>LNAC01000020.1:7721014-7913740 GCA_002007465.1 Ailurus styani | reverse complement strand
AAAAAAAAAAAAAAGAAGCTCCCTGAAGCTATTTGCCTTCTAACCAGTGATTAGGGGACCAGTTCTGGTTACTCAGAGAGCTACTGCTCTTCCCAAGGTCTTAGGGAAGGTCGATTTCCAAGTAGAGGAGATGCTGGAATTAATGGACTCCAGGTTCTTGTGGAGGTTGGGCCTCCTGCCAGGGCTGATTAGCCCAGCTGGCCTGTCCACTATTCCTGTTTTATTGCTTCCTTTCTCATTAAGGAAGGTGTTGGGTTTGGATAACCATAAACAACATGTCTGCTGCTACAGGGCTACCATCTCTTGCACAGCCAGTGGCTGAAAACAGGCTCTCGGGTGTCTTTGTTAAAGACTTAGGTCACAGTTTTAGAGAAACAGGAAAAGGAAGCCCAGGTTTGAAAATGTGACACATAAATGGTTATTTTCCTATGTTTTCTCTTTTTCCTTTCTTTAAAAAAAATTCAGAGTAGCAGGGAAAATACAACTTAAAAAAATATAGAATATCGGTGCTGTTTTTCCTCATTCTCTCTTCTCTCTCACCCCTGCTCTCTCAACATACCCACATGGAACAGTCCTGATGTAAAAAAATATAGAATATTGGTGCTGTTTTTCCTCATTCTCTCTTCTCTCTCACCCCTGCTCTCTCAACATAGCTACATGGAACAGTCCTGATGTCCTCAACCCCTGAGATGGGAAGGAAGGGAGTTGGAGGCTTCCCTTCACATCAGTCTGCCTCCAGCCGGCCCAAGCAGTTGGAACAGCCACTGGCCACTTGCCGAGCTGTTCTGTGGGTGCCTCACAGTTCCCTTGTCCACTTGACCCCAAGGGCCAAAGTCTTACGAGACAACAGAACCCTTGAAAGGGAGCTGGCCACCCAGCCCCTCTCTACCCTCATTCCAGTAATCTTAACACTTGTACTTCTTCCCTGTCCCCAGGCAATGTGTTCCTTAAAATGACCTTCTCTGGCACATCATTTCTCACCAGGAACTGTACCCTTGTTCTTTCCAGTCTTGCAATTTTCTCTCTTCCAGCATAGGGAGAATCATATTTACTCAGAAAACCACAGTGTTGAACTATAGCCCTCGCTTTCTTAGAGTTTCGCTTTCTAAGGGAATTTTGCAGCTGGTTCCCACTGCTTTTCTTGATTTTTTTTCTCTCCTCTTCTGCCCATGTTGATTTCTTCCCCAGTCCTAACCAGCCCCCAGCCTCAGTACCTCCCCTACATGTCACCATGATGGTCTTCTCTGCTCACCATAGACACACAATTCATCAAACCTCTCACCATGTCCCCAACAGCAAATGCTCAGAAAATCCTTGTTGATTTTGTACCAACTACTCCCAGAGCCTTTAGTATTAATACTTTCTAGGAATCTGTCCGCTGCAGAACATCTCATAAAAGCTGGTTTAAGTTGTACATAAAAGTCCTACCTCACTGTGTGTTTTGTTCATGTGGCTTCTCTAGCAAAGGGCAGGAATTACTCCTGTGCTGAGAGTCGATAAATGAACTACTCTGAATGCTAATTATGTTAATTTGAATTATCCATGTGCCTTTTAAATTTTAAGTAGACCTTTCCCTGCTAATTAGCATACATCTGGGCTACTACCTACCTCACAAACTTGTCCAAAAGACAAAAAGCCAACTCTAATGTTAGATTGATTCAAACCCAACTCTTGTGCTTTAGACAAGGAGATGGTCTAGGTTAACATTCGGTTGACTTTAAGAACTTAACAATAAGCCAGAGTGCTTTACAAAAATTCAGTCATTTAAATATCATAACATGCTCTGAGATGGATATTATTACTATTCTGATTTTACAATTAAGGAAAGTAAAGCTCAGAGAGGTTGCGCGGTGAATAAACCATAGAATCAGGATTCAGACACAGGTAGTCTGAGTGCAAAGTCCGTGCCCCTAACCTCCTCAATGCTACCTCACCAATAACAGCAATTTATAAATTGTTTACTTACAAATCTCCCTGCAAGTCAGAAGAGAATTCAAATGAACTTCTATTTATACAGTGTCTATTCCCTGCAGAATCTTATGTACACGGTATTTTACAAACCCAACCATTTCCTGGAATCAAATCCTCATGTAAAAGAACTATCCTGGGCGCCTGGGTGGCTCAGTTGTTAAGCATCTGCCTTCCACCCAGGTCATGATCTCAGGGTCCTGGGATCGAGCCGCATGTTGGACTCCCTGCTCATTGGGAAGACTGATTTGATTTGATTTGATTTATTTTATTTTATTTTATTTTATTTTATTTTATTTTATTTTATTTTACTTTATTTTACTTTATTTTACTTTACTTTATTTTATTTTATTTTACTTTACTTTATTTTACTTTATTTTATTTTATTTTACTTTATTTTACTTTATTTTATTTTATTTTATTTTATTTTACTTTATTTTACTTTATTTTATTTTATTTTATTTTATTTTATTTTATTTTATTTTATTTTATTTNTGGACTCCCTGCTCATTGGGAAGACTGATTTGATTTGATTTGATTTATTTTATTTTATTTTATTTTATTTTATTTTATTTCTTTATTTTTCATCATGATAAGTGTACTCCTTAATCCCATCCCCTATTCCCTCCAAACCCCCACTGACCTCCTCTCCGGTAACCATCCGTTTGTTCTCTATAGTTAAAAGTCTGTTTCCTAGTTTGTCTTTCTCATTCTCTTTTTTTTCCCTTGCTTGTTTGTTATGTTTCTTAAATGCCACATATTCCACATTCCCTTACTCACTATACTCCAGATGGTCTTCCCTTGGTTCTACAAACAACAGTCCTGTTTCCATATCGTTTCCTTTTCCTGAGCTGCTCCTACAGATTCATCAAGGGGCTGGTTCCCTCTTCACTCAGGTCTAGGCTCAGGTATCACCTTTCGGGGGGGGGGGGNCCTGAGCACCATCTAAAGTATCCACTCCCACCCCTCCTGCCAAGTCACTTTCTATCAGATTATTCTGTTTCATTTTCTTCCTAGCTCTCATTATTTCTAAATTTCTTTGTTTACTTTTTTTTGTAAAGATTTTTTTATTTGTTTATTCGACAGAGAGAGAGAGATTACAAGTAGGCAGAGAGAGGAGGAAGCAGTCTCCCTGTTGAGTAGAGAGCCCAATGTGGGGCTCAATCCCAGGACCCTGAGATCATGACCTGAGCTGAAGGCAGAGGCTTTAACCCACTGAGCCACCCAGGCTCCACCTTCTTTGTTTACTTTTTACTGTTAGTCTTTTCCCCTTGACTAAAAGGTAAGCCAAAGAGAGCAGAGCCTTGTTCAGTTTCACTCATTGGTGTATTTCTGCCCCTCGCGTCGGTTTGGCATATAGCAGGTGCCCAATAAATATTGGTTGAGTGAAAGAATAAATGCATTTGATAATGCCTTAATGTTTTGGGATGGAAACTCTTAGCCTCTTTCTAGTCTCATTTTTAGGTATTCTCCTTAGGTAATTTCATCTACTCCAATGACTTTTTCTACCACTCTCACTATTTTACCTTCATCTTAACTCTTTTTTTCTGTTTCCTATTTTTGTTTTTTATGTAATTTTAACTTACGTAATCAAAGAGACTCTTGACTGTTGAGGAACAGGAGCTAAGGGGATCAACTTAACATTTTGTATTTAGAAGGAACTTAGGTTTCCCCTACTCCCAATGCATGGCTTTACATGTCAACAAAGAAAGTTCAGAAAATAACAAGCCCCAAATCTCACAACCAGTGTGTGGCAAAACCCAGAACTTCCAGGGTACATTACTGCTTCCACAGTAGTTATCTGCCTATTAGACTACCTCTCCTTTGCTGATGACACCACACACACACACACACACACACACACACAGTCTTATTTTATTGAGATAAAATTCACATACCATGAAATTGTGCATACCCTTTAAAAGTGTGCAGCCCTGTAGTTTTTAAGGTATGCACAGAATTGTGAAACCCTCTATTTAATTTTAGAACATGGTCATCACCCCCCAAAGAAACCCCATATCTATTTGTAGTCACTACCCGCTGCCTTCATTTCCTCTCCCCTTCTCTGGCCCTAGGAAACCACTAATCTAGTTTCTGTCTCTACAGACTTGCCTATTCTGGACATTTCATGTAACAGAATCATACAACATGTGGCCTTTTGTGTCTGGCTTCTTTCACTTGGCTTAATGACTTCAAGGTTCATCATCCTATAATTTTACCTTTTTGTTTTGCTTAACACCTTTTCTCTAACTGCCTTATTTTAATATCTGTCTCTGAGCAAAAATTAAACTCTGAATATCCTGGAAGCCAAAAGCAAAAAAGAAAAACACAAATATGTCACTCCAACCTAGTTAACTATAAAAGGAGCGCACGGTTTCTCACGAGCACAGAGTTTTTGTAACCCTACATTTTGAGGGGAACCCTCGATGCAACCCAGGTTTACCATACAGCTTTGTCTTTTGATCATTTAAGGTGTTTTCCTTGTTTTCTTATTTAGACTATCTCCAGTTCCCATTGGGTTGGGCACTGTGAGCAGTATCAAGAAGGGAGAGAGAACAACCTTGTGGTATCCTCAGTGACTCTTCTCTTTTAGGGGACAAGAGGAAATTCTTACTTAATTTTTAATAACATTCCAATCTGACCTCCATTTTAATTTTCAGGCTCTTTCTTCCATTCTTGATCACAATCCTCACTTCCATCTCAAATTCGTGAAATATTTTCACCACTTACTCCTGAAAGGGTCGAGCACTTTGCCAACCCTGCTTCTAAAATAGGTCTCAAATAATGCAAATACTCTCGTAGATACAGGGAGAGGCCAAGCAGTTTACCTAGGGAGAGATGAAAAGAGAAACATGATTGTTTGCTGATGTCTGCCTCCAGGTTTGGGAAAAGGAAAGTTCTGGCATTTATACTACATCTTGCATTATTTTTTTTTCTTTTTGGGGGATCTGAGGTGCAGAGAATTAAATTAAAATCATGCTTCTCAACTACAGAAGACTGTCATCAGTTTCATGCAAAAAGCCTTTTGTTTTAATTTTTGGTTTTGTTTTAATTTTCGCCTTGATCTCTAATCTCTGCTCACATTCACCTCCCTCTTATGCATGCCTTCTGTGTTTGGTACATGTCCTTAAGAGACATGTATCTTTAGAAACTATTTGGTGTTAGTGGATGTGAATGAGTAATTGCATGAATAATATTGTGACATAAGTCTCATTCTGTTGCTACTTTCTAACTCACCATTAAATCTTTAAAGCTAATTCATGTTGCTGGATTACATTGACTCTATTGCTCCAACTGCTGCATAATGTTTTATGGTATTTATTTATACCATAAATTTACTTTTCCATTCCTCTAGCAATAGAAACTTGTATCGAACAATGACATAGTGAACATCCTCATACTTGTCTCCTTAGAGGCCTGAGAAGAATTCCTTTGGTTTGTATGCCTAAGAGAGAAATTGTTGGGCCATAGGATCTAAATACACTGTTGTCTTTATCCAGTTCCCCTTGTGCTGGACTGGCATCCTCTCAGTCCTACCTCTTGTACTAACTATTGCTGCAGGGACCAGAGCTTGGCAGGTGCACAGGCTTTCACCAGCTTGGCGCCCATGGAATGCGGTACAACCTAGCTTCTTATTTCCTGTTTTGGGACTTCACTAAGGCAGAGATGCAGAACTCAGGGAAACTGCTCAGCACTCATGCCTACACAGTTAAGTGGGGTAACAGGGAGGAGAAGAATTTAACAGTCCCAAGACTACTCTTGACCTTTTGGAGTGTAGGAGCCAAGGGATAAGTATGCTTCTCTTTGAATTCCCTGGGAGAAAGTTCCGAGACATAGTTCATAAAACTCTTACCAAGTTCCCTGTGGGGTTGAGTACAAGTTTCCAACAGTGGTTGCCAACTTGAAAACACATCCTGGTACTGGTTTTACCTTTTCCCTAGTTTAGTCCTCCAGTTCCTCATTCCTGCTTCCTGTTATTACTTCCCAAATTGACTATCTATAGATAAGCCTTTGCCTCAGGCTCTGCTTCCAGGGGCTTCCCAGAGTACAACATTACCCCTAAGTACTGCCAGACTGATGTCTGGGGGATCTGGGCCTTAATCTGGATAGTCTGGCCAGCCTCCAACTTGGGGATCAGAGATGGGGCCACTTCAGAACTTCTGAGGTGGAATCTCTCACCTGTGGATCAGTGATTTTTTTTAATACTTACTGCAGTTATTTTCAAAATGTGGTTGTGATATACATACATGCTCTGGTGATTATAAAATATTTCTCCCAGACATTGACCTCTGCCTTCATGATTTATGATATCTGATGTATGGACAGTAGACTCATCCTGGGATCTGCCATAACAGAGTATTAAGAAAATTTCCTTCTTAATACTTGTCAATGTGGAAACATCACATGATTTATACTTTCCAGGGAAGGGTGTTGCAGTCAGCTTACACCCTGGAAAATGCAGTTGTTCTAATGGTCATATTTTCATTTGGGCTTACTTAGGGAAAAATGATAATTTCTTTGCATGGACATATGTCAATGTTAATGCTTGTGTGTGTGTTGGGTGTGTGCGTGCACATGTGCATGTGCATGCCAGCGCACCGCATGGGGTGAATCATCATGGAAAAAGCACAGATCCTGACCACCTGGGAGCAAGGTATTGGCAGAAACTCCCTCAAGGGAATGTGTCTTCCTTCTCACTTGCAAACAACTTTTAAAAATCTCCTATCCACCTCTTCTTTTGTTGTTTGAACAGGTGGTTAATACATACACCCCAGGAAAGAAGATTTGGCTTGAAGGTGTGGTGACCACCTCAGCTGGAGGCACAAACAACCTATCAGATTCCTATGCTGCGGGATTCTTGTGAGTAACACGTACAGTTTCACTCCCAGGGGCTTTGAGGACAGAAGGACAGTGAAGTGGTAGTGCTCATTATTCTGCCTGCTGGAGGGGGGAGGTTTGTTTCCTACTGAAAGTTCTTTATCTGGTCCTTTGTGAACGGGTGTAACCTATTCAACAAACAGTGATGAGTGACTTCTCTAGACACTAATTTTAACTCTATGTGCCACACAGGCTTTCTGAAGTGCTCTCTTTAACAACTGAACAACCAGTGAGACGGATACTACTATTTTACAACCACCCAATAGATAGACGTGAGAGCTTGGACTTAAGCCCAGGCCATCTGCTTCAGAATCTAGCCTCTTTGCCACTAACTTAGACCATCTTTCTTTCTGCCTCACATGGTCTGTCCACAAAAAGAAGTGGTAGACAGGCAAAGGAATCAGGAATTTCGCTGACGGGAAAGATCAGGAAGGGTTTCATGGAGGAAGTAGCATTTGAGGGGGATATAGAAAGATTACTCTAATTTCTATGTGTGGAGAATGATGATGATGGTGGAGGGGAGCATTCGAGGTAGAAGGAACATTATGGGCAATGACACAGGGTGTGGAAAATGCGTCATATAATGAAAGCCTCAGGAGCTACAGGAATATGGTGAGGGCTGTGGGGTGGGGGGGTGGTCTCCACCAATTGTGGAAGGCTATGAACACCAAGCAGAGGAAGTAAGGCCTTGCTCTACACTCAGTGGCAAGCCACTGAAGACTTTTGAGGAAGAGAGGGACAGCATCTGACATGTGTTTCTATGTTGGCTTTGGGAATAATATGCACAAGGGTTTCAAGAGGCAGACGATGGGACAATGGACTTGAAGGCTTCTGCAGTTATCTGGACAACGACTTAACACTGGAAGCATAAGGAGCTCTGACTGGCCAGCATCATGTGCCAAGGACAGACCCTTCAGGATCACAGACTCACCAAGTGACCTGGTCCTGTGCCACTCTAGTCCCACGGCCCTGGTTTTTTGTCTGTGGCAAGGTCCTCCTAAGAGCTAAGCTCTGTCCTCAGCTTTATGTTTCCTTTCTAACAGCTGTTCCTAATTAAATACATATAGTTTCCCTCCATTAAGGCAGTTTCTTGAATACATTTGTAAAGGACAAATCAGGGCAGTCAGGCAGATTGTCTTTGCAGATGGAATCCTGACACATGCTGATAAAGATAATGAGTCAAAAGAATATACGATGATACTCTGGGTCTTCTATGCCTGTGTTCTCGGCACCTAGCACTGAGTGACACCGAGCAGTTGTACGATGAGCATGGTTCCAGTAAATGAAATGGAATGAAACAGCATTTGATACAGTGGTTCTGAGAGCCTTCTTTGAAAAATACATTCCCCACCGGGTTTCACGGTGAGCCGTGGAGCAAGGGCGAGAAGCCAGTGGCAGTTAGGACTACAGGGGCCTCTTAGAACCACAGAGGAATGACTTTTGCTCAGGAGTCATAAACAGAACCTGCTGCCAGGCCAGCAAGCAGCCCAGCTGTCCTCTGTGTTTTCATGAACATTCTTCCCTTCAGGGGATGTTGTGAAATAGGAAATACTACAGCCCTTCATGGAGGGTGCTGGAGAGAGATCTGCCTTTTCATGAGCACCAGACAAATCTCCATAGATCTCTGAGGTCACTTTGGAAACCCAGATTAACATAGCTGTTCAGGATTAGGTTGTAGTTCAGGTATCCGATGTATAGTGGACACAGATCATCTGAAAACTAGTTCCCTTGGCTCCTGGTCTTCTGTGTTACCTCTTTATCACCCATTCGCTCTCCCCTCTGCTGGCAGCACCCAGCAAAGTGTCCTTGGGGTCTAGTTCTCCAAGGAACATAAATTACTTCCTGGGAGGTGGGGAGAATAAAGCCTTCTAAGAAGCTCCAGAAGGCTAGGAAGATTCCTTGGAAAGAAGGCATCTTTCAGGCTTTTTTCAATATTTGACATAATGATGAGCTTACAAGGACACTTGCACATTTATGCAAGAATCAGAACTTTGTGATTCTAGCCAGGGCTTTGAGACTCTCTGATGCACTACAGATAAACCCTTGGCATACTGCTGTATCTCCAGCACTTGGTAGTATCTGCCACTCAGTCAGTAGTCAATCCATTTTGTGGAATGGAAACTGCTGGCTACAGTAGCATCCTTGGTGGGATGTACCAGGTGTCTTGCCACTTTTCACTACTTTTCACTGAGAGGAAGACTTGGAACACCATTTATCTCCCCTCTCTGAGGGCTTATTATTTATAAGAAGAAGAGGATGATAACTTCCTCTAACCATTCCACTCTGAAAAGCACAGGGAAGCAGGGGTTCTGGTCATAGTCATTTTGAATGCTCCAGACCCTGGAGGTACATATACGATGTGGGTTTGGAAAGGAGGATGTATATTTTTCCCTCTCACATTAGAGTTCCTTCAAAAACTCCCTGTACTAGCAAAAACACCCTCCCAGATTTACCATAACTGGTAAATTTGTTTGTTGAGTATATATTCTTTGAAGATCACTATCAAGGTCACAAGTAGGAATTTTATACCATTCCTATAAATGAGTACAGGTATTTACATACCCAGTGCTTTACAAACAACTCACATGGTCACACAGCATTTTTGTGTCTATCCTCAATGCTGAGAACAAGGCCTGGCATTTACAACTGATTAATTCATGTTGAATGAGTATTGAGCGAATGAGCAAATGGGATATTTTAAATACCAAAATATAGTCTTGTGTGGATATCCAGCTGCTGCTAGATGTGATTATGTATTTATTCATCATTTTGTTTCTTTGTTCAGCAAGCATAGGGATAGAAGGGTGAATAAGACATACTTGTTTTTATGGTTAAGTACTTGTTAGATAAGACCCTATTGTATTTGTGGTGCACTGGTGGAGAGAGCACTGATTTAGTGCATCAACCCAGAATTCATGTTGTAGTTGTACCCCAGGATATTTAATACCACATCTCAGTATTAGTATATATTAACTAGTTAGTTATATAATTAATTAGTTATATATTTAGTATAACTAAATCTGTTATCCTGATTTCACAGGGTTAGTAGATTAATAAAAATAATAAAGGCAAGTAGCTTAGGCATGTGATATTCCAAAAGTAATTTTATGTCTCAGTCTGAACAACAAGAACAGAAGTTCTGTTGTATTACTGTCAGATTTTCTTTTTGATTTAAAACTTTTGTTTTTGCATTTTGCTTTATTTTATTTTGTTTTTATAATTCTAATTATCAGTAAATATTTGTTAGTTTTTATGAGAACAAAATATAATTGTCGATGTGAAAAATATTTTAAAATGTTAATATCCATTCATGATATAAAAATTACCAATGCTCTTCAAATAAAGAAAAAGTTTAACTCTACAAGTCCCTGATTTGGATTTCCATATGGTCTCAAATTTGGGATATCATAGTTATGCATAATTTGTCCCTAGTGTGCTGAATAGTGATTCTCAAATTTCCTTGAATCTAATTTTATCCAGATCAATTTCAACTTAACAAAGAGTATGAAGCACCTACAGTCTGCTAGGAACTGAGATAAATATTTTGGGTACAAAGCTAAAATATGTTTGTTCTCCGTGACCTCCTAACCAACTAGGGGACAGCAGAGAAGTAAGGAAGTAATTATTGTGGGCTGGCAGAGGGTAGAAATAAGAGTTCTGTGAAGCTACAGAGGAAGAAGGTACTACTGTTGGCTGGGACAGCAGAGTTTGGAAGGAAATGACACTTGACTTGGAGATGAACAGATGGGAAGAAATTTGCCAGATGAGGTGAACTGGTTAGAGGAGGGGAGAAAGGGAATTCTAAGCAGAAGTTAAAATATGTGTGTGAAGACTCAGGTCAGTATGAGAAAGCATGGTGAGTTTGGGCAGCCTAGAGTAGTTATGTGTGGCTTAGAACCAGGGAATGGAGTTTAGGTGAGAGAAGAGGAGGAAAGAGATACAGATGACGGCTCACATGTGTGCTCAGGAAAGATTGTGAAACACCTTATCTTTTATACCATAAGACTGAAGTTCTCAGTCACATTTATTATATATGTATTATTACAATTAGAAATTTCCCCAAGTTTCAGAAGTAGGAATATAAAGAGAAAATTAAATGAATGAGGAAATGAGTGAAGGAATTGAACACATAAATAATAAAGGCAGAGGTAGTGGTAGGTGTTAGAAAAACGAAGAGGGCAGTATTTTTGAAGGATAGCACACCCCAGAAAGTGGGTATTTGGCATAGTGGGACATGCGATAACATGTGAGCAATGCAGGTTCTCCATTACATGTGTGATGGTATTATAGTTGAAGCTCTGCATGGTTAATTATGGTATCATTGAAAATTATTATTGCATTGACTGCTGACAGAGATATATGAGAGATGCTAATGGCTGGACCCTTCTTGCTTAGGTCATAGGAGTATGTGAGTTAAGAGTCACGTGAAAGGTACATGTACAGTGATAGGGTGCAAGCAGGGGAGTTCGAGTATTGGAGAGTGTAGTGTGTGTGCTCCTGTGATTGTCTGTCCTGTGGCCAGCAGGTGAGGGGGATGATCATTATGCTTACAAGTGGCTACGGTGTTCATTTTATTTATTAGTATTACAGGAGTAAAATAAGTCATGAGCAACAAGATATTTTATGACCAAGAGCAATCCATTTTATTTCCCTGGACCTCTGTATTTTTTTCCTATAAAATGAAGAGGTTGGATTTGATAATCCCTAAAATGTCTTCCAGCTGTGTACTCAGTGCTTAAAATAATCTTCTCTTTTAAAGTACTAGGTAAATTCGGGGTTTTGTACGTAGCAGAGCAGCTCCCTCGCTGCGATCTATTGAAAGTCAGCCCTCGACACAAGGGTTTGTAAAGTACTAGGTAAATTTCATGCTGGGGTTGGTATATATGTGTGTGTATTATCCAGTCCCTATAGAGCTTGTTATATGCAATTTTTAAGATGTATTGATGTAGCATTTTTTTCCCTGCTTTTTTAGATGGTTGAACACGTTAGGAATGCTGGCCAATCAGGGCATTGATGTTGTGATACGACACTCATTTTTTGACCATGGATACAATCACCTGGTGGACCAGAATTTCAACCCATTACCAGTAAGTGTGAGCTAAAGATTCCCAACTCCTCTTCCAGGTCTTCCAGGTATTCTGACCATGCCTTGTTCCACACTGGGAGAATTTTTCTCCTCCCTCTGTAACCACGTATTTTCATAAATTGGACAGAAGTATTCATGTCTTTGTTCTCTTGACCCATTTCACAGACTTATGGCTTCACTATATACACACACGCATACATATCTATACATACACACTCATATATACATGTGCATGTATGCACATACATATATATATACATTTATGTATTCATTTATTACTATTATTTTAACAAATCTTGTGCAGTTGAGATTCCACATCTACTTGTGGCCTGTTTGAACTCTGCTTGAGAGTGAATTTTTCCAGATTTTTTTCTTTTAATGCTAATAGGAGACATTAGTTAACGTCACATGCAACATGTTGAAAGCAGATGGGAGCGTGTTGGCCAAGATCAGATGCAGTAGGAACCCATCTCTTAGGGAGTGGCTGAAGTGCACTTGCAGTTAGGTGCTGATCCCTATGTGACAATGAGGGTATTTGCCCAGTACACCAACTTCCCTAGGAAAGAGAAGGGAAGGGAGAGCTAAAGGAGACTGGCAAGAGCAGAGATCTTGGTTTGTTAGGTGACTGTCCTGACCGATCAGAGAGTTCCCACTTAGTCCAGAGAAGCTGCACTCCTCAGAAATATCACACGGGTCATCTTTTTCACAGACATCATGGTCACAGAGAAAGGTCAGACTCCTCTCATTAGTTCATAGACTGTCAGAGCTGGGATTCCCCTTTGAGGAGATCCAGTTGCACCTCCTGTAGCAGAGGAACTGATGGTCTGAGTAGAGGAGAGAGGAAGATGAAGAACCAGCTCTAGAACCCTTCCCTGTGCCCTAGTCCAGTACTCTTCCTACCGATGTATTCCGGCCCTTGCATCCACAGTAATCAAACCCAACTGAGACCAGTGAGTGTTCCTGCCTTTTGCTTCCCTCTGCCTATTTCTGCCCTGCATTCCCCTCATTTTCACCCCTGCCAAGGCAGGAGGCTTCTGAGCCCAGAATAGAGAACAGTTTGGCACCCAGTGGTACCATTTCCATGTTTCAAAAGAATCACTGTAGATTAGAGGATGAAGTAATTATTGTATCACTGATTGTCCATGATTCCAGGGAAGTCACAAATATTAGAACAGACTAGCGTAGTTGCTTTTATTCACAGGGCCAGGCTATCTCTCTCAAAGTGTGTGTGTGAGGTGGGGTGGCTAATGTATATTTAAGAGGGAATTTCCAGGTTGGAACCATGTGGCTTTTTTGTTTGTCTGAGCTTATACACCTTTGGAGATAAAATAATAATTAGAAAAATCTCTATGAATTGTCAGCATTAAACAAATACAATGTTACACAAAAATAATTATTTATTGACCACCAGGCACTGAGAAGGAGACTAGTAATTAAAAAAATGAATGAACAAATAGTAGAGTACTATAACAAGGAGTCAGTGAGGGCTCCTTTGGAGCGAGTGTATAGGAAGGCTTCTCTGAGAAGGTGACATTTAAGCCAAGAGCCCAATGACAAGAAGGAACCAGCCATGCAGATTTTTCAGGCAGGGGAAGGGGCTAGCACAAAGGTTCCAAAGCAGGAATGGACTTTGCGTGTTTGAGGAAACACAAGGATACCGAGTGATGGGGGCCTGGCATAGAAGGGGGAGACTGGTTGGACATGAGGCCCCCAGGGGTCAGATCCCGTAAGGCTTTGTAAGCTAACAGGAGTTTGTCTTAATTGTATGTAGTATGAAAAGCCAGTGGAGGGTTTTAAGCAGGGAAATAATATGATCTAGCTTATATTTTTAAAATATCACCCTGGAATAATTAATACATCAACTATTAGTTATCATTGTTTTAATAATGTGGATAATACTTAATAACTTACAGACCACTTTCATATACGGTACCTCAATAATGCTCCATCCATTCTGCCCTCCCTTTCTCTGTCCTTCCCTCTTGCCTCATTCCCCCCCCTCACTCAAATCTCATTCACTCCTCTTGATCATGTACGACATGCTGATCATTATTCCTGGCAGTGGGCCTCTTTGATGAACCAAAAAGACAAGGTCCCTGAACTCTTAGAGCTTGTAAGCTAATGAAGCATAGTGAGAAATGGAAAATAAATAAACATATAAACAAGATAATTGCACTTTGTTATAATTGCTCTGAAGAGAGGCTGGTGAGAGAAGTAGGACTATTTATACTTACTCTGCTGAAGAGAAACTAGGGTTCTATGAAGATATTAAGTGGCTTATCCGAGGTCCTACAAGTACTGGGAACTGGGACTCTCAGAGTTTTTGCAGTTCTAAATCTGATTTTCATTTCTCTTCCTTGTGGTAGTTTTGGTGTCTGTCCTGTGGTCTGAGGCCAATATTTGCCTCAGTTGGTTCTGGAGATGGAAACGGGCATGTTTAGGAATGGGAGAGAAGAAAGCCCTCGGCAAGAAAAGATGGTCTTTGGGTGACCAGACAGACTAGATTTCTAGAGTTGGACAAACCTGGGTTCCATGTCAACTCTCTGTGTCTTTGCAGGCCATGTGTAGGTTAAAGATGCAAGTCCTCATGGCTTTGTTCTCCTCAAATGAGAGTTGCTGTGAGTAACTTCCTCTCAGAGCATGGCACAAGAGACCTCGGTTATAGGTGGTGGCCGCAGAGCTCACTCAGGTCCATGCAAAGTTAAAACAAGTCCCACTGATTCAGCACAAAGGCTCCAATGAGCTGGGCAGCTGTATTTCTGGAAACACCAAACTGTAATAAAGAAGCCGAACATAAAAGCACGTAAGGTAGCAGGCTTTCTTTTTATCTTTCTTTGCACTAATAAATTCTGCACCTTATAAGTAGAGCACTCGACAGCTGGGAGAGTGTGTCCTAAGTCTCCCCCAGAAAGAATTTACAAGACTAGGCCAGGGCACCAGCCGAACAGACTTTGCCAGCAGGCCCTTGGAATGGGTAATGGAGACAGACCTGGGAGTTGTACCAGGCACCACCGCAGAGGGTTATGCAGTTCATAACCAAACTCTGCCAATAAAAACTTGTGGATTTTACATGGTGATGAAATCTTCAAGAGAGTTTGTTAAGAGCTTAAGGGATCGGTGAGTTGTGCTTTGATTGTCTCCCAGAAAAATCAGTAATTTCTATTTCAGTTTCTTCCAAGTCAACTCAGTATTTAAGGAACAGATCTTATTAGCAAACACTGTTTTGTTTTTGTTTTTGTTACTGCTCTTAGATAAACTTAGAAAAAGTGAGGATAGTGACCTAATGGCTCCTCAGCCCTTATCCAATAGGACCCCTCCACCTGCCCAGTCGACTTTGATCCCAGCTTGTGGGATTCTAGCAGCTCTGGCAAAGTCATTGCAATAGCACCCTTCCAGTCTAAGGTAAGAGGGCAGATGAGGGTGGCCCTTTAAAAAAGAAACTTATCTTCAGAAAAGATCGTTTCCAACTATATCCTGTGTTCTTTATGGTTGTTCTTCTAGAAAAGTGCCAACACTCCTACTGTTGGAGATTTTCCCTCTCCTGGGAAGAGGAGAACATTTAGTTCGCAGTGTTTCATCACCGACTCCCACCCCTTTCCCCTGACCCTCCTGCCATTGGGAAAGAGGGAACGTGTGAGTCTCCACAGCCAGTCAGCCAGTCAGGGGCTCCCTCGGGAGTAAGTGATGTTTGTGCAGAAGAGATCTGCACATTTGGTGGACATAGTCCAGACCCCACCAGCCGTGGGCATTTCTCCTAGGAGAGGGTTTTGGAATTTAGCTTGCTGCTTTTTTTAAGAGCTTGATTTACAGAGCTTCCAAGGAAAGGAATGGTGAATTACTAGTCAACATCTTTTTAACTCCCACGCCAGCCAAGCAAATATAATTCAATTCAAAAAACATTGACACTTCAAATGTGTCTGGCTCTGTGCTAGGTATTCTGGGGACACACAGATAAATAAGCTATGGTTTCCCTCATCTGCAGAGCTAACAGTCTGGTGTGTGTTTGTGTTTGGGGGATTATAGTTTAGTTCTCTATTTAGAATAAAACAAAGCTAGTTCACACTGGACTGCGTTTTCTATACTGGGTATTGTGGTGGCAATATTTATACTTATATTTGTTTTTGCCAACTGTCACTGCTGAATAATAATAAACATTCAGTTCATCCCTATGCATATTTATTGAGCACTTACTGTGTACATTGTTGTAGAATATAGTCAGTGGTGATGGACTGGTGGACTACCTGATAGTTTATGGTAGGGTCGAACCTATGACTGTGGTTCCCACAGCAACATGTTCTCAGCCAAGCCATCACTGTTCAGATGTCATGTGGCTACTGGAAGGAAACTGAATCTTAATGGTGCCCGCCTAACTCTGCAGGTTAGCCTGTCCCAGGAATGAGATCCTACGTGCTCCATCCTTATTTCCTTTAGAACTGTTAGACTGTGCCCCTATGCACTGCACAGCTGCGATGCAGACACAGGATCAGCTTAAATCTGTCCCTTTCCAGAGGAAGAATGTCTAGTTACAAACCCATGTTCCATTGATGCTTGGTTAATGCACAATTTCTTCTTGTAAGAACAATACCACTTATGCAGGAGGCCTCACAAGGAACAGCAGGAGCCTGGGACGTGACAAGATTCAGGGCTACTATTCCTGACTCTGCCATTAATTAGATGTGTATCTTTGGTACCCATTTTCTCATCACTTAAATTTCAAAAAAAAAAAAAAAAACTTCTCATCTTCTCTATCTGCCTCCAAAAGATAATGTTACAATCCTTGAGAAAATTAGGGAGGACAATAGGATTCCAATTTCATATATGTTCATACACAGAGAAAATTACTGGAATCTCTTCATATGTATAAATGATAAAGGTGGTTTTCTTTGGGCAGTGGGATTACAGACAATTTTAATTTTCTTCTTTGTGGAATTTTTTTTGTATGTAAAATTGCCACAGTCAGCATTATTGCTTTTTTATCTGAAAAAAAATAAAGGCTATTTTTAAAAGAAAAAAATAGTGTTTTGAAAAACTCAAGTGCTTTAAATAGTTAAGCAAATATTATCCCAGCCTATTTCATTTATCATTCATGATTCATTCATTCAGAAACACTTCTTACACTTATTCGGTGTGCTAGATACTGTGCTGCACCCTGGGGATACAGTCCTTGCCCTGAAAGAGCTTACAGTGTAGATGGGAGACAGGAGTCAGCAGGGACTGCAGCGGAAGTGCCTTAGCAGGACAGAGGAGGAACAGAAGCCAGCCTGGGTGGAGGGCAGGCGTGGGACATCGAGAAAGGCTTTTTGGAGGAGACAGTGCCTGAGCTGGATCTTGAAGAAGGACAAGTCAGCCATAGGAAGAAGAATTTGGGGTCTGGGGAGGATCTTCTGAACAGAGGCAATAGCACGTGCAAAGGAATAGGACATTCATTTTCCAGAGAGTCATAGTGGATGGATTATGAAAAATTTCTTAGGAAAGCTTTTCCTGTTGCTGTCCAGTGGCCACACAGTGTGTGTGAAAATTAAAGAATTCAAAGCTATCCATCTGGAGGTGGTGGGACAGGGGAGGTACAAAACCTAGCCAAACCAGCCTGTGACCTGTTTCATAGTGTAGCTTCCTTTCTTTTCCTTTTTGTTCCCGTGGGAGCCATCAGGAAGATGAAAGAAGCAGAGCATACCTGTTTCGGGGTAGCTGTGATGTGAAACCCAATCCTCTTGTTAGAGGCCCTGACAAAGACTTCTCCATGAGCAGCCTTTCTTTGTGGGGCCCTGTGGCTGCTGAAGGAAGGGCATCCACGCCGCACCATCAATCACTAGGACCCGGGCCGGCTAATGTCAGTGGCCCAAGCTCCCGGGCTGCGTGCCCAGTGCGCAAGACTTGCTTCTCTCCACTTCTGTGCCTCTAAACCCTGGCCTCCCAGCTCAGAGCTTGTGCCTGCACCATCAGACCAGGCAGGCACCTCTTTTGCCTCTAATGCTTTAAATAGAAGCCCCTTTGATTTTTAACTACCAATCCTCCTCCTTTGCTTATGTATCAACCTGAGTGGTGCACATGTGACATCAACAACACACCTCAGCACTTACAAGGGCTCACCCCGATGGGGGCTGCCTAGGGGAGGAGAAGGAGCTCTGCCGCTGAAGTAGGAAGATGCAGGCACGGTGTGCAGCTCTGCAGTGCTCCTCTTGCTGGGTCTTCATTTCCTGCTTGGAAAAGGAGGGATTGACTATGCTGGGGTTCAGGGCAGGGAGTGCTTGAAGGGAGCGCTTAAAACTATTGGCTTTGGAATCAGACTGATCTGCTTTTCAAACCCAGCTTTCCCGTTTAATGGCTTCCTAAACCTCAGTAAACATCAACTTTCCTCATAAAATGGAGGCACCAACAGTGTCTAGATCACAGTGTTGTTGGAAAGGATTGAACAAGCCAATGCCTGTGTATCTTTTACCACATAGTAAATGCTCAATAAATATTAGCTGCTGTTATTATTTGTAAAGTCACTTTGTAAGTGTAAAATGTGGTAAGTCTTAGTAATAATTATCATTTATAATATAAACTTAATTGTAGGAGAAAATATACATTTGAATATTTGTACAGGTAATCTGGAAATCAACTCAGGGAGTGATAACTAAAGTATGAAGATTAGATATTTTTTGGAAAAATTAAATTACTAGAAATCTAGAAGAACCAAAAAAAAAAAAAAAAGGAAAGCTGTGATTCTTGCCCTTGAGAGGAGTTGAGTGCAAATGGTTAAAGACGGACTAAAAATTACAATTTATTTTCCTCCCGAGAAGATGCTGCCAACCTTTCCCGGTGAAGGCAATTAAGGCAATAACCACACTGCAATACCAGCTCTACCACCTTCATTTGGTATTTATAAACGGCCCAATAAGTCCTGGAAACCATGATATGTCACATGGAAGTGCTAATGACAGCACATTATGTGAATCACTGAGAAGCAACAATTGAAAATCTCTCTCTGCCATCAACCATTTATATTGTTCCCAGACTGCAGTACTGAGGGATTACAGCAACAGCAAAGCATGTGGCAACCTAAATAAATTAGGGAGAAGAAGCAATTACAGCCCCACAGCCTTTGAGCTCAGGAGCAGGGTGCCATCCTCGAAGCAAACTTCACATGATGGAGGGGCAAGGCAAGCTCTGGAAATGAGAAAAGCTGCACCTCACCTAACCTCATCAGTTCGCTTAAAACATTAGAAAGAACATTATCTAAAAATAATCTGACAAGGAAAGAGGAAGGGAGGGAGAGAGGAAGAGAAAAGAGCAGTAGAGAAGAAACGGAATGAGCTTTGGTGGGTTGGAAAGATCTCCGGCAAGTGCTACGATATGACAAACTTAAAGTTATTTCTTAAGCATTCTATTGCAAACACAATGGCACGATGTGCTCTGATTATGACATTTAGGAACCAACAAGCAGGACTCTGATAGAAGTGACATGAGAGCCAAAGATAATACATGATGTTCTTTCAAACTCAGTTAAGTTTTTGTTGTTGCCTGTGTAAATAAAAACAGAACTCTTTTAAAATAGAAATAGAACATATACACATAAATTTTGTTTTTAATTCTTACTTAAATACACTGCACTATTTATAAATTTTTAAAAACATTCATCATTAGGTAACTTACTTTCAACTAATATCCACCTCTGTTTATTTCGTCTCAGATTTTGAGGGGTTTTTAAAAAGACTTTTTATTTATTTATTTTAGAGAAGGGGGGTGCACATGAGCAGCAGGAGGGGTAGAGAAAGAGGGAGAGACTCTCAAGCAGACTCCATGCTATGTTCAGAGCTTGACGCAGGGCTCAGTCCCATGAACATGAGATCGTGATGTGAGCCGAAGCCAAGAGTCTGACACAACTGACTGAGCCACCCAGGTACTCCTCTGATTTGGTTTTAAGCACTGAAAGTATTGAATAGAACACATCATTTTGACTCACTCTAAATCAAACTTGAGCAGACTGGTCTTACTCCAGAACTCACTGCTCTTATCTTAATGTCAAAATCCTTCTACCCTTTCTTCATTAGAACAGTGATTCCCAAGCCTATGCACATTACAGTCACCTATGGGGCTTTCAAAAATGCCTGTGCATAGGTACCACCTCCGGGAATTCTGAGTCACCTGGGCAATAGAGAATACCAAGTGTTGGTACTTTTTTGAAGTTCCCCAGGTGATTTTAGTGTGCAGCCAGATTTGAGAACCACTGGGCTAGAAGTTTCCATTTACCCTGATTAAATCAGAAATTACCTTTCCCCTTTTCTCTATTCTTTTGTGCTCAACCTTTGCTTCACCTATCAAGATATTAACAAAATTTTAATACGGTCTATCATTAATTCATTTGGCAAATATTTATTGACTGTTATTTGCCAGATGCTGTTCTAGTTCGTGAGGAAATAGAGGTGAAGAAGAAAGACAAGACCCCTTCCTCATTGGAGGTTACAGTCTAGTAGTGAAGACTAAAAATAAGTAAACCAACAAATAGTTACAAAATTCAGAATGGTGTATAGGAAGCAAGCAGCCTGCTAAATTGAAAAATAATGAGAGGATAGTGCTTTAGAAAGTGTGGTCAAGGTTGCTGCAGGGAGAGGCTCAGCTGCACATCAGAGATCCTGCAGTGCCTCTAAGACCACCCCGAGGCCTGGCCCACCCACAGCCTGGCACAGATACCCAATGAACTGCCTGGTTCAGTTTATCTCGGGATCTCCCTGCACCTACCTGATTCCTTCTCTACACTTGGCAAATTGTTTTGCTCCCTGTTTCTTTGTGAGAATAATGGTGGTATATCCCACCGGCTGCCCCTCTGTCTGGAATCCTCAGATGAGCCTAACGCCTACTGTGTCTCCCTGCCACTGAGCTGGCCATCTCCATGGGCACCTTCAGTCACCTCTCTAGGCTTTGGACAAGAATGGCAGGATGATGACACTTACAGAAACTGGCAATGAACATTTGGGTATTTGTCATACTATTCTATTTTTGTGTATGTTTAAAAATGCCGTGATAATTTTTTAATGTCCTCATGTGAGGGTTTGTGATATATATATATAATGGTGAACGCACCATTTTAGGTGTGTTCTGGGGACATAAAGAATAAAGTCGGGTTCTTTGTCTCCATGTTTACAATCTGGAATGACAACACATAAAGCTTTGGAGAGATAGCTAATAGGTGATGATGTGAAGGTCTGTCTTGTTCACTCAGTATCTCCAGGGCCACATCTCTGAGTAGAGACATTCCTACTGGCTGGAGGGAAGGGGCTGGAAGGGAGAATTGGGGAAGACCTGTGCAACATGTCCTGAGTGGACATTTGTGATATTAATTGCCCAAAGAATACATGCTCCTAAGAAAGCTCCTTGCCCTGTGGTCCTGGAGCCATAGAAAGAAAGGAGAGGAAGGAGTGCCTTAGGGTAGAAGGAAGAACAGGAATTCTAGATCTGATGTCAGGTTCTGCCACCAGCTCATTCACCCTGGGGCACTGGGTGCTCTGGGTCAAATGGGGGTGTTGAATGTGACCATTGGGGTTCCCTTTAGCTCTGATGTTTTCTGATTCATCTTTACGACTTCCATAACAATATCTTCAGACAGACCTCCCAGTTGAACTTATATTAATAAAACCTTTAAAATAAAAGTAAAGGGGCACCTGGGTGGTGCAGGCATATAAGTGTCTGACTCTTGGTTTCAGCTCAGGTCACAATCTCAGGTTGTGGGATTGAGTCCAGAGTGTTGGGCTCTGCTCTGCATTCAACATGGAGTCTGCTTGAGACTCTCTCTCCCTCCACCCAACCATCCCGGCACTTTCTTTCTCTCACTCCCAAATAAATAAAAAATAGTTTTAAAATATTAAGTTAAATTAAATTAAATAGCAATATTTCACTTTTAAATCATTCAGGAAGGAATCCCTCTTTTCTTAAGGCTCTTGTAGCCCTGTTACAGGAGCTTATACTTTTGTTATCAGAGTTGTTCGGGTGCATCTAACTTCCTCTCTCTGACAGTGAGCTCTTTGAAAACAGAAACCACCTCTCCTATCTTTATATTCCCCATATCCCCACTCCCAGGCAATCCTTACGGTACTCTAAAGGTGCTCTGTGACTGGGATTCTAGGGGTTGCAGTGCACTGCTCAGTAATGGAGATAGGGAAGGTGAGCTTTTACTTGTGTGAACACTGGGAAGGACTAGAGCTTGGTGCTTTAGATTCTGGGCTCTGGAGTCAGACAGATCTGGGTGTGAATTCCAACTCTTTGGAGTTGCTTGCTGCATCACATTTCACAGATTCCTCATCTTCCATCATCTGTATGATAGGGATGCTAATAATCTGTGCCTCATGGACTTATAACAGTGCCTGACACTTAATAAGTACATAATAATGTGACCATTGTTATCTATTCTAAATACATGAAAATTATTCCTTGGAATTGGATGAAATTCTAATATCTTGGGAAGGATGGGGACATGTGGGAAACAGCCATCCCCAAAAGTAGGTACTACTTACAAATTATAAGTAATGGGAAATATTTCCTTTACAATAATGTTAGATGGCACATATAGACTGCTTTAGAATCTTCAAAATCTTTCAAATATCATTTCATACTCCATAAAACTATCCAATAGTAGTTTTCTTCTTTGGCTTCTTTGACTTTATTCTCTGTGTCCTGCTATAAGTTTTCATAGCTTATGTCCATCCATTAAATCATCTGGCCTTTCCAACTCCTTGCTAAGACGGGTAGGATAGATAGACCCATCCTGTTTGGCAGAGAAGAAAACTGAGGCCAAGAGAGGCCCAGCAGCTTGCTCAAGGGAACACAGTAAAGTAGGGCCAGTGGTTCTGAGTTCTGTGATTCTTCATTACTACTTGTTTTCTCTCTTGTGGTTCTGCCACAGCTTTGTCAAGTTAAGAATTCAGGTTGTGGCTGTGAGGAAGCAGAAAAGCTTGCTTCAAGGTAAAATAAAATGATCCAGGAGATAAAACCTGGGATTTAACAGTGGCTGACAATTACAGTTTTACATTTTTACTGAATAATGAATAAAAAGAAAGAAAAGAACAAGTTTTCAATTTCACGTAGCAGTAGGTTAGTTTCACTGCCTATATTGAATGTATTAAAAGAGCAATATAGAGGGTCTACCTTTCTTAAGGTGGTTTTCATTTTGCCCCATTATTATATGTGCATACATCTACCTCCTTGATAGTGGGACCACTTTAAAACATTTTAAATCCTAGAACGATGAGCAGTGCAGGAACTGGACCATCCTCTAATGGTTAGCCATCTAATGATGGACAGCAGATGCAGAACC
The DNA here is from genome assembly GCA_002007465.1 of Ailurus styani. Lineage (NCBI taxonomy): Eukaryota > Metazoa > Chordata > Mammalia > Carnivora > Ailuridae > Ailurus > Ailurus styani. The sequence continues at coordinate 7,890,515 of LNAC01000020.1, read as the reverse complement.
AGAAGGCAAGTAAATTGTTTGGGAGAGCCACACCAAGGCATTTGCATCCTTAAGGAAGGTCCCAGGATGGCTCTGAAGGACTAAAGATCAGTAATGTCCTTTCATTAATCTTCCTGGGAAGTACTGCAAACAAGTATTGGAGGCTTTGCCGTGAATACAAACTGATCCAGACCCTTGCCCTTGGGGCCAAATGGAATAGGAAAAAAGGTGTTGGCAGTGTCCAAGACAGCGTGCCAAGTGCCATCAGTCTGTGCAGTGGATTCAGTTATGGTTAGTGTCTGCAACAGCTGGGTCTGTAGGAGTAACATCTGAATTCAGTTGGCAATAATCTACCAAAAGTCTCCAGTTCCCATTCCCCTGGACACACAGGGCTGTAGTATTGAGATATTGCATCTCTTACTATCCACGCTGCCTTTTAGACCTTAATCAAGGTTGTGATTTCCCTTTCTCCTCCTGGGACCACTCAAGGTGGAATTGGGAGGTGAGTTAGGGAGGGATTTACATGGCCTGTTCCATGTGAATATTCCCATTACATGTCCCACTACTTCTCTACATGTGACTCTCCTTAATCAGAACAATCCCCTCTGACATTATGAGCATTCACAGCACAAGCATGTAAAAACATCAATGCCAATGTACATTTAGTAGAGAATGTATGTTGGAAGCCACAACAACAGGACATTGAATTGGTCCCATGGGCCTCACCCACAAGGTCACTTTAGATTTATTTTCCCTACTGGGAACCTTGCCCAAACCTTATTAGTTGAATTCAAGAGCTCTCCTCCCCCAACAAAATGGATAGGATAGTGACTTGGGAACTTGTATCTAACAGAGCCATGAAGTTTGAGTTCCTTCCTGCCTGAAGTTTCTCACATGCTTGAATGTATGCATATGGCTTTTGGTCCCCATGGAGACAGGGAGACCTCAGTCCTACCTCTAGTCATTTTTTTTCTTAAAACAGCTAAAGCTGGGGTAGAGGGGACGTGAAGGATTGGGACCCTGAGGGAGAAAGCAGCTCCCCACTAGTAAGCAAGCCTTTGCATTTACATTAATTTAGGGTTTTTAAAAATAACAGTATTATTGAGATAAAACTCACCTACCATTAAATACTCTTTTAAAAATGTGTACAGTTCAATTGTTTCGGTATACTCGTGGGGCTGGGCAACCATTACCACAATCTGTTTTCGAATATCACCCGAAAACGAGACCCCCATGCCTATTAGTAGTTACTCTTCATTCTCCTTTCCCCCCAGGCCCTTGAAACCACTAAGCTACTTTCTATCTTCATAGATTTGCCTGTTGTAGATATTTCATGTAAATGGAATCACCCGGTATATGGCCTTTTGTGACTGGCTTCTTTTACCTACCATTATGTTGTCAAGGTTCATCCTTGTTGTAGCATGTGTCACTACTTCATTCTCTTCTGTTGCTGAATAGTATTGCACTGTGTGGATACACCACATTGTATTGCTCTATTTATCAGTTGATAGACAGTAGAGCTGTTCCTGCTTTTTGGATGTGATGAAAAATGTGATAAAACATTAGTACACATGTGGCATATGTTTGCATTCCCCTTGTGCGTACACCTTGGAATGGAATTGCTCAGTCATGCATTTAACTTTTTGAGGAGTTGCCAAACTGTTTTCCAAAGTGACTCCACCATTTTGTATTCCCCCAAAAAACGTATGATGGCTCTAGTTTCTCCATATCCTCACCAACACTTACTATTGTCTGTCTTTTGATTAGAGAACGGAGACTTAGAAAAATCCTAGTGGATGTAAAGTAGTGTCTCGTGGTTTTGATTTGCATTTCCTTAATGACTAATGATGCTAAGCATCTTTTCATGTGCCTCTTGGCCATTTATGAATCTTCTCATAAGAAATGTCTATTCAAATTCTTTGCCATTTTTAAGGGAGGGGGCTTTTCATCTGCGGTCACTTTGACCCACTTCATCACCTGTGTGAGTAGCTACATAAGCTGCTCTTTATCAGAAGATAGATAAGCCTTGCTGTATAGCACACTCACCAAGAACATGCAGCAGCAATCGGGGCTGATGGCCAAGTGCCTCTTTCAGTAATCCACCCCCTGGCTTTAAATGTTCTTGGTTGAACTCACATTTACACTTGAGTGTGCCATTCTGTCAGCCACTCTGATTAATCTGGCTGACAGAGGCTGGGGCCAAATTTGTTCCATTTGTTTCACAGAGTATAATGATTAATATTATATATCAAGTTGGCTAGCCCATATTTAGTCAAACATTATTCTAGATATTTCAATAAAGGTACTTTTTAGATGAGATAACATTTATATCAGTAGACTTTGAATGAAGAAGATTATCTTCCATAATGTGGGTGGGCCTCATGCAATCAGTTGAAGGCTCTAGTTGAAACCAAACTGACCTCTTCTGAGCAAGAAAAAATTCTGCCAGCAGACTGCCTTCAGACTCTAATTGCAACATAACTCGTCCCTGGGTCTTCAGCCTGCTGACCTATCCTATAGATTTTGGGCTTGCTAGTTTCCATGGTCATGTGAGCCAATTATTTAAAAATCAAACTCTTAGGCAGACAGACAGACACACACAGACATTCTATTAGTTATTGGTTCTGTTTCTCTAGAAGACCCTAATATATATAGCATTTGATTAAAGTTACCATCAGCAGGACCTTTATAAAATAATGACCATATTATATTATAATTCACCTGTTCATCTCTCTTTCTTCTCCTCTCCCATGAAGGAGAGAAACATTTGAGTTGAAAGAGATTGAAATGTTGGGTGCACAAACTTTATATTAGTAATCTCTGTCTTCCTCAAATATAGTAGACACTCAATAAAGTTTTGTTGAATGAAAGAGGGACTGCGTGTGTGAGCGCATGATTTGTGTTCTGTCACCCATAGTTGCCTTCCTCAACATCTCGATCCAGCAAAAAAGCCCAGCTTATCTTTCAAGGTCCATCTCACAAATCAACCCCCTTGTGGAGCTTTTCTTTAATTCTTCTGGGTGAATGTTTTCTCTCCTGCTCTTAAACCTCATTAAAATGTTAATGAGGTATCTGTATCCTGTTGTGCATTTAGTAGACATGTTATTATCTATAAATATTTTAGTCCTTTGCAAACTTGTCATATTTCCCTTTCTAAAATGTAAGTTCCTTAAGAGTAGGGATTTGATACACTGATCCTTATACCTCTTCTAGCAACCAATATACCATCAGTAGCTAATAGACACTCAAAAATTTTCTGCTGAATCGGGTTGTCTCAAACCAGGGTAAGGAATCACTGGTATAAACGTGCTAATTACCCGCGGCTGGTCTTAAAGGTGTTTCTGATTATTTCTTAGCAGTTCAGCTTCCCTTTAGGAAACATGGCCTGTTTGCTAATGATTGCTTTAACTACCACACATCTCAGTAATGACTGGTTGCCTTTAAAATGTGCCAATAACTAGATGTTTATAGAGAGCATATATGTGAAAGACCTCTGAATAGAATCAACAAAAGGTTCAGAGACCCAGTAGCATGGGTGTTGAATTGTTCTAGAAATCCTAGTAAATACACCTTGTTATCATTTTCATCTTCTGAGCTACCATGAAGCAAGAGCCTGCTGTATGCCCAGAAATAGGTCATTTCATACCTTTTTTTTAATCCTTAAAACAACTGGAAAAACTATCTTTAATCTCCTGTTGAGGACACAAGGGTCCAAAGAGTTTTGGTAATTTACCAGGAGATCACTCACAGCCCACCTAATTTTGATATTTTGTTCATCTAAAAGCCCTTTGGAGTCTGTCTCAGCAATGTGTCTCAAAGCTAAGCTATCCACTGTCATTAGTCTCTATCATCATTTGGCACCTCTTTAGCTCTTACCTGGATCATCACAGTAGCCTCCTCATGTTTCTCTTGCTTGTAGTTTCTCCCACTTCCATTATGTCTTCCACAGTATCGGTCAGAGTCATGGTCATGTCATCCCCCTTCTTCAAAAACCTTTGTTGAATCCTTATTGCCTACATACTGCCCTTAACTCCTAAGCATGACATTCAAGGCTTCCCATAATTTGGACTTGCCCTACTTTTCTCATCCTATTTCTAACCAGGTACTCCCAAATGGCATGTCTTCTACTGGAATCACCTACTCATTATTACCGTCAACATACACAACACTTTGCCTCAAAGCCCATGTTCACTGCCACCTTCTCTAATATCTCCAATAGGAGTCTCTTACTCTCATTCTCTTAAAGCACTTTGAATATATGTTACACTTGGTCCTCACTATACAATGCTGTCCATCATAGTTAAAAATATACAGGTCTTTCTCTCCTTTTAGACAATGAGAAAACTGAAAGCAGGGAATATGATGACTTATTGTGCCTGGCACATAATAGGTACCTAAGGAAAGATTATTAAATTTGCTGAATTACATTGAAATGAGCTTGAATTGGGGGTGAATAAGTGATTAGAAGCCATACCCCACTCTGAGGTACAATTACAGCTGCTGCCTAAAGAGACACTGATTATAAATTCTTTAATCATTCTCTATACTATAAGACACCAACCATTCAGGCAGCTGTGTATCAACTACAATAGGAACAGAATGGCATCTCAGATATATTCAGGGTTTTTTCAGTTCTGAGAAGCACCTGGTTGTGGTGGTTCCATACCAACTCAAGTAAGACTTGAGAGGGGATTTGAAAGGTAAAAGAGAGGTAGCTTGCCAAATGAAATGTCTTAGAAACACCAATTTAATGACTTACATATAAATTAATCATAAACATGTGGATTAAATTTCCCCCAGAAAAGGCATGTTTTGGCTCTCTGTGGACCACAAATGATTGAAAAATGATTGGAGATATTTCCTGAGCCCAAAGACAAAAAAGGAACAAGTCTATACTTCTTTAACTGCAAATATTAGTGCAATAGATAAATTGTCCAGGGGGTCTGGGGAAGTTAGAAATATGGACAGGAAATAAGAAAATGAGATTCAGCTTGAAATTATGCTCCAGGTACATCTGGGGCAAAATAATCAGAAACAGAGAGATTTTGTTTGAGTGAGAACCCAAGAAAGTTATGGAGACTATAAGACTTTCAGGGTGATTCCTAGTTGGCATGGTTCATGTGATATAAAGGAGGTCATTCTTATTCCTGAGGATGCAATAGTCCTGGACTATGGAATATGAGATGTTACTCATTGCCCAGAGAGCATAAACAAAACGTTTGCTTTTGGTTATATCAAGATTTACCAGTGGAAAAAAAGGTTTGGCTAAAGTTAGAATGACTTTTGCAGATAGCTCAAGGAAATAAGTGACCAAAGTCAAGATTGTGGTCTTTGAGCAGAATCCAGAGGCAAGATAGAGTATGAGATCCCAAGTAAAAGAAATTGAAACTCAAGTTCCTTCCCTAGGAAAAGACACAGTCTTTGTCTGAAGCCATAAATGCATTATGCACCATCTACAGGAGACCCTCCAAGTATTTTATTCTCCTTTGCCATGTTAACTTACTTCTAGAAGAGGTCAGACCAAACTAAACTAGACATTATAGGCAAGTTCTGACATTGGCAATTGGGCCATACAGTGTTTTATAAATACATTGAAGTAAGTACCAAATGCTCTAATACCAAGGAAATGCAAAGAAATTTCCTTTGAGTCTAGAAAAGAGAGTTGAAGAAAGTAATCTGTTGCTTTCTAGGAGGGAGGATATCTTCTAGAAGTCTCTGGATGTCTAATGAAATGTGAGAAAAATGATAACAATTAATGATAACAATCTTTCGCATTTGTACAATACTTTGCTGTTCACATGCTGCTCCTTGTAAATTGTCCTATAATCTTCTCAGCCACTACCAGGTAATATTACTGTCTCACATTTACAGATGAAGAAACAGAAACACAGAAATGACAAATAATTTGCTAGCCAGTGGCAGTGTCAGGGACCCAAGTCTGGTTCTTCTGACCCCAAATTTAGTATTCTTCCCGTATCTAAATAACTTAGTAGCTTATTGGTATAACTTTGTAGGAAAGAAGATGACTATAGCTTGTTGAAAGTCTGTCTACATAATTCAAATTCCTTGTTAATTGGATTGACTAGATGGTCCAAGCACTTTATTAACTCATTCAATGCTCACAACAGTACTATGAGGTAACTTTATTATTACCCCTGTAGTAGTTACATTTACAGAGAGATTAAGTGACGTGCCCACTGGTTAGTAAGTAGAGGAGCTGGAATTTAAATCCAGGCATTTGGGCTTCAGGACTCACTCTCTAACCACTGCCCTGAACTGATTTTAGAAACTTCTTTATCATAAATACTATGTCCCATGGCGAGGGAAAAGCTACATCAGAATGAAATTGGCATCTAATTCTGGGAATATCTAATCCTGAGGTACATATTTCAATTAATTGCAAAGAGAATTCCAAAAGTAAAAAAAATAGGGAATGATATTTAAATAGTGTACTATTTAAATGATGTGGCCCCTGGAAGTATAACCAGAGAGTCCCATTAGCAGTATGGTTGCTTCTTCCTTCTTATCAGGGAATGAAGAGAATGGAAAATCATCTTTTTTGATTAGGAGAAAGGGGAAAGGCTTTAGGGTTTGGTGTTGGGACATGCAGACCCTGGCCTTCCTCTCTATTTTTCTACCCTTGCGTTATAGAGAAGTAATGACCAGGGGGCGTGGACCCCACAGCTGACCTCCTAATTCAGCTCATTTCTTTGTTTAAATCTACCACCTTAATGGAGACAAGGGAAAATGGTGAGCATCTGGGTAGTTGAATCACAGCTGCCAGGACTCCTTTTCTTGACAGGCCAACTAAATTCTGCAGTCATTCCATAAGGGGGTTTGAGTCAAAGATGAGGATTCCAGGGTAATAAAAAGAATCATTCCAATCAAAACTGAGGATGAAAGAGAAGTCATGTGAAGCAGTGATGTGCACCAGTGTGGAGTGAGCGTGGTGTGAAGGGAACATAGACAACTTGCAAACGCTCCTATGGAGAGCAGTGCAAGTCAGATGATAGGAGCATGAGGGGAAAGTTCTGGGGAAAGTAGGAGAAAGAAGAGCAGACTCACAGGTGTTGTGAGGTTGTCTTCTGACGTCTGAGAGTCAGTCACATTCAAAAAAGTGTAGATTCTTCCATAAAGCATAGATTTCTTGTAAGGCACAGAGCTGCACCCCTCGCTGGAAACCAAAAAAGAAAAGGATTTCAATTCTTGCTAAAAGTGAGCCAGGATTTGAAACCCAAGCCTGATCCCAAATCACTTTGTCTTAGCCACTCTGCTATTTTAACAGTAGGGCTTGAATGCGTACTCTACAACTCAGATAGTTAAAAACAAAACAAAACAAAACAAAATTTACTTCACTAACCAATCCCTCCTGACCCCTAACCATGCCTGGGAGTAACAGAACAACAACAGAAATCAACTTGCTGGTTAAAGGTAGCTCAGTCTTCTCTTCTTGGTAATTTCACAGACTTTTCAGAGTTTTGGTCTCTTTCTTCTTCTTTTCTTCCTCCTAGATGCCATCTGGGTACAAAGGGGTGCTGACATTATATGCTGGTAATGAGGAGGGGCTGCATGGGTCCTGAGCTGTCATTGGGTTACTCAGTGACCTTGACTCAATCATCACCCCTTAATTACTTGACACACTACCTGGTATTTACTGAGGTGTAGTGGCTGCTGCCAGGTCTTCTTGGCTTCATGTTGGCAGCGACTGTTGAGCATTAGCGTTACCATTGCTCCATGCTAAGCTTCCCATACTCTGGGATGTACTATCACCAAGATTATTCCAGAACACCAGTCCCCTCAGGAGTTCTTTGTGGCCTTACAGAGCCCTTGGGAACTCATGGATCTCCTGTAGCCAAGTGGAGGCCATGGCGAATAGGTAACATTGACTCAGGCCCTCCCTTTGCAGAATCACACCAAGCCACCATTTCTGTGTCACCGTAGCTGCTATCTGTATTGGTATGTGAGATTTCCCCCGCCCCTGGAGTGCCATTTGAAGTGGAACACATGTATGCTCTTCTTTCAGTCTCCCCTTCTTCCTGATCTGAGAACTGGAGGGATGAACTTGGTGTCTTTTCTGTGATCCAGGCAACTTCCTAACCCTGGTCTCATTCCCTCAGAACCTTCTCTATCGTATCCTCAATCTTCTCTATAGTAAGGCCTCTAGTGAAACTTTATGTTCACATCGCTGAGCTTTGCTAGATAAGAAAAGCTTTAAGAATTTGAAGGAGGGGAATAGGCTACTTAACAAAATCTGTTTTCCAAGACTTTGCCTCACTAACATTTTTTTAGGCTAATTGGAAACTTAAAGCTGTACGCTGACCCTTCTGGTCTAAGTGGTTTCTGACTTTCTAAAGAAGCTTGATTGTCCTTGATTCAATATAAAAGGAGCTGAAGGGTAACAAGATTTACAGAGAATGAAAGCTAAAATTGGTTACAGAGAATAAAAACTAAATTGATTATTTCATGTATTCTGTTTCAGTGAAATATTTTATAATAAAAAATTTTAAATACATTGCTTTAAGATTTTAAAATAATCATTCTCATTATACTTTACTGCCTTCTATAGTAAAAAAAAATGAACCACAGCATGCTAGCATAAGCCTTTATTCAAAAATGCCAGGCAAGAAAAGGTTTTGAAGGAGTGTTCTAACTTGGGGGAAGCAGGGCAGATTTCAATAGGGCTTTTAGCAGAAGGGGTTAGCCGAAGTTCAGCTGGTTTCGGGAACAGTTGGATCGAGACAGTTCTCAGAAGAGGGAAGAATTGTACGTGTGAGTTAGCAGCCGTTGTTTGGGCAATTTGATTTTTATTAAGAGTAGAGAAGAACAGCTGTGGGAGACAAGAACATGCTAGAGCCATAGTGGAAAATTCTCTAGCCTTAAGTGTCTCTGAATTTACAAAGTGCAAAAATATATCTGCTGCTCTATTCAGCATGTGAAAGGCTGTTTTCTGAGCAACTATCCTAATGATATGGCCATAACCCACCTTGAGTATTCTGTCTCTCAATAACTAAATTTGCACATTTTTTCTGAAATAATGATGTGGTTCAAGAGGCTTTGAACATAGCAGGCTTTTAATCAATGTCAGCTTGGCTGGCTTAAGAAGAGGCTCTGCCTTTGAAGAGCTTACCGAACAACAAGTGAGACGGAGACAAAAAAATTATCCTATCTAAGTGAGAGTATATTCAGAGTTTTGAAATTTCAAAGAAGAAAGTAGCATTTCTGCAGAGGGAATGACATTTGATTTATACCTTGAAGGATGATAATGATGATAAAAATAATATTAATATAAGCTACAGTTCACATAGCCCTATCATGTGCTAGCCCCTCTCTATACACAGTATTTCAAATCCTCAAAGTCTCCTGCTGTCTTCATCCTTTAGGCTACTAGAACAAAAGTACAATAGACTGGTTAGCTTATAAACAAGGTACATTAATTTCTCACACTTCTGGAGGCTAAAAGCTTAGTTTAAGGTACTAGCAGATTTGGTATCAGATTTGGTGAGACCTACTTCCTCGTTCATAGATGGCTGCCTTTTCTTTGTGTCTTCCCATAGAAGAAGGGTGACGGGTCTCTCTGAGGTCTCTTTTCTAAGGGCATTAATCCCATTCATAAGGGCTCCACTCTTATGACCAAATCACCTCCCAAATGTCCACCTCCAAATACTATCCCCTTTGGGGATGAGGATTCAACACATGAATTTTGAGGAGAGATGGAAACATTCAGTCTATAACATCCACTGAGATAAATCTTATTTACTTAAGAAGGAGTAGAAAGTGGGGCTTACAGAACTTAAGTGACTTGTCTAAAGCCAAACTTATAAATAGCAGAGCTCTGATTTGAGGCCAGCATAATCTGGCTCCAAAGCCTATTGCTGTTCTGTACCTGTATATCCCAAAGTGAGGGGCAGGCAGCAGTGATGATAGGGAGAGGAATCTAGGTGTTCTGTGAAGACGATTAGGAAAAAAACATGGCATAACATTACATAACACTGAATCCCACAGTGGGGGAATTATTCTCATGTCATTGTTCTGTTAAAGTCTAAGAGAAAGTTTCAGTTTGATGGAATATGTACACACCCCTCTTTAATCTTGCTGATCTCCCATTTTACAAAGAGCCTTGGGCTCAGTGCCTTTGGTAGATTCCTAGCTAGAATTTAATAACATATTTTCTTATCGTACTTATTTTTATGGTTACTTTCTCACTATAGAAAATGATGCTTTTTAAAAATTTACATAATTTGATATGAAGTTTCTAATTTATACAGTTATTTAAGTTAAAAAGGAAGTAGTCTTTTTCAGATATTGCAAACATACTGGTGGAGGTGGATGGTGAATATGTGACAGTGGCCTGCACAAGTGGCGTTGGGACTCAGGCACCACACCTTACTGACCAGGATTTCACTAGACACATGTGACCATGAGACAGAGCTGCTGGTGGTGAAGGGAAAGGAGCACTCCAAAGAGAGGACATGACTCCTAAGATGAGAACCATATCCAAATATGATGAATTTGGAAACAGTGATCAGTGTGGGCAGCTAAGGTGTGCACGATGGATATTGAAGCATGGAGCTGGCAATGTTATTATACACGAATCCTCTTCCTCACGATTCCATAAGAGAGATATGACTGATAATAAATAGCATCCATGGCCTTTTTTGTAATCTGTTGTGAACTCTCTTCTTTTGCAGGAAGCTGCCATAAACTTGATTAAAAATTAGAAAAGCGTTATCCTATATAAATAGGTAAAAAATGAGGATGAAGGGAATCAGAATATGGTACCCCAAAATATGCCACTTGTTTGAGGCTGAAGGCAGTTAAGAGGCAATAAACCACAGAAAGAACTATCTGCCTCCCCCATTGGCCTAAAAGCAGGACATAAATTTCCCTTTTGAAGGATTCCCCCTCCCCTCTTCCATACCAGGAGGACAAAAAATTATGATTATCACTGGAGACAGAAAGTCAGCACCAAGACAGATTGGCACAAACAAACCTTACTAAAATAACCCTTATCTTCTATTAGAAATAATAGTTTCCCCTACATATTTACCTCCCCACGGTTTACTACTCCTAGATGCCCAATATCCTTTTCCTTGCTCTTGCCACTTCACAAATTTATCACCCTTTGTTAAAATGGTAAATAACCTCTGAATCTCACTGCTTCTTTAGGTCTTTTCTTTTCTATGAATATCTCTATGCATGTAAAATTAAAATATTAACAGCAAATAAAATTCGTATGCCATTTCTCCTGGTAATCTGTCTCTGATCAGTCTAATTTCACAGACCTCAGAAACAGAACCTAAGAGGGTAGAGGAAAAGTTTTTTTCTTCCTCTACAGAGGTCTTTTTAGCAAATGAGCCTCATCACAAGTCTCTCAGAAGGAAAGTGAGAGAAGAATGAGGCTGGTTTTAGTTTGAAAAATACGCCCCCATATTGAGATGTGCCAGTCTCCTTTGAGAAATGTATTTTTAGGAGTGCCTGGGTGGCTCAGTTGGTTATGTGTCTGGCTCTCTGCTCCATAGGGAGTCTGCTTCTCCCTCTCCCTCTGCCCCTCCCCCACACCCCTCACCCTCACTCTATCAAATAAATAAAGTTTTTTTTAAAAAAAGAAATGAATTTTTTGGAAAATTTCTGATTTTTTCCCAATCCTTTATCTCCAGTTATTTCAAGTAAAATAATAGTAAGAAAAATAGGCAAGAACTTATATATGAAGTAAGTTATACTCATTCCCAAGTCCATAAATTAAATAATTTCTGCGAAAGCCAAAAAAGAAAAAGAAAGGTGTGGTGACAGTTAAACATTCTTCTGCAGAAAGCTAAGCCTAAGAGACTCTTATGCTCCCTGGAACACACTGCCCTCTTTTGCTTTGTTTCCTTCTCTCATCTGCAATTTGTACAGAAAAGAGGGAGGATCTTTGAGACTGGGGAGATAGGAGAAAGAATTGAGGCCCTTTTATGATTTAACTCAAATACCTTGGGTTGAGGTGATTAGTGGAAAATAGCAAAAGCCATAGTGATACCACTACATGCTATGTCACTAAGCGGGCCTTAGGGCGAGGGGAGAGAAGAAGAAATAAAGCTAAAGGCAGAGGTATGTCCTTTTCCCAGGGTGGAGGCAGCCTCTGCCCTCCTCATTTAATCATTAACAAATTGTCACTTACCAAAAATATACCTATAATATAAAACATTCTGCATCAAATAAACATCAGGCAGTCATTCTCTTTCAAAGAAACTGCTTTAGAACAACTTTTAAAACAAAGAAGTGCTTGTGGTATAATTTGGCACCTTTCTTGCTGATGATAACTTTCCGTGGAGCAACCCAAGATTCAGGGCAAACCATATGACTTAAGGCATTCTGGTCATGGCTTTGTCACACTACCACCATCTGATAGCAACAGACCAAACTGCAATGGTTTTCTTAAGTGATTGGGTAATTAAATCATTAGAAACCTCTGAAAGAATTTGTATTCTTACATATAGAATATTTATTATAAGAATATAACATATTCTTATATATAGAATATTTAAATTCTGTTTTCTGTCTTTGCCTTTCTCATTTTACAACCACAATATTTTGTGATTTTCTTTTTTGCACTCTCCTTTGTAACCCAGGAACCTTCTACTACTCATCCCTGTGCAGGTCTTGCCTTTTAGGTAGGAAGGCAAGACACCTGTCTACATAAGTACCTGAGGCTGCTGGCTTCCTTTCATAAATATCCACTGTTGGATGCTAACTTTCCAGAAAGCTCCAAAGCAACCTGTTGGTTGATAAGGCAAACGTGTTTGGTTTTGCTGGTAAAGAAAACACTACTATATACAGCGTACGAGCTTGGTTAGAATTGGGTAGGAATCAGGATAAAATAGGTTAACATTGCTGGACAGACAGGTGGGGACTTTGAGGTGAGGGGTTCAAAGGAGTCTTGGGGTATAAATTGTTCTTTACTGTTATCCATGGAAGGGTTGATAGGTCTTCCAGCAAGTTCCTGGGATGCATAATTAAATTATTTCCATATCTATCACTGTTGGGCAAGAATTTCGTGAAGTAGTAAAGTTATATTGATGAAGACAGCAGGATAGTGAAGTCAGGTTACTGTGAACAGTGAACTGTATAGGTATAGATAATTTGGGTTCATACTGCCCAACCACCAAATTCCCTATTTCTGCCCTTACCCGGCTGAAGATTCATTCCAGTAAAGGCTTTTTGGTCTTTAGGGTAGCACAATGAAAATTTCCCAGGTTTTGGAGTTAATAGATTTTGCCTAGCCTGGTGCTCAGTAAGTGTTTGTTCTCTCCACACTCCCTTTCCTCTCTCTGCTTTCAAAGGCTTCTGTTAAAATGTGGAGAAATTGGAACCCTCATACATTGCTGGTGGGAATGTAAAATGGTGCAGCCACTTTAGAAAGCAGTTTTGGAAAATGTTAAACATAGAGTTACCATACGCCCCAGCATTTCCACTCCTAGATATACACCCAAAAGAATTAAAAACATATGTCCACACAAAAGCTTGTACATGGATGTTCATAGCAGTATTACTCACACTAGCTAAAAAGTGGAAACAGCCCAAATGTCCATCAATTGGTGAATGGATAAATAAAATGTGATATGTCCATGCAAAGGAATATTGTTTGGCAACAAAAGGAACAAATTATTGTGCGCACTACAACATGGATGACACTTGAATACATGAAGCTAAGTGAAAGAACCCAGTCACAAAAGACCACATATCATATGATTGCATTTATATGAAATGTCCAGAATAGACAAGCATATAGACACAAAAGTTGATAAGTGATTGCCTGGGGCTGGCTAGTGGGAGGGAGGGAAGGGGTGAGTGAGGGGAATGAGGACTACCTACTAACTAACTAACTAACTACTAATAGTCATAAGGGTTCCTTTTGGGGGTGTTGAAAATGTTCTAAAATCGATTGTGGTGATGGTAGCACAGCTCTGTGAGTATACATACTAAAAACCACTGGATGGTACGCTTTAAACGGGTGAGTTATGTGATACATAAACTAGGTCTCGATAAAGCTATTTTTAAAAAAAGGTTCCCATAAAATGTAAATCGGTGTTTTGCTAAGAGTCATGCTCTTAAAGAATATTGCTGATAAAAGAACTGATCACTGAGAGCAAAATCCAGAAAAGGCATTTGTGGTTGGTGAAGAACGTGGTGGGGACCGGGAAGGAACAGGGCTGGAAAGCGGAAACACCCGTGTTGCGATGCGCTGGCCGCCTGGACCTCGCCTGCTTCAGACCCTGCCTGGCTTTGCCCTCACAGACGCCAAGTCACGCAGGGGCAGGCTCAGTGCATTTGGCACCCAGAAGGAGATCATTTTTTCACATTCCCATTCCTCAACGTGACAGCTTTTTGTGGTGATAATCAGTAATAGCATTATTTTCTTGACTCCTTTTTTGTATTAAAACAGTTAACAATTTAAGAGTGAATATATTTCTATTTTCAAGATGTTTCTATTTAAAGAGAGTGTTCAAATTCAGTAACAGATTTTAGTATGAGTTAATATTTGCCTTTGTCAAACAAGAATAGTGTACCTCATGAGTGGTATTCTGTTTTAATGTTTCAGTTTCAAACACAAAATCTCCAAGCGGTCACATAAAATGACAGAATTGAAATAATCCTACTTCTGTTGTATCATCCTCAAGGTCACCAAGCAATCACTGTTTATATAGAGTCTGTGGTTTAAATGTAGGTGTATTCAGTACCGCTGGGTGTGAGATGGGAAGCACAGGCTGCAAAGAGGGCTCCCACAGTGGAAAGCAGCTTGAACTGTTACAAAATTATTCTCAAAAGGAACATGTGTAGCCAACTCCATGTGCGTAGGGGACCCACTGAATAACTGGGAGTTCTCAGAATTAAAGTCTATATAGTTTTTACTAACAGATACGTTATGAAAATGTGCTAATTTGAAGCTTACATATATATTATTAAAACTTACCAGTAACCACGGTGGTTGTTTGGAAGTTAGACCAGCGAAAGACTTTTCCAGGGAGGAGTATTTTATCACTGGCAATGTTTAGAATTGTTGGCACATGGTGATAATAAAAAGCAGACTGACTTTTAGTCAGTTTTATTATTGTTTTTTCAATATCTACACGTAACGCACCCCCCTGCCTTGATGCCTGTACCCAAGACAGACTGCCCCCCCACCCTGCACATGGAACACCGCAGAGGTTATGTCACAAATTCTGTGTAGATTTAGCTGCATCCATGGTAAATGATAGCATATATATTCTAACAACTATAGTTATTCTGAATAAAAGAGGTAAACTTAGAGTAAAAAAAATTCTATCATTGAAATCTAAGTCTGCTGTTTTTTCTATAATCCTAGAACTAGAATTAAAAAGTTAATTATATTATACCTCTGAGCTCATGGAGGCGCTAAAGCCCACACTAATTTATAATAAGTTAAAATAGATTTCTCAAGGTAAAAATTGATTTTTTTTGTTGTTGTTGAGAAGAAAACACTAAATTTTACAAACTACTTACAGCCAAATGGTGAGCTCATGGGGCATCCAACACACACTTTGTTTTTAAGTGTTGATAATCTTTTAATATAAAAAATAGGACACAAAAAGATGAATAATAACAAGCAAGTAATTATAATACTATTCTATGAAACATTCGAAACTACAACTCGTAATGGCATATTGTCTGCGTTCACCTCTATTTCAACAGAAAGGTGGTATGAAATATAAGAGAAATATATATATATACAAGGAAGACAAGACTGACTAACCCTATAATCTGAATCATTAGGAATTCTAGAGATACTTTATATAATTTCCTTATATGTTAGAAATCTGACATTTATTTGAAAAATTGAAATAGCCCATCAGGCTATCCATTCATTGTCTTTCCTTCCTGCCTGCCTGCCTTTTTGACTTCCTTACCCCATTTTTTCTTGTTCTTCATTCAGTTTTTCTTATATTCCAAACACTGTGCTAAGTAGTGGATTACAAAGATGGATAAGTTCTCATTTCTGCCCTCAAAGATCTCTCAGTCTGGTGGCAAAGACAGACACTTAAGTAACTTATTATAATTAGTGTGGTTAGTACCAAAATATTGCTGGGGGGTGGAAGGGAGGGATGATGGACATTGGGGAGGGTGTGTGCTGTGGTGAGTGCTGTGAATTGTGTAAGACCGATGATTCACAGACCTGTACCCCTGAAGCAAATAATACATCATATGTTAATAAAATTAAAAAAAAAAAAGAATGCACAGAGAGCTGAGCACCAGGAAGGGGCAATTTTCTCTGTACGGACAGGGAGAAACTCTCTACAGGAGGCGACATCAAACTGAGTTTGAAGGGCTTCAGGATTTCCCCGGGCAGTGATTCACTTAGGTGGTGTGGGAGGCAGGGTGGAGCCAGAGAGAAGACATTCTATAGGCAGAGCCCAAGACTTGATTTACTTCGTTCTCGTGTTCCTCAGCTTTAAATTAAGGTAATTTAAAACTCATTCATTATCAGTATTTTATTCAGCACTTCATATGTACAACATTCAATTAATAGGAAATTCCAGGATTATTGACTGCTTACAAATCATGAATTGCTTTTTAGAACTGGTTGTCAAGTTCACTTAAGTCAGATCTGCACACATTTGAATTCTAACCCTAAAATCTCCTTTTCTTTTTTTTTTTTTTAAGATTTTATTTATTTATTTGACAGAGAGATCACAAGTAGGCAGAGGCAGGCAGAGAGAGGGGGGGAAGCAGGCTCCTTGCCGAGCAGGGAGCCCGATATGGGCCTCGATTCCAGGACCCTGAGATCATGACCTGAGCCAAAGGCAGAGGCTTTAACCCACTGAGCCACGCCGGCGCCCTAAAATCTCCTTTTCTTTCTGCTTAGCTCTACATAAGAGTAAGTTTTGGACAAGCAGTTCTTTATAACTTTTCCTCAGCTTCATTTTTCAGGTTTGAGAGGTCCTGTTAATTCTAATAGTCCTTAACCTAGTTTATAAAACCTGCTTACCCTGGTTGATTCATTTGAGAGCCAGTAGCCCACCAGGACATATCTTTTCCTCAGAAAGCTGTCTCAGGCTGAGGGGCATGCTCAGTCTCATTGGAAGAAGCACCATCAGGCCCGTCCAAGGGCTACCTTCCCTAATGCCCAAAGTTCCCAACCATAGCAAAATTAGACATTTGAGAAAAGGAGAGCTGCTTCTCAAAAGCAGAGCTGTTCCCACATATTGTCTTAGAGCAACAAAAAAATCACTCAACACAAACCTGGGAGTATGCTTGCACTTTATTGTTTTCCAAACTACCACAGCAGTGTCTCCCATCCCACGGGTTCTTCTTACGTTGTGACTTTGACATTCCCCCCCTTAGAGGGGAAGGCTCTGTGTTCCCTCTCCTTGAATCTGGGCATGCCGCTGTGACAGCCTCTACAAATAGAGTTCAGGAGGACATGCTATGTGATTTCTAAGACTAGTCTTTAAAATGGAAGCACTCTGCCATATTCTCTCAAGACACTTATTCTTATATCCCAGCCTCCATGCTGTGAGGAAGCCAAAACTAGCCTGCACAGAGAGATGTGCAGAGAAGCCCCAGTAAGTGTTCTAAACTTCCCCCATCTCACCTAAGCCCCATCTGAGCCCCAACCAGCAGCCAATATCAGCCACCAGGTATGTGAGTAAAAATGCCTCCAGATGATTCTTGTCCCCAACCTTTGAGTACCTGTAATTATTTTATCAACACTTTATTTTCTAGATCAATCTGATACTTTTAACCTATAAATCTCTTTGACCTAGGATGTCAAAATAGCCTAGCCTGTGAATCTACCATGACAAATATTTTACTTCTAGGCTTGTACTGGGTTAATTTCAGTAGGACACACTATAATAGGAAATGTCACCTAAATTCTTCATGTCTTCCTATTCATATCTAATGGGGAAAAAAGAAGTTGGTCTGGCTATTCTGCCCCCTCCTGAGATTATAATGTTTTCATCATGCCTGGGAGCCTGAGAGCTGTAAATGGAATCCAATGTGAATGATTTAAGGTAACCCTGCCTGGCAGACCATCAGTCAGAATTTGACCTGTACACTCTTCTCTTCCTCCCACTTCCTGACTCTACCCAGCAGGACATGGCATTTCATTATCCACCTGGCTTCAACATAACCACAATGTCTCCTGTCTTTCTGTTTTTCCTGCTGGTCTGCTTAGGAGAATGGGCCCAATACATAGAAGTTTCAGGAGCTTTGGAGAGAAAGAATTGGCATTTTTGTAGTTCTGACAGTAACAACAACCTACCTCAGATTTGTCTACCTTTTACAGTTCTGAGTGCTGTGTACTGCCGGTGACGATGCAGAGAAACTGGATCTGTCACATATTGCTGTGGAATGGTACAGCCACTCTGAAAAAACATTTCATAGTTTCTTAAAAGCTAAACACGCACCGTATAACCCAGCAACTGTACTCCTAGGCATTTATTCCAGAGAAATGAAAACTTACGTTCACATACAAACACGTATGCTATTGTTCATAGTAGCTTTATTAGTAATAGTTAACAGCGTGTTAACAAACAAAATGTCTCTTAATAGGTGAATGGTTAAACTGTGGTACATCCATACCATGGAATACTACTTAGCAATAAAAAATGAACTGTGGACACATCCAACAACTTGAATGGATTTCAAAGGCAGAATGCTAGGTGAAAAAGCCAATATCAAAAAGTCAAATAATGTATGATTCATTCGTATAATATTCTTGAAATAACAATTATAGAGATAGAGAACAGATTTGTTGCCAGGGATGAGAGAATGGGGGAGGGGGGGAGGGGGGAGGATGACTATAAGGGGTAGCATAATGGAGACCCCTGTGGTGGAACAGCTTTATATCTTGACTGTGGTGGTGGTACACAGAGATACACATGGGATAAAATGGCATATAGCAACACACATACCATACCTATATCAGATTCCTTGTTTTGATATTGTACTATAGTTACGTTAAAATGTAATCACTAGGGAAACTGGCTAAGGGTACGGAGACCTCTGTACTACCTTTGCAACTTCCGAAGAGTCTCTGAAAATTAAAAATTTTTTTAAATAACTTTTTTTCTCACTCTCAAAAATCATTTCAGACATGTAAGCATTTGATATTTATCCCCATTTTTCAGAAGAAGAAACTAAGTTTCAGAAAGGTTTTGACTTACCTAATGCCGCATAGCTAAAATGTTTTTGAAACTGGTTCTTCTGACTTCAATTCAGTTCTCTTTCATTCAGGTTGTAACAGAACCACATCAGTTCTAGAGGTCAGAAACTTGATGCTTCTGTTCTAGTTAATGCTTCATTGGGTTAGTTGCACATGGTTTATTCAATTGATTTTTTTTAACCACTTAGACTTAATAGATAGTGTATCATTTTATGGCATAATATTTGTAGCTCTATAAAATTTATATGAGTGGAACTATTATAGAACCAAAATAGCATGAAGTATGTATTTGAGTACTAAGGTTGAATTCAAGATTTTTTTAAAAGCCATTAGTCAATGTATTTGAAACTTTAGGGATTAAAAAATTTGAAGTCTCAAAATATTTTGGAGTTTCCTTTTGCAAAATGGCAGATTATAAAGTTTGCCACTCATCCTGTAGTCTCAGTATTTATATAACTGAAAAAAAGAATACAAAAGTTGCTAATCCAAAATGTACATAAGTCCTTTTGACTTTTTCTGATTTCCTTTTTTTAAAGATATTAAAGACACTTGACAAAAATGTGGGACTAGAATTCTTATACAATTTTATGGTATGTTCCCCTGTTTTTGTCCACACCTAAATTGGTAGCAGTTTTGTTTTTGGTGGGCCTCTCCTATACCAAGTCTTTCCAGAACACTCAACTTTGTTTTCTTTTTTTTTTTTTTAAAGATTTTATTTATTTATTTGA
Source organism: Ailurus styani (assembly GCA_002007465.1). Lineage (NCBI taxonomy): Eukaryota > Metazoa > Chordata > Mammalia > Carnivora > Ailuridae > Ailurus > Ailurus styani. The sequence goes on along the minus strand of LNAC01000020.1, from coordinate 7,870,643 downwards.
CACAGAGAGAGAGATCACAAGTAGGCAGAAAGGCAGGCAGAGAGACAGGGAGAGGAGGAAGCAGGCTCCCTGCTGAGCAGAGAGCCCAATATGGGCCTCGATCCCAGGACGCTGAGATCATGACCTGAGCCGAAAGCAGAGGCTTCAACCCACTGAGCCACTCAGGCGCCCTCAACTTTGTTTTCATGGAAATAACAACATATATATATATATATATATNCAACCACCATTGGCATTACTAAATTTGGGGGGAAAACCACAACTCTTCTTGATAGGTATTCAACTCAGCTGATGGAAGTAGGAATGAGAGCATATCTGTGAGTGGCCCAATAGCCATGAGCATGCCATGAATTACTGTGCTTCTCAGAGGGACTGAAAAGTATCCATTAATTCAGTAAGTTCCTTGATGGAAGTCAGCTAAGAGGATCTCTAGTATATAATATTCAAAAATTGGAACAGCACGCTATCTTATATACTAAAAAGGGAAATAAAAAATAAAGACATCTTGGAAATTAAAAATATGATTTCCAAAATAATAATATTAACAACAACAGCAGCAATAGAAAATGAAGTAGAGAAGAGTCCCTGAACCCTCCTACACTGTTGGTGGGAATGCAAGCTGGTGTAGCCACTCTGGAAAACAGTATGGAGATTCCTCAAAAAGTTGAAAATGGAGCTACCCTACGACCCAGCAATCGCACTACTGGGTATTTATCCTAAAGACACAAAGGTAGTGATCCTCAGGGGCACGTGCACCCGAATGTTTATAGCAGCAATGTCCACAATAGCCAAACTATGGAAAGAACCTAGATGTCCATCAACAGATGAATGGATAAAGAAGATGTGGTATATATATACAATGGAATACTATGCAGCTATCAAAAGAAACAAAATCTTGCCATTTGCAACGACATGGATGGAACTGGAGGGTATTACGCTGAGCAAAATAAGTCAATCAGAGAAAGACAATTATCATATGATCTCTCTGATATGAGGAACTGGAGGGGCAGGGTGGGGGGTCGTGGGGGGTAAGGAGGGAAAAATAATGAAACAAGATGGGATGGGGAAGGAGACAAACCATAAGAGACTCCTAATCTCACAAAACAAACTGAGGGTTACTGGGGAGTGGGAGGGTAGGGATAGGGTGGATGGATTATGGACATTGGGGAGGGTTTGTGCTTTGGTGAATGCTATGAAAGATGTAAGCCTGATGATTCACAGACCTGTACCCCTTGGGCAAAGAATAAAAATAAAATTTTTTTTAAAAAAAAGGGGAAGAGTCCCTGTATATGCAGCAGAGAAAAGAGACAGAAAAAAATGAGATAAGACTTATGAAGTGGAGAGGACTAGAAGGACCCAATTTTCAAGAGTAGGGTTCCAGTAAGAGAGAACAAAGAAAATGGAAGAGAGAAAGTGGTCAAGGAAATAATATGAGAAAATATCCTAAAAGTGAGTATGTCCCCAAACAGAAGAGAAGGAAAAGTTTTGACATTTTAAAGGCCTAGAAAATTCTGAGCAGAATTAAAGAAAAATTTCTACATCTATACACATCACTTAAAATCTTCACAAACCAAGAATAGGAAGAAAATACTAAAAGCATCTAAAGAAAAAAGGGAACAAGGTTTAGATGGCATCAAATTTCTCATCAACAATACAGGAGGCCAAAATTCGATAAATTAATTCCTTCAAAGTTCTAAGAAAAGATAGTTCTTAACTCAGAAATCTGTACCTCATCTAACTTTGAATCAAATGTGAGGACAAAATAGAGGAATTTCCGACATGAAAGTCCACAAAGCACCAGCTGGGTAGCAAATCTACAGAGCCGAAGGTCTAGATCAAGGCAGGAAGATGGAGGACTCCCAGAGGAGGGTTTCTGGGGAGAAAATGGCAATTTGATGAAGCAGGCAGTATGTTGGAGATTTTAGGGAAAAAACTGAAATATGATAAAGCAGCAGAGTTCAAGAATAACAGAAAGGCCTTTCAGACACCCTGAGGTGGAGGCAAAGAGTGGGGAAAGAGGAGAGAATTAAACAAGAAAGTAGTGATTTAAATATGAGCAAACTAAAAGCTGATAAGACTTATAGTGGTGGTTTTCAATATTTAGAATACACCTTATACAAATAATGGAAAATAACCATGGTTATAGAATAGTCAATAAATATTATCAAAGCCTTGGAAAATATAAAAGTAAAGATACAGATGATAGAAGTTGGGAGGTGGAAGGTGAGAGGAGAGGTGGAGGGAAAGACAGGAAATTAATGACCTTACTTTACAAAGTGGAATAATAACCTGTTAATATGGCAGAAAAATGGAAAATTAATCTATTGATATAGCAAAGCTGAGTATATTGCCTACCACAATAATGGAAACCATTACTGTAGCAAGTTTTATTCTATTTTTGTTCTAAGATTCTTTGGAAATATATACTGAGGTATTAATGGTCTGGCAATAGGACTCATTCCTATTTCAGATTTTGCTTGCATATTAAATCTGCTATTTCTGGTTAAAAACCATTCACAAAAGTGAGAAGAGAGCAAAAGTCACCTCTGCTTCAGGATCTACCGTGAATATTGTCTGAAAGTGTTAAAGAGCTTAACCTTGAAGTCTCAGATGGACTTATCCTTTCTTTACTTACAAGACCAAACTGGAGCTTCCAATGTGATTCTGGGTCTTTTACGTCATCCTCAGGGTCTTCCCATTCTGCTTTCTCCACCCAAATTTTTGCTTCTGAGGTTCCCACTAACATGTGAAGAAATGGGTATAGATCTGGGAGCTCTGAATTATACACAACTAAACTATTCTAAATTCCTCTGCAAATTTCAGTCTTTTGGAAAGTCTTTTTTCAATGACTTCTCTCAACTCAGATCAAGACCAGGAATCAATGGGTTATAGACATTTGGAGGGTTTGTACTATGGTGAGTGCTGTGAAAGGTGTAAGCCTGATGATTCACAGACCTGTACCCCTGGGGCAAATAATATAAATAAATAAATAAATAAATAAATAAATAAATAAATAAATAAATAAAACCATGAATCAAAAGCCAAAGGATTTCCCTGTGCTGAAAGAGGTTTAACTTTAAGTGGTAATGAGCTTTGAGGATGTCTGGCAAGTCGAGAGAGAAGGGGAGAGGGTGAAGAAGAGAGAGAAGCAGAGGGATATGGAAGAGCATAGGATGGGGGAAGAGGAAAAATAAGATGAGGGCCATTTGTTTCAAGTCATGAGTTGGGGGGTATCTAAAAGAAAGTTTTAAGGGTTTCATGTGTTTCCTTTTCCTTGGCCAAGGACTCTCTTAAGGAAATGATTTTGGAATTTAAATTTCTTTTGGATGCTTCTTCATGCCAATCAAAAAATGGAGACCATTTGATATTTACAAGCTTTTCACTCTAAGGTATTTCTCAAATGAGCATTTTTTTCTATGTAAGAAATTCCATAATTCTAAATTATTCTTGTGAAATTATGCCATTTGGAAAGTAACTTCATGAATTTAGACTTTGTATGAGTAATATAAGAAGGGAGTATGGCCTGGAAGTTTGAGTCATTAGATTTAGACTGGGTCACACCCATGAGAGGCTGTGGAAATGGTTAAATGTGTGACTGTGCATCTCCTGACTTGGGTCCCATCCAAATGGCTGACCGTTTTCATTAGAAATTTTCCAGTTCCCATGGGACAGAAGGTTTGGAGAGGAGATCTCTCCCAGAATCATAGTCTCACACACAAAACAGCAAGAGTAATTAAAGTTCTCATAGGGCAAAGACAAAATCAGGGTGTCTATGAGGCTTTTCTTGAGATGTGGCTTAAAGCAGGTCTTTCAGTGTGTGGGCTTGATTAGGACTAGGTAGGTGTCATGACAGTATAGTTTAGGAGTGGTGGATACAGCAAAGGAAGGGTTTTGAGGTGAGGGTTTCAAAGAGTTAGAGACTAAACAGTCATTGGATAATACTATTGAAAACTTGAGCAGTCGGATGTTCATTTCAGAAAATTCCTGAAACAGACAATAAACTTATTTTCAAGTTGCATCATCCTGGGCAAGAACTTCCCAAACAGTATAGTCAGGTTGACGAAGACAGTAAAATAACAAAGACAAGACGCTGGTTTACTTCTTCAGTGGAGTAGCAACAGGTAACTGCGTGGTTGCTAACAAAAGAATCAGAGGTTTAAACATGTTGTTTGAAATTGCAGAGGTGGACAGTAGAGGAAGCAAGAATATAATTTAGTCCTGTTGGGAGAAGAAAGAAGGAATAGAAAGTGGGGACTTTAAATGAACTAAATCCCCATCTTCCATATCAGAAAAGCAGGGATATTTTCTAAAGTTGATAATTAAGAAATAGTGTATTTGTTGGGAGAGGTGACACTCTTCATTATAAGCCTTTGATAGTTTTTTTAACCACGTGAATATAGGGGCGCCTGGGTGGCTCAGTCGGTTGAGCATCTGCCTTCTGCTCAGGTCATGATCCCAGGGTCCTGGGATGGAGCCCTGTGTCAGGCTCCCTGCTCGGTGGAGAGCCTGCTTCTCCCTCTCCCTCTGCCTGCTGCTCTGCCTACTTGTGATCTCTCTCTCTGTCTCTCTGTCAAATAAATAAATAAATAAATAAATAAATAAATAAATAAATAAATAAAATATTTTAAAAGAAAAAACATGTGAATATATATTTCTTTGGTAATTTTTAAAAAAGAAGAAAGAAGGAAAGGGTGATTAGCAACTGAAAGTTCCAGACGAAGGCCATAGAGAACAAGGGCTGAGTGAGAGAAGGGGTCATTGATAATCTTCTCCAGGTTTCCCCAGAGCAGTGAGGGGGGAGATGAAGAATGCATGGGGGAGGGACGAAAGGGGGAGCAAAGGGAGTCCCTGGGAAGTTTAGGCAGCAAGGAAACAAAGAAATAGGATAGTCCTGAGGAGGGCACTCTGTGAGAGGGTGCAGCCTGACCAAGACAGATGCAGAGGTGGCTGGGACCCTGCTGAGCCATCCTCTGTTCTCTCCCCTGCACTCCCTCCCTCTATGCTTCTCCTTTTCCTCTTTCACTGGCTGTAACATGGGTCTGGAGTAGTTTTTATTACAATTTTTGGTGTATTTATTGACTATAGTTTTATGTTTCCTGTTCATAATTGAAAAAGCAGATGAGTTAAACATTTCATGTTCTTCACACACAAAAAATATATTAAACCAAATTGAGTTGCTTTTTATATCTCTGTGGTCTTCAGTTGACTTGTTCTGCGGGTGAGTGGTCTTCAAAGACTCGTACCTCCCCCCTCCCTCCAGCCTACACTATTCCCTTTGGTAAATATAATCCACCTTCTCAGATGCCAGAATTTTTATTGTTTCCCTGGTGATTTGTGCTCTTCTATGACACCTTTGATTATTTTAACCTACTCTTATTATCTCTGATCATAAGATGGTCACTTTGTAGCTTAATATATAATATTCAAATTATTTCTGAACTCATTTTTGACCTTTATGTATATTTCTTCTAGTAAATAGTAAAGTAGAGCTTTTACTCCACTTAGAAACTCAGGAGTCAATTTCAATTTTTGAATGTGACAATAAACTCCTGGGTTATAAATGTTATCATGTCAATTGGAGATTCACACAGTATGAACAAAATTCTGGCAGATAATTATTTGCTAAAATAACCTCTTGTCTTTATCAGATGAATTTAGCTCAAATATACAATTAAAAAGGACAAGGAAGGATTAAGAAGCCTATCTTCATTTTGGAAGCTGTAGGGAATTAAAGATTTCTATGGTTAGAGGAGGCCTAAGGCAAGAAATTCAAGAATTTGAATCATGGTAATAATATTAGACTAGAATCAGAAAACATGAGGTGTCTTTCTAGTCTCTTACTAGCTGTATAACATCAAGCAAATTAATCGCTGAACTACTGTTTCTTCATCTGTAAAATGGGGATAATTGTAACATCTGCATCAAAAAGCTGTTGTGAGGATTAATAGAAATAATGAATATGAAATAATTAGCATAGTGCTTGACACATAAATAAGCACTTAATAAATATTAGCTATTTTATCATCCACATTTCTATGACTCTTGCCACTACAAATTCACCACTGGGCTTTAGGCAAGTGACTACATATTTGGGCGTCTGTTAGAATAGATGAGTTCTGTCTCATCTCTGTTTTTGTGACTCTCCAGTTCTGCTCTAAGATCTACCATGGACTTCCACAGCTATGTGGGTGCCCTGGCTTCTATCCCTAGAAAGGTAGATAGCAGACATCCTTTCTAAGGTTTTTATTATATATACAAATTCAGTTATGCCTAGGTCTTTAGCAACAACACAGTCTGTTGAAAACAAATCTGAATTCTTCTCATAATCCATAATTAGCTGCTTAAACTCAAGACCCTATCTGATGCCTCTTCTTTCTCAAGGCTGCTAATGCCTGTTCCCTTCCAGATCATCCCCTATGATTACAGGCTGCAGATTTCATTTGCCCAGCTTCTCTTCCCTGTTATCTCAGAATATAGTTTTAAAAAAAAAAGGAAAAGAAAGAAATTTCCCTTTTCTTTTGTTTCAGGAGCTACTCCACTATTCTCTGTGTAGACACTAATGTCTAACTGAAGTTAGGGTAGTTCCCAAGTTTCTAGAAAGTGAATCTTGTTCTTTGTGTACCATCCTAGATAATGTAGTTCCTGGCTCCCTTCTATATCCTGGATCCTGACAGTCTTTCTCAGTGCTCACAGTCCCCAGTCTCCCACTTCCCTTTGAATTAATAGGAAACTAGGCACAAATTGGGATTATCCTGTGGTTGAAGTAGGCCCTGTCTGTGACCCTGGGACACAAAGGGGCTCATTCTTTCCTGGGCTTTGCTTTGTACCTAAATTTTATCCAAGGAATTGTTTGCACATTCAGTCAACTGAAGGGGTCTGTGATACCTGAATGGTCCCACATTCTTTGGGAGCTCTCAGGGCGCCTGGGACTTCCTGTCCAACTTCTTTCTGGGGGCTTTCCAAGGAAAAGCCTGCTTCCCTCTCTCTCATTTCTGATGTTCTTTTCAGTCTTTGTTCTCTTTGGTTTCCAGTTTTCAAGGATTCTATGGGGTGACCCAGTCAGGTGGAGGCCAGCTGTGAAAGAATTCACCTGAGACAGAACAAAGGGAATAGAAGTTTATTGAACATACAGCAAGGGAGCAGTGGGCAGGACTGCAAATGAGAGGCTAGGCTGTCTACCAGGAGGCAGTGATGGGGGGTGGGGGGAGAGCTGCAGTTAAGGGGGGGAATGAGGAGGTATGGGAATGAAAGGAATTTTCCTTTTTTGGTACCTGTGTCTGGTTGTAAGTACCCATTGGTTAGCTAGGGTTTATGGCTGTTTTGAGGTGGGTCACCTAATGGGCATGTGTGCGTTCAGCCCATTGACCACTGCGGACCTTCTATCTCACTCACACTGCCAGTTCTCAAGCCTGTCGTCTAAAAGCAGCCTCTACAGATTCCATTGCTATATCCTCTAGCTCAGAGAGGTTTTTTCCTCAACTGTGTCCAGTCTACTAATAAGGCCATCAGAGGTGTTCTTCATTTCTGTTATGGTTTTTATCTCTAGCATTTCTTTTTGCTTCTTTCTTAGGATTTCCATTGCTCTGCTATCTGTTCTTGCCTGCTGTCTATTTTATCCCTTATAGCCCTTTGTATATTAATCCTAGTTGTTTTAAATTTGCAGTGTGATGATTCCAATATCCCTGCTATGTGTGCTTCTGATGCTTGCTCTGCCTCTTCAAATTGTGTTTATTTTACTTTAGGTATGTCTTGTAATATTTTCTTGCTAGCTGGACATGGTATGCTGGGCAAAAAAGAACTGCTATAAACAGGACTTTAGTAAAATGGTGGTGAGATGTGGAGGAGAGGAATCATTCTGTAGTCCTGTTCGGGTCTCAGTGAGCCTGTGTCTCTGGACTATGAATCTCACGAATGTTTCTCTCATTTTTTTGAAAAAATATTTTATTTATTTATTTTTGTGCACACGAGAGAGAGCCCAAGCACAAGCAGGGGCATGGTAGAGAGAGAGGGAGAAGCAGGCTCCCCGCTGAGCAAGGAGCAATGCAGGATTGGATCCCAGGGTGCTGAGATCATGACCTGAGCCGAAGGCAGATGCTTTATGACTGAGCCACCCAAGTGCCCCTCTCCTTTTTTTTTTTTTTAAATCCCCTTTAAGTGAGACAGGATGGCCACAGTGGGCTGGAGCTAGATATTTTCCTTGTCCAAGTCAGTTAGGCTCTGATAAAACCCCAGCAGATTAGACTCTGGTTTACTGGTTTTCTCTGAGGGCAGGACTTATGAAGAACAGTGCTCTGTTGTATTTTAAAATGGTTCCTTCTCCCCTTCCCCTGCCCAGAGCCCAAGGAGATTTTTCTCTGATATTTATGGTGGGAACATGATTGAGATCCAGGAGGCAGCTCTCACAGTATCGTGACTGGGACCCTCTATGACTGGGTCCACCCTGGAGTTTTTAACTCTCAGAATCAATTATAGTTCAGGTTTCCATAGAGGGCACTTGTTGCCACAACAGTTTCTGCTGCCAAGTCTCTGCTCCTGTTAGGGTCATATTCACCTGTCTCCAGTCTTGGGGACAGTGGTTTGCACTGTATCCTCCCCTCACTTACAGAGAGGCTTGGGACAGAGTGGCTACTTCCAAGCACCTCATAGCTGGAACCAGAAACCCAAAGTCTCATGTTCTCTTTTTAATTAATTTTTAATTTTAAAGTAATAAACAAATAAATTATCCTTGAAAAAAATTATTCCAAATAAGGAGAGTCTTCTTTGTATTCCATCCATTCTCATTCTTCTCTCCCTCTCCCTGAGGTCTGTACTTTTATCATTTTAATGTACATTCTTCTAGACTTTATATTTGTATACGTATATTGGAGACCTTTATTAACACATGTAGATTTACCTAATTATTTTAAATATTTTATTTATTTGACATAGAGAGAGTGGGAAAGAGCAAGCACAAGCTGGTGGGGGGCAGAGGGAGAGAAAGGAGCAGACACCCCGCTGAGCAGAGAGCCTGACACAGCAGGGCTCAATCCCAGGACTCTGGAATCATAACTTGAGCAGATGCTTAACCAACTGAGCCAGCCAGGCACCCCAATTTACCTAATTTTTTTTAAAGTGCTGCAATAATCCCCAGTATGGCTGTACTCTGCTTTATTTAGCAATGTCCCTTTTGACAAATATTAATACCTCTGTCTTCAGGAAATATAGTAGTGCTAAGTGAAAGAAACCAGCCACAAAGGACCACGTATTGCATGATTCCATTTATATGAAATATCCCTAAATAGGCAAATCTATAGAGACAGAAAGTAGATTAGTGGTTTCCTGGGCTGGGACAGGGGTGTGGGGAGAGCAGTGTTGAGGAGTGATGGCTGAGGGACACGGGGTTTCTTTTTTAAAAATATTCTAAAATTGATTGTGGTAATGGATGCACAACCCTATGAATATACTAAAAGCCATTGAATTGTACACATTAATCGATTAATTGTATGGTACATGAACTATATCTCAATAAAGCTGTATAAAAGAGAAAGAAATATAGTAGTCATCTCATTAGGTATGCTTCATCAGGACTAACTAAATTAGAAGCAGCCTCCAGGGACTCCCTAATAGTGCTGGTGGTTTTTAACCTCTCTCATCTACATAGGTGACATACCCTGTGACAAGCCTATTCTCTTTAGCAGTTAAAGTTTTCCTGGGTTTTAGCCATGACCTTAAACTTGAGTAACTGGCCCAATATCATGTAGATCTGCTGCCCTAAAATCAATGCCCTTCCTACACATCATGCTGTCTTCTATGTATTTTAGCTTTGAGGACTCTCAAGGACCTGAGGGCTCTTTGAAGTCAGGGGCCTTCGTCACTTAATCTCTGTTGTATTTGCCCAACCCCCCAAGCAGGGTGCTTAGCACACAGTTTGCTCCTTGTGCATGCTGGTCGAAACACATTCTTAGAATTCTCTACTTTATCTGTGCAGGTCATGCCTGAGTGTGGCCATGTAACACCTAAGGCATCTGAGTTCTTGTGGGGGGGTTCACACAGGAGGCCATGGGGACCCTCCGTCTAACTCCAAGAAGGGGATTTTCTTTTTAAAGAGGATGTTAGGAAGAGTTTACAGGGAAATGTTAGGAAATTAAAATCTGTGGAATCAGCATGAAGGCTGCTTACAGATTACATTAGTCATGGAAGTTTCATTCTCGGGAAAGCAGAAAAATGGAGAGATGGGGAGGATGCAGTTGGCAGGAAGAAATGACAGGTACAATAGTTAACAAAACACCTTCAGAAGGAAGAAACCCAGACTCAGTCATCCCTAATGCACATAAGCATGTGTGGATCAGAGAAAATTAGAGTAGTGGCCAAAGCAGAAAGAAGCACATTGAGATACGGTTATATGTTCATAGAAACGAAACTGACCTCGGAACACACAGATGCTATCTCTAGACAAAAAAAAAAAAAAATCAACTACAAAATCTTGCCTCAGTGAAAGGGAGATATTATATCTGGAAAGCAGTTTGTTTTGAAATTAAAAGTAAGACCAGGTAAGAACAGAAAAGGAATAAGGCATTCTCTTCTTCTGGATTATCTATCTAGGACTTGGAGTCCAGAATAGACAGACCAATGTCCTTGTGAGATGGACAGCTATGAAAATAAGCCTGGCCTAAGTGCCAATGCCTAAAGTGACTCAGGTGTCCCTAAAGACCCTCCATTGTCTAGCAGTTGTCTTATGAGGGATTTTGTGGAACTTTGTTTTGGAGACATCTTTGAAAGCCCTCAATTCTTTTTTTTTTTTTTTAGATTCCATGTATTTATTTGAGAGAGGGACAGAGATAGCGACAGAGATAGCAAGAAAGAGCAAGAAAGAGCACAAGTGGGGAGGAGAAGGAGAAGCATGCTTCCTGCTGAGCTTGGAGTGAGATTCGGGGCTCCATCCCAGGACCCAGGGATCATGACTTAAGCCAAAGGCGGATGCTTAACCGACTGAGTTACCCAGGTGCACCCCCACAATCCTTTTTTTTTTTTTAAGATTTATTTATTTATTTATTTATTTGAGAGAGAGTGATAGAGTGAGAGATAGAAAAAGAGAGAGAGATTCTCAAGCAGACTCCAAGCTGAGCATGGAGCTTGACATAGGGCTTGATCTCAGGACCCTGAGATCACGACCTGAGCTGAAACCAAGAGTTGGACACTTAACCTACTGCACCACCCAGGCGGTCCTGAATGTCCTCGATTCTGCTTGTAATTTCTTCATCTCATGAGATAAGTCAGTAGTCCATGCATCTTGTAACTTCAGAATAGGAGTCTAATTTCTGGAGTAAGTAAATCTTGAATTCATTCTTAGGTCTACTGTGGACATGTTAGGGGACACAAGTAAGTCGGTTACCACATTTTTCTTTTCCTCCATTTCTCCCTTTATAACAGAGATAATGTAGTTTTCTTAGTTATCGCAGGATAAATGCTTGCAAAAATGTGAAATTATTTTACTCCTTTGGAACCTATTCGACAATCATTCATTAAATATTGGTCTCCTTTGTGCAAGATACAGGGCTTGAGTCTGTGCAACATGATTCCCATGCTTAATCCACAGGATTATTGTACCAGGCAGCAAATGAACCAAGCACTGACATGTGTTAGGTCTTTTCTACTTTCTTTTCTAGAAATATCTCTCCTGGAATCTGACTCTGGAATTTCCTGACTTTTCCAAGTTTAGATAATAAATCTTCCATCGCACTCGTATAACTTAATGCCTTTATTTGCCTGAATTATATTTTAAAAAGAAAGTTATACAGCCCCACTGCTCTCAGTGAGGCCACAACATATTCAAGCATATTTCATTAGATTTATACTCTTGAGGTTTTACACTGTACAGTACTAAGAACTTTAAACATACAATAATTAACACTATACAGTTGAAAACAGAACCTGGGAAGGAATAATATTTTCTAAATTGGACAGGATTTATTTCAAGCCTTAAACTTAAAGTCAGAAGATGCAAGGTACAGTTTGAAAGAAGGGCCTACAGTTGACCTCTCCTGGTTAATGGCCCACCCTGGACCCCCACCCCCATCTGTGGCCATAAGGTTACATTATACAAAGGGCTGCTTCTATGGTAATCATCTGATGGCTCTTCATTACATTAAAAGCAAGGGAATCAGTAGATGAGAGCTGAGCAGACAAAATAATGAGTCCACCCACCAGGTCACCACTAACTGCTGGTTTTCCTATTCTAATGGCCAGGTCTGGTGAGTGGGGAGGAACAGGGAGTTTCCCAGTACCTAACACAAAGACAATTAAGAGTTAATTAATTACTTAATTAACAGTTTATTATTAAAAACAAAACAGGGGTGCCTGGGTGGCTTATTTGGTTAAGCATCCTACTCTTGATTTCAGCTCAGGTCATGATCTCAGGGTCATGAACTGGAGAGCCACATTTGGCTCTGCACTTAGCACAGCATCTGCTTGTCCCTCTCTTTCTGCTCCTCCCCTCATTCCCTCTCTCAAATAAATAAATAAAATCCTTAAGAAGAAGAAGGGGGAGGAGGAGGAGAAGGAGAAGAAGAAGAAGGAGAAGAAGGAAAGAAGAAAATTCACATTAGCAGACATTTATTTGAGTACCTACTGGGTACAGTGTAACAAACTAAGTCAGGGCAAAATCATGGACCATGAGCTGAACAAAGAATGATCAGGTAAGTGTGGAATAAGGCTACTTAGAGGAAGAATTCCTTCAAGGATAAGGAATGTTCAGATCTGGCTCTGGAAGGTGGTGAGGAAAAAGGAAAGAGTAGATTTGGGAGAGGATTCCATCTGCCAGGAAGAACAGTTGCAGAGACAGCAAGTGGGCATGTTGAGAATGGTGGGAGGTACCAGTGAGATATAAACGAGTTGGTCCAGAGAAGACCTCCTAGCACTTAGGTGGACCCAATAAGCAATTGGGATAATGTTGGGTCCTTAATTAGGAAAGGAAAGTAAGCAGAAGCGGTGTGTCAGGAAGTTTCTTTTGCAGCAGCTCTTTGGGGGTCAGTGGAATAGGAGGATCCAGGAAGCAGGAAGGTCTTCTGGGCATCAGCCCTGGTCTGAGTCAGAGACTGGGAAGCTATCCTGGAAGAGATGAATGGAAAAGTTTCCTAGGTGGACGAGTCCCCCTGTGTAGTCCTGTTAATATCCTCTGTTACCCTCCTCATCTTCACACCCGAAGCCTGGTCCCATGCAGAAAAGACAGGTATAGCAAAGCACAAGCTTGATAAGTGATTAGAGAGAGGACACTTGCTGGTGGAGACCAGGAAAGACTTCATGGGATAAATCTGGAAAGAGTAATTGAATTTTGTTGGGCACAGTGGTACTTTAGGAAGGAAAGAGAGTATGAGAAGGAATGTAGATCTGCAGGAATAGAGGTAGAGTTTCATCTTGGCTCAAAATGTTATGTGATATGTTATGGCTTTTTATAGTTTAATTAAATTTATACTTTATAATTTAAATGTGTAATTTAAATTTATAATTAAATTATAATTTATATTTCAATTAAAACTAAAGAAGGACAGAAGAATGGAAAGCTAACCAGATAGTCTGACTTACTTTATTTATAACAGATTTATGGAGATATAACTCACATAACTATAAAATTCACCCTTTTAAAGTATACAATTCACTGGTTTGTAATGGAACCACAGAGTTCTGCAGATGTCACCACTCTCTAATTTTAGAACATTTTCATCACCCCAAGAGGAAACCCCATCCATACCCATTGACAATAATCTGACCTATTTTTAAATTGAAACTCACAAACACAATGAGAATGGAGGCTCTGGCTTTCAGGAACTCTCTTGTCTTTCCTAGCTGGGTAGGAACCTTGAATAACTCTCATTAATCTTCGAGAGGCCCATGTCCCTGCCGCTTCACAGAAAAACATCCTGATGTGGCTAGGCTGTGGGGATGGAGATGGGAGGAAAGGTTCTGGAGCCCTGGAAAGGAAGGATGTGTGTAAGAACCTCAAGGGATGGAAAGGGAGCAGTTGGGCCCCAGGGAAGGAGAACCCAACCAGGGTCAGTGTTGTAGAGCAGATAACAAGGCACCTCTTCTCCCAGAAGCCCCAGGGATGTGAGAACCTCAGAAGACAATCAGGCAACTGCTCTATCCCTGCAGACCTTCTGGGGCTTTACTGAGCAGGAAATAATTCCCCTTTTTCTGCCCATCCTCCATGGAGCAGCGGAGCGAGCTCATCTCCCCCTTTCTGCCATGCAGCTGCTCAGTGCCAGATCCTGAGCTAGGGACTCTTTCTGCGCTGTAACCCAGAGATCCTTTCATCCCCACACCAGCCCTAATGAGGTAGATACAGCTATCCTGTTCTTTTGGAGATTAACAGATGTAACCTCCTAGAGATAAAGTAGCTTGCTAGGGATCATTTGCCTGGTTACTGCTAGACTTGATTCCAAACCCAGGACTCCAACCAGGACTCATTTAACATCTAGATCTTTACTGTCACTGCCTCAGTGAGTTCATCATCCTTCTGAATCCCTCCTGACACCCCAGGACAAAGAACCAGGGTAGAAGGAAATCTACTGCTCAAGTCTGATAAAAGCACTATGGTGACTAAGGTTATAAAAATTTTTGAACCCTTCACTAATGTTTTTGAAAGCGATGTGGTCTTCCCAGCAGTGTCTTTTCTGTGTTAGCCCTTTGCACATCTGGCATGCTAGATCCCAGATGTGTGATTTCCATCCCATGCGGTGGGGCCACAGTACTGGGGATCCTGCCGGTTCAGCTGTTCTCGGGAAGGCCTGTTTCTTTGACAGGGCCTGCAGGAGGTGGCTAGTGGTGGTTTTGTAGCCCCCGATTTATTATTGTCTCTGGCCAGAGACAAGTGCTATGTAATTGGTACACACACACAGACACACACACACACACACGCACATGTCCACATGCACACACACACAGACACACCCCATCCATTTGGAGAGGAACACGAAGAAGGAAACATTCACAAGGCATCACCATTGATTTCTCTTTTCTCCCAGATCAACTGGTCTGACTTCTCCCTGTTGCCTCTTTTGCCTGTGGTCTGTCAGCTGGAGGTGATGACAAGGAATATTTCAGACTCTTTCCCCATCTGCTCCAAACACCAGGAAGCTGCAGGCCTGCTTCCCTCCAGGCCAGCTTAAAAATCCTGGTATCAGGATAGAACAGGCTTCCAAAAGCCAACCACAGAACATTTAATACCTGTGCAAACCCCACGTAGAATTCATATGCCATAGGGTCATGGCTTTATGAGTGTTTCCATGACATGGTATTATTACACCCCAGATCTCTCACCTCATATGTCACTCAAGCATTCTCTGTCAGGAAACCAAGGATAAACATCCAAAAAAGAAGATTAATATTAGAGAGACTAAAAGAGTAAAGTTCACCCAAACCATATGGTTCAGCTCAGAAGGGATGCGTGTCAGCCCTTTTCTCTATCCCTTCACCCCTGCCTTCCACCTCATCTTGCCTCACACTCCAAACAGGAATCTCTGTACAGCAGTAGTGCATGGGCTACCTGTGTCAGAGTCAGGAAACTTATTAATAAGGCAGATTCCTGGGAATCATCATCTTTGAGACATGACCTGAGAATCTCCATTTCACAAGCCCACAAGAGATGTTTGTAAATGGCAGGTCCCCATGTGACCTTCCCAAGAATCAAACCAGCTACCCCAGTTTGAGTACATTTTGTCATGTGGAACTCACTGCTTCCTTGGGCAGCTAAGTCTAGTGTAAGATGATTGTAATGAGGGGAAAGATCTCCTTTATTGGGCTGAATTTGACCTTCTGTTACCTCCCTTCCATGGAAGAGCCTCTAGCTCAGACCTTTCTGTGTCCCAACTCAGGAATCAGAAATCTGAATCCACCCACTGGACTGGCATAGCCAGTCAGGGCCAGGCACTGAACGACAAGGTTTTTGACCTGCCATGGTCTTGCAGAGTCAGGCCTGGAGCTGAGTGTCTTGGTTAAAAATCCAGCCTCTGGACTCCTCTCAGGGCCAAATCCTGGCTGTATATTGTGGGCAAGATGCTCCTTCTCTCTGTGACCCATTTCTTCATCTGCAAAACAAGGACAGTGAGCTAAGTTTTTGTGAAGATTAAAAAAATAATACACATAAAGCACTCACAAGAGTGCCTGTTATATATTAAGTGCTCTCTAAGTATCATCATTATCATCATCACTACCACTCAGTGAGAAGAGGGCAAGGAAAGAAATTCTTCAAGTTTTGCCTGCTTCTTTTTTTCCTTTGCAAGCATCGACAAAAAAGTTAAAGTTTAAGGATGTAAGGTTGTTACGTAGACTATGAGAACCAGTCGCTCTCTGCTGAGTACTAAGTAAAATAATGCGGACAGCACTCAAAACAGCACTCATAACTAATTGCTATTCGTGGGGTGACTATGTATGTATGCCATCACTTTGCCCAGCATTGCCCCACTGTGTTTCTGTGGTAATTATTAATACTCTTAAAGATATGTTTGGACAACAAACTGTTGAGTTGCCCCAGACGTAAGATACTCAGAAGACTTTCAATATAGGTTGGAAGCATTAAGCCAGGTTACTAAGAGAGTTTGTGAAATCTCTTCCTCGGAAATATTTAAAACATGCCCATCTGGCTGGGATGATTTAGAACAACTGCAAATAAGTACTCATTTATAAACCCCCAAAATGCTTTGTTTGGTTTTTGTTTAACTAAACTGCCTTGCCCTGCCCCCGGGAGGCACGTAGGTAATAAAATTAATGGAAACAACATTCTTAACTACTCAAGTCGCCAAACAAAAACTGCTTTGTGCTGTGGGCTAGTGGATGAGCAACCATTATGAGCTTAGAGCCAGTAACACCGTGACTTAGACTGTAGAAAAGAGATACAGGCATGCAAGTTAACAAATGCTTGAACAACTAAAAGTCTGAAATAAGAATGCAGTCTACTACTTGGGTGAGGATATTGTAAGAATAGTTAACAGTGTACTGGGTACTATTAGATATTAACACTTTTGAACTTACTACTGTTATTAGACATATTTACAAATGAGAAAATGGAGTCACAGAGAGTTAGGGAACTTGCTCAAGTGGATGGCAGAATCACAGTTTGTCACTGGCGGTTTGCATCCTGAGCCTGTGTTCACCACCACTCGGCTGCATGCTCCCCAGGAAGAGAGAACACTTTAGTGTAAATGAGGGGCAGTCGCTCCAGTTAGTTTGATCTGAGCTGGCTACTGGTGAGAGCAGACTGCCTTGCAACCAAGGAAAACAAACTGGTGCTCGCTGAGGAATGAATGAAAGCAAATAGTATTCTAGAACTTTACATTTAATCCTCATGACATTCAGGTCGTGATATCATCATTTTCATTTCACTGCTCAGGAAAGTGAAGGCTTAGAGAGGTTAAGGAGTTTGCCCAGAACTCACTGTAAGTCAGAGGCAGAAGCAAGATTCTGACTCAGAAATCCTGCCTGACTGGGAAACCCTGCTCTTAGGATCTGTGGAAAATGGCTGTGATCATCACTAAGCCAAATACACAGGCTACAACCTTGAATATAGAAAACAACCCTAGGGTGGGTGTGTGTGTGTGTGTGTGTGTGTGTGTGTGTGTGTGTGTGTGTGTGTGTGTGTGTATACAGAAAAAGGAGAAGAAGAAAGTATAGCAGAAATGTCAACGGTGGTTACCTCTGGGTAGTAGAATTATAGGTAATTTGTTTCTTCTGTATGTATTTTCTAAGTTTTGCTTAATGAACATGTATCTTTTTTAACAGCTTTATTGAGATATAATTTACACGCCAAATACTGTACCTAGTTAATGTGTACAATCCAGTGGTTTTTAGTACCTCCGCAGAATTATGCAACCATCACTACAATCACTTTTAGAACATTTTCACCACCTTAAAACATTACCCACAATCATTAGCAGTCACTCCCTGTTTGCCCCCAGCCCCTCCAGCCCTGAGGAACCACTAATCTGCTTTCTGTCTCAATAGAATTCCCTATTCTGGACATTTCATATAAATCAAATCATATAACATATGATCTTTTGTTAATTGCTTCTTTCACTTAGCATGTTTTTAAGACTCATCCAGGTTGTCACATGTATCAGTATTCTATTTCTTTTATTGCCAAAGAATATTCTATTACATGAATATACCACATTGTATTTATTCATTCATCAGTTGATGAGCATTTGAGTCATATCATTTTTTGACTATTATGAATAGTCATGCACCAGTTTTTGTGTGCATATATGTTTTCCATAAATTTGTGTACCTATGAGTGCAATTTCTGGGTCATGTAGTAACTCTGTGTAACCTTTTGAGGAACACATGTATTCCTTTAAAAATAATTGGTTTTATTTTTTTTTAAGATTTTATTTATTTATTTGATACAGAGAGAGAGATCACAAGTAGGCAGAGAGGCAGGCAGAGAAAAAGGGAGAGGAGGAAGCAGGCTCCCTGCTGAGCAGAGAGCCCGATGCGGGCCTCGATCCCAGGACGCTGAGATCATGACCTGAGCCGAAAGCAAAGGCTTTAACCCACTGAGCCACCCAGGCGCCCTAAAAATAATTGGTTTTAAAGCCAGGGCCCCAGGAAGAACTTATATGATAGAGCAGGAAAAACTGTCTTAAAATTAGACGTTCCATGTCAGGCCTCTGATAAAATCAAATCATCCAAATAACAAAAAGAAAAATAAAAAATAAGAAACTTAGTCCTCAAGAGAGATTGATATGTGTATTGAGTCATTTGTCTATTTATTCTACAAATATCTTTGAGTATCTATTATATATAAGAAAGGACCAGTGGATTTGAAGTCAGAAGATCTAATCACTGCCTTTTCAGGCTTTCTCTCAAAGGGTGTATATGAAGCTCCAATAGAATCGAGTGTTTTGTACACTGTAAATGTCTATTCAGCTGTGAAGAAGTTGTAATAAGAAGGATCAGGGAGGCAAAGTCCTCCTGAGATAGAACAAGAAAATGCACTCAGTGGAGAAGAAAAGGCCCAAGAGGCAGAGAGGAAGGTGGTGCCTTCTTGGGTGCAGGACCAGGCTTTGGTCTTAGGCTGCTAAGGTTTTATCAGGAGACCCCAAAGGGAGGACAGGGCCCAGGGCCATCTGTGGGGTACATCTCAGGGCAAAGACAAGTCTTGTGTGGCTTAGCTCCTTTTGTGGCTTTGCTCCTTTGTCTAGCTGCTCTTTATCCTGATCAGATCCAGTTGGGAGAAGAAGACAGCATATGCAATCACACTTGAAGGAGCCTGCAGGTTCACCAGCAAAGGAACAGAGAGAAAGAAGTAGGTTGTGATATCATTCCCAGTACCGACAGTGCTGTGGTAGTTGAGTGAGGAGATTTTCAAGGAGATTTGGGGATGTGATTGACAGTAATGGTAAATGTAAGGGGGCAGGAGAGGCCAGGGGATTTAGACAGAGTGGGTAAGGTAAGCGTGGATGAAATGGGATTGTTTCCAGCTCTGCACTCCATTTTTCAAAACCTTTCAATAGTCTGTACTACCTATAAAGTGAAGCCCTTAGTAAGGCGTCCAAGACCCTCCATGGTTTGACTCAACTTAGTTCTCCATCCTCACTTTCCACTGCTCCCCTTCAGTACATCCAGCCACACTGAATTATTTACTCTCTCACAAATGAAACCAGAATTCAGCCTTTGTCTGGAATTACCTCCTTTACTCCCTGTATATCCAAAGTATTGCCAGTTCTTCAAAGTTCAGCTTCCAAACCATGTCTTCCACAAGACCTACCCATAACTCCCAGAACCCCCTTCTCAGATAGAATTAGTCTCAGGAGTGCCTAGGTGGCTCAGTCAATTAAAGCCTCTAGATCTCAGCTCAGGTGTTGATCTCAGGGTCATGAGTTCAAGCCCCACGTTGGGGTCCATGCTGGGCATGAAGGCTACTTAAAAAAAAAATTAGTCTCAAACTTCACAGGATACATATGATGTTTTACCCATATAATGACTCTCATATGTTGTCTTTACTTCTCATTAGAGGGTAGGCCTCTCAAATTTACCTGCCCCTGATATAAATTCTGGATCACAATACATATTCAATAAATACTTGTTGGATCATTGAGTGCATGAATGGAACAGAGTTGTGGATAAGGGAAGAGAAAGGAAGACTTGAGGGATGTGAGGATAGACATACTCAGGTTAGTGCCAGTGCAGGAGAGAAGGGTTCATGGAGAGATGACTGGAGGTGAGCTGAGTGAGGTACAATCGGATGGGAGTGGAGATTGGTAAGAGTGGGCAAAGAGGAAGGGAATATACAGGGTAAACAAGTAAGCTCTACCCTTGGGGTTCAAACTTGAGCTAAAGAACCAAGAAACAGAACAGGTTTTATTCCCAGAAATGAACTCAGATGCCTACAGGGGCTAGACATGGAGCACCAATGAGTAGGGAATAATGCATGTCCTATCTGATGGTATAGCCTCAGCTCAGCTCCAGTAGATTCTTGGAGGTGAGGCACCATGGACAGGTCTTGAAATGTTTTCAGGAAAAGCCAGAAATATGTGGGGGGTTTTTTGGTAAGATTTTCCCTTTGTGAAATATTACAAGCTAATTAGGGCTTTAAAAACTTTACTGAAACATAATATATATGCAGAAATGTATGTGAATTTTCAATGAATTTTCACAAACTGAACATGTTCACGTAACCAATACTCTGATCAATTATCAGAATGTCACCAGCAATTCAGAAGCACCTCCCTGCTGCCCATGGGCTCCCTTCCAGACTTTACTGTCTCAGTAATAACCACTCTTGACTTCCTATATCAGAATAATTTTGCCACTTTTATACTCCATACAAATGCAATCATGTAGTGCTTAATTTTTTGTATGTCTAGGTTTTTATCACTTGACATTATGTTTGTGAGAAACATCCATATTGTTGGATATAGTTATGGGATTGTTCGTGCTCATTGCTGCATATTATCCCACTGTGTCAATATACACATTTTATATGTTCATTCTACTGTTGGAGGACATTTAGTTTTTATATTTCAACTATAACACACAGTGCTGCTAGGGACATCTAGTAGGTATCTTTTGGTGAACATATATGCCCATTTTTTACTGAGGATACCTAGGAATAAAGTTCCAGAATCATAAAATATGTATATGTCCAGGTTTGGTAGATACTGCCAAAGTGTTTGTACAGATTTGCATTCCCACCAGCAGTATATGAAAGTTCTGGTTTCCCTACAATATTATCTACACTGATTTTTTTTTCATTTTAGGCATTCTTGTGGATATGTAGTAGTACTGCATTGTTGTTTTGATTTATATTGCCCTGATGAATAATGAGCTGAACATCTTTCCCTTTGTTCATTGGCCATTTAGATAATCTCTTTTCTGAGGTGACCATTCAAGTTGTGTTCTCATTTTTCCATTGACTTGTCTATCCTTTTCTTAATATATTATGGATATGAAGCTTTTGACAGATACATGTACTATGAATATCTTCTATTCAGTCACCTACCTTTCATTCTGTTAATGGTGCCTTTTGGTAAACACAAGGTCTTAACTTGATTGTCCAATTATCAATTATTTTCTTTATAACCAGCATTATTTGTGTTTTAAGAAATATTTGTATACTCCACTGTCATAAAGGTGTTCTCTTATGTGTTCTCTAGAAGTTCATTGTTTCATCTTTCATATTTAGCTCTGCAATCCATCTGGAATTGGTTTATTGTACAGTATAAGGTATGGTCAATAAACATTTTTCCATATGGATATCCAATTGTCTCAGCACCATTTATTGAAAAAGATCATCCTTTTCCCAGTGCTCTGCAATGTTGCCTTTGTCATAAAGCAGGTTCTCATAGATGTGAGGGTGTGTTTCTGGATTCTATATTACATTTCATTTGTTAGTTTGTCTATTCTTGCACCAAACCTTCAGTGTCTTAATTATTCTATCTTTATAATAAATCACCATATCTGGTGGTATCGGTCTCTTCCAGCTTTGGTTTCTTCTTCAAAATTACATAGGATATTTTTGGCCTTTTGCATTTCCACATGAATTTTAGAACTAGCTTATTAATTTCTGCAAAAGAGCCCCCTGAAATTTTGATAAAAATTGCATTAAATCTATAATTTAGAAAGAATTAACATCTTTACAACAGTGAGTCTTCTATTCCATGAGTATGCTAAATCTCTTCATTTATTTAGATTTCTCAGTTCCTCTCAATAATGTTTTGTGGTTTTCACGGTACAGGTTAGGTCTTACCTACTTTTTATTAGATATGTTTTATACTGTTGAAGTTATACCTTTTTTAGAGTTTTATTTTCTATGTAGTTGTTGCTAGTATATAACAATCAAATTGATTTTGTATGTTGACCTTATAATTAGTGATCTTGCTAATTTCACTTAATTCTAATAGTTTGTAGATGCTTGTGGCTTTTCTACATACGCAATAATGTCAGCAAATCATTATAATTTTATTTCTTCTATTCTGATTATAATCCATCTTTAATTAGGGCCATCTATTTGCTGAAGAAGTATGTTTATAGAAGAGATCTACTATTTCTGTTAGGATTTGTTGTTCATACCTCCTTCTACCACATTCATACTCCTTTTGCTCTGGAACTATATATACTTCTTCCTCTGTTCTCTGCATTCTAAGGATCAGTGTAGCTCATAGGAAATTTCTTTAGACTCTCTGTTTATATCTGGTGAAACCACCTTTCCTTTTATCAACACCACTCTGTTTTCACTAGAAGTGTATGTGAAACAATAAAAGTGGGAAGTCCATGTGATTTCATGTTCAACTCTGTCTTTTCTGTGGTATGGAGCTAAGTCTCTACTAGGAATACTCTCCATTTCCCTGGTGGCCCACCTATCCTCTTAGATTTCTTAGTGCCAACAAGAGTATGCTTTTAAGACTGACTTTATTTTACCTAAAACAAACAGGCCTAACATTTGGAAAGGATGCTAATTATGGTGTATGGTGCTAATTATTGTATATTGTGATTGTTTCCATGATAATGGACCTTCTTCTTAATGCTGTTTCATTCTGTTTTTGTTTGGTTTTGTTTGGTTTTGTCACTGGGTTTTGAAGGAGAATAAAGTTAAAATGCCTTTATTACATCATCTGCAACCAGATGTCCCCTTTCACATTTCCCCATTCACATTTTAAAAAACTAAAATTTATAGTTCTTTATTATAAACATTATACATGGTCATTGTAGAAAGTATAGAAAATAAACGGAAATACACAGAAGAATCGTTAAGAATAGAATAGTATGGACTTATTTGCTTGAGGCAAGAGCAGCAGAGACTTTGGTATAACTGCAAGACAAGAGGTGTTAATGGACAAAAGAATCCCTTAGAGAGCCAGACTGTGCCAAAATATACAGCCCTCAAAGGGGAATTTAGTTAGACAAATCCACAGGACAAGCCGAGTGTGCAAACATAAACAGCCCTCAGAGGGGAGATCTGGTCAGGCAAACCCAGACAAGGCCCTGCAGGAAAGCAGAGGCTACAGAAAAGACAGAATGTGCAAACAGCACCACTCAGAGGGGAGGCATAAAGAGGGTAGACTCCCAGGCATTAGAGGTGCTGGACGGCTTATTAAGTTACAGTTCATTCCCTGGGGCTAATGCTGAATCATTCCCAGTTAAAGATTCATTGAATGCATTTTGCTAAATGGCTCAGAGGGGGCGTGGCTTCCCCAGAGAAGACAGAGCTATTATTGTTGTAAGGGATCTCAGGGAGAGTCTAGGCCAATACCTCCCAAAGCATAGCCCATGGGCCACAACTGGCATAGGAAGTTACTTTAATGGTACAGAGATTTTCTTTTTACTTTAATAGTTATATTTATTTTAATTTGTGTTAGAAAAAAATATAACTAACACAGTGAGACCACAATTGCACAGATATCCTTATCTAGGTTGAGGCTAAATTTGGTGGTAATGTTAGACCTGAACTAATTTAAGAAAACCATTAAGCAAATAAAGTACAAGGTTGAGGTATTGCAAAAATCAAGGTTTGGGAATTCTGTTCTAAGGCAACCCTCTCACCTCAACTATGAGGAAACTAAGCCAGAGAAGAGACATGATCCACCCAAGGCAGAACCAAAACAAAAACAGGTCTCTTAATTCCTAGAGCAATGTGCCTTCTCATGCAACTAACAAGGTTTCCTAGTTAATTTGACAGATTTCAGAATTGGAAGAGTTTCTAGGTATTCAACTTACCTTTAGTGTATAATTGTAAATAAACTCTGTCTCTATGTAGTCATTCACTTAGTAAACATTACAAGCATTGTAAAGAGTGATGTAAATCATCTTACTGAGACAAGATGTGGGGTCCCAGACCACAAGGAACTTATAATTTTATGAGGCATTAGATGTTAAAGTACAAGTAATTATTTAAGACACAATAAAGTTAGTGTAGATACAGTAATAAAAGAAAAGAATTGAAGAAGAACAGAGGAAGAAGCAATTATTTCCAGGTAGAATCTGAGTGATTTCATGAAGTTGGCTTGGATGAATGAGGAGAATTTCAATGTGCAAAATGAAGGAGAGAGTCTCAAAGAGATACACCTATTTGTACACCCATGTTTATGGCATTATTCACAATAGCTAAAATGTGGAGGCAACCCAAGCGTGCATTGACGAATACGTAAACAAAATGTGATATATGCATACTATGAACTATTACTCACCCTTAAAAAGGAAGGAAATTGGGACACATGCAACAACATGGATTTTGAGGACATCATGCTAAGTGAAATAAGCCAGTGAGACAGAAAGTAGATGGTAACTGCCAGGGCCTGGAGGGAAGAGTAAATGGGAAGTTATTGTCTAGTAGGTATAGAGTTTCCATTTTGCAAAGTAAAAAAAGTTCTACAGATGGATAGTGGTGATGATAGTACACCGATGTGAATGTACTTGGTGCCTCTGAACTGTACATTTAAAAATGATTAAGAGAGTAAATTTTATGTTTATATATTTTACCACAATAAAAAAATAGAGAAAAAAAGGAAGGAAGAAGGAAAATCTAGGCTCAAGTAAACAGCAGGAACAAAATCGAGAGGTGCCTGAGTATGTGGTGAATTTGGATAATGGTGACTAGTCTCATCTGATTGGAGGCCTAGGTAGAGGAAGTGGTGTGTAGGATGTTCTGAGAGGTAAAATTTTAAGGACAGATGAGTCTGAATCTTGGCATCTCTTTATAGGCAGACTATACATGTTATAAGGAAATCTCATCTAGGATGTCTTTGTGGATCAAAGAAGTAGTTCACCCTTCTCATATCTCATTAAGTCTAAGATGCTGTCAATTGAATGACACACCATTATTTTATGCATCACTAAGGAAAAAAAGAACTCTGAGAGTAAACTAAGATATGTCATTGACTGTAAGAGGCATCCTTTTTCCAGAGATGTTAAAAACATTAAAAAAGCCATCTTAGAATTGATGAAATGTGGTAATTGAAGAATTTTGACAGGTTGAAATAAGAGAAAAGCCTACCACACAGGGGTCCTTCTGCTTTTTATATACTATGTACTTTCTTTGATCATTCACATGACTTCAATCACTGCCTCTAGGATAACTCATAAATCATCTCCTGCCAGAATTTCTCCCCTTAAATGCAGACCTTAATTTCCAATTTTATTTCACTCGTTTATTTTACACTTATGTCATAACTGTCATGTGCCTGGCAGTATTCTGTTTTATATTAAGTGTCATAAAAACCCTATGAATAAGTATTATTATTATTCCTATTTTACATAGAGATTAAGTGACTTGCCCAAGTCATAGAACTAGTAAGTGACAGAACTAGAAAAGATGGGCATGAGAGACATTGCAAATCGCAGGACTTGAATCTATAGTGCTTGTCAACTGAATGGGGATGGAAGCTAAGAGAGAAGTAAAGTTTTAAAAGGGAAATGACAGGAAGAATCACTGTCTTAGCTCAGGCTGCTATAACAAAATATCACAGGCTAAATACCATTGGCTTAAACAACAGAAATTTATTTCTCACAGTTCTGGAGGCTGAGAAGTCCAAAGTGCCAATAGCTTCAGTTCCTGGTGAGAGGCACTCTTCCTGGCTTATAGATGGCCACCTTCTCACTATGTTTCCACATGGTGGAGAGAGAATGAGCTCTGGTCTCTCTTCTTCTTATAAGGACACTCATCCCATCAGGGGGCCCCTCCCTCATGACCTCACCTAAACCCAACCACCTCCCAAGGGCCCTACCTCCAAATACCATCACATTAGGAGTTAGGGTTCAACATATGAGTTTGAGCGAGACACAATCAGTCCATAACAATCACCAGCAGGGATAAGGGAGTCAAATAAGAAAATTTCCTTTGGAAGGAAATCCTTTGGAAGGATATTTAAACTTGGACAAGTTGAGTTTTTAAATGCTTCAAAATATGCAGGCCCAGATATCTTCTACTCAGTTGGAAACACTACTGTTTAGATTTGGGAAGATATCAGGCCAGGGATATTGATTTGGTAGTCAGGTGCTGAGCTGAACTGTGCAAGTGGATGGTATTCTGAGGGAAAGATCTGGTAGAAGCAAGCTGAGGACAACTGGAGAAAAAAGCCACATCTAAGAGAGAGAGGAGAAGGCTCAGTCTTCTGGTAGGTAGGAAAAGTTCAAACCATGGAGGGTCACAGAAGGTGATGAAGAGAGTTTCAAGAAGGAGGAAGTTGTTGTTCAATGTTAAATTGCTACTGTTAAATGCAGAGGTGGAGTAGAGTGACTTACCTAAAGCCCTCACATTCCATAAGGAGCAGCTCACTGGAGATGGGAAAGCGCACTTGCATCTGATTGATCACATGGAAACTAGTGGGTAGGTGACTTTAAAGGAAAGCAGAAGTTGCAGATAGTGTTTTCAAAAGTTCATCTGTGCTGTGAGGGAGAGCTACAGTCCTGTAAGAATGAGGAAATGGGTTTTTTAAATGGAATTTTGAAGTAGTGAGGGAATGAACTTAATGGAAAGAAGTCAGGATGTAAGAGGCAGATAGAGAGTCTGTCGACTTTTGAAGGAAGCCAAAGAAAGGGCAGTCCTTAACAAGTAGGGCACTTCATTCTCTGCATTGAAGGGATAATAATAATAACAATGTCATTATTTTGGACTTTTGCAAAGTATCAGGAACTATTCTAAGTAGTTTATAAGTACTTGATCTTATAAAAAATTCTGTAAAGTAAAACTACTGTTCTCTTCATTTTATAAGATTAAAAAAGATTAAAAAATTATAAGAAAAAAAAGAGACACACAGTTTTGATACATCTCTGTATCTCTGAAATTATACAGGAAGATATTGGGGAAGGGAATTTGTCCACTCATTGTGGACAACATTATATTTTTTTGTTGACATTCATTCACTAAGTCAGAGAATCAAGAGTACAAAGTTTTAAGAGCTATTAGATGTGAGTAATACATAGTTTTTCTCTGTGACCTTAATGCTTGTCTTCTTATGAAATCTATAACTTTCATTAAATCAAAGTTTTTTGTGGGCATTTTTTGTCTCCCTGTGAGACCATCAGCTTTGGAAGACAAGGATTATGTGTTGCCCGTATCTGTTTTTCCAGTGCCTGGATTCTCTTCAGTGTGTAATATGTCCTTACATAGAATTATTGTAAAGCAGAAAGAACTCTTGTCCAGCTTTTCAAAAATTATGTCTAGTTCAAATAATTCTGAATTTAAATGAATTCTTGGACATGGACAAGTCATTTTCAATATCCTCACTTTAGTTTTTATTTAAGTGATTTGTGAAGACAATGGCAATGTTTCAATAAATATAATTCTTCTGTCTAGTTTGGAATTTGACATATGCAGCACATTTCAGGGGAATAGACTTCAACTTTGAAAAATTAAATTTTAATAATTAAACCCTGATAGAGTAGTATAAAGATACCCTAATGATCAAGCCTTTTTAATTATAATTGAAAAGTAAAAAACTAATTTTTTCAATTACAATGACTCTAAACACTTATTCCATACTAAATCATACCATTAAAACCCTGTTTTTAAAATTATGTGATGAGAACTAATGAAACATTCTCAGTTGAGTCATCCAAATCCTAAATAAGAATTATTTCTAAGACAACAGCTATTCCTCTTCTTCACATTGTCCTTTCTTCTCCCTTATATTTTGATACAGTTTATATTATAGTCCTCAAGTCTATACAACCTTAAATTTAATTAGCCTGATATTTCCTTTTTACATCTAGAATCCAATTATATCATGGTGGATGCATTTGAAATGGCTGTGCATTTCAAACTTGCTGTTTCCTAACTGGTTTATAAGTCTTAATGTGCTATGGTTTAGTTGCTTTTGTTTACCTAATTTTCTTGCTGTTTAACTTTCCTTCTGTCTTGCAAACTGCATTTTCAGAGAGCAAACATTATCTATTTAAGTTATTTATATGCTTTTGAAGGAGTTTATGTTTTATATCTTTGGTTTACTGCTCCAAGATCCTTTGGACTCTGTTTTTTATTCATGTAGTCTATTTTTTAATGCTTCTTTTGCTCTCTTCATATGCTCTTGATTTTCTAAAAAATGTGCTTAAGACACACTTGTAAATGATTTTAGAGAATGGTCAAGCCAACCGTAATTGCATTTGGCCCACTACATCTTCATGGTCCGGTAATTGTCAAGGTCACAAGCCCTTTACCACATGAGCCAGTTTATGTCACACAGCTTTACAGATCACAGACCTTACTTATGACCTTATTCAAAATTCACACAAATGTATATTTTTAAGCACAAGAGAAACTAGGATAAAACATATACATAAATCCAAACCCAACCCCACTACTGAAAGAATGGTTTAATGTATGTGCTCTATCACTGATGGCTTCTTCAACTAACACATGTTTTCATTACTCAGTAAAAATTACTGACTTCTTCCTATGTTCCATGTGCTCTTTTAGTTCTCAGAGACACACAGCAAACAAAAGAGACTATTCCAGCCCTCATGGAATTTTGATTATTTTAGACCCCACACCAAACATAGATAATTAACATAATAACTAAGTAAGATATATAATATGTTACATAGAGAAAATGCCCAGGATTTTTAAAAAATAGGAGACATCAGCGAGAAAGATAAAAATTTAAATAGAGAGGAATCTCTGCAGATATCTCATGGGCCCTGCTTTGTTCCATGTATATGGTAAAAAGGCAAACGCAGTTCTTGCCGTCAGGGAGCTCACACATATTGTACAAGCAATTACCCGTCTGATGAGTGATCTTAAAAGGGGAGAATAGAGGGACACCTGGGTGGCTCAGTCGCTAGGTATCTGCCTTCGGCTCAGGTCATGATCCCAGGGTCCTGGGATCGAACCCCACATCGGGCTCCCTGCTCAACGGGAAGCCTGCTTCTCCCTCTTCCTCAGCAGCTCCCCTGCTTGTGTTTCCTCTTGCTGTGTCTCTCTCTGTCAAAAAAAAAAAAGAAATAAAATCTTTTTTAAAAAAAAAGGTGGGGGGGAGTAGAGTACAACAAGGTATTACAAGGTGTCAATCTGAGGGTCAGGGAAAATCTTGAAGAAGTGGCATTTAAATGAATTCTATTGGATCTGGAATTAGCTAGGTGACAATGAAGAAGCTCAGTCAAAGTTATAGGTTTCAGAGGGCCCTTAGACATCACTCTTCCCAAATTTGCCATTTTGTATATAGGAAAATTAAGCCCCCAAAAGATAAAATTATTTGCCCAAATTACACAATGAGTTAGGGATAGGGTTAACACTAGAACCCAGAACCCCGAGGATGAAAGCTTCACAGGAAAGGGATTTTGATTTCTTTATTACCGTATTCTTAGTGCCTAGACTGTAAATATTTGTTGAATCAAAGAATGAATAAATTGCCTGACTGACTTGTCAGTGGTTTTTTTCTCCCACTCCATAACAAACCTCATGCATAATACTGTAGCATAATACTGTATGAGACCAAAAGGACTGAGCATGATATGTGAAGTAAAAGAGACACATTCCCTGTCCTCCAATAGCTTGTCACATTAGACCAGAAAGTCTCAAACTTTTTGGTCTTGGGTCCCCTGTACACACTTAAAAAGTACTGAAGAACACAAAGATGTGTGGGTTATATATATCACTATTTACCTTAGAGAGAAAAAAAATTCAAATATGTATTAATTCATTCAAAAATAACAATAAATCCCATTACATGTTAACATAAATGACACTTCTCAGGAAAATAGCATATTTTCCAAGACAAGAAAATAGTGAGAAGAATGGCATT
Source organism: Ailurus styani (assembly GCA_002007465.1). Classification (NCBI taxonomy): domain Eukaryota; kingdom Metazoa; phylum Chordata; class Mammalia; order Carnivora; family Ailuridae; genus Ailurus; species Ailurus styani. The sequence goes on along the minus strand of LNAC01000020.1, from coordinate 7,840,437 downwards.
GATTTTTTTTTTATTTTTGAAAATCTCTTTGTGTCTGATTTCACAGAAGCCAGCCAAATTTTCATCTATTTCTGCATTCAGTTCGTTGCAGTATGTTGTTTTGGTACCATATGAAAAAAATATGTACCTATACAGACATGTACCTGGGGAAAAGAGAAGGGTATTCAATAGCCTTTTCAGATAATTCAGATATTCCTGTTTGATACTACACCAAAACTCAGTTGGTAGTAGTGATTTTTCAAAGGTTAATTGCAGTGCAGAATCCAAAACTCTACGAATGAACTTTTCATACTGTGTTATGTTAAAATCCAGGGTCTGCCTTATAATTTGAATGGATCTTTTACTCATGCATGATTTTGTAGCGTCATTGGTCATCTGGAAAATATTGGCTCAATTAGTTATATAAATCTTCCAAATGTTATTTTATTTCATTATACAATGTTTAAAAATCACCTTGTTGATATCACTAGCAATCTCATGAGAAAAGTCATTTATTACTGAGAAGTTGTCAGTCTCACAGGGGTAGATCCAAGTTTTCCAAAATTCTAATTTTTCACTTGAAAGTTTAAATTTTTATTATTGGCAACAAATTCTGTCATTTTCCTTGAAGCGACAGACTCAGTTCATTTTGGAGAAGATATCTGCCAAAATATCCAAGTCCAAATAATCATGGTTTGTCTCCTAGTCATTCACTCAAGCAAAAGTTATGCTCTAAGAAAAAAGCAGTTAATTTAGCTCATAACTTAATCACATAAGTGCTTCTCCTTGAGATAATCATTGTACTTCAGTACGCACTAGAAACGCTTTATGCATTCTTCCCATTTTGTCACATGGAATATTAAAATGGTATTTATTCAAAGGCCAAGAATTAATAAATACTTTCTTTTTTACTCCTTCATCAGGAACATCTTAAGGGGAACTTATTTAGTTGTTGCTGTTGTTTACTATAAGTGTGTGGTAGTGCCGAGAAACTGAAGGAGGCAGAGGGGTGGGAGACAGAGAAGGAAAGAGAAGGAAGTGGAGGGCGAGAGTGAAGATGAGAGGTATGGGGCAGAGAGAGCCAGGAACAAAGAAAAGAGATGAAGTAGAATTTCATCTACACTCAAGACTTGAGTAAAATGTTAAAAAATAGGATCACACAAACAGCTTTCTTAATATGCTTTTTAAGGAAGGGTAGGCATCATGCCTTCCCTTACAGACTTAAATATTATGGAGTTGATTTGTTGATAAGATGGTTTGACAAGAGAGGACCAGAAACATCTCAATCTCTCCACCACTTTCCTGGGCCTAATACTAAGCATTTGCCTATTTCTTTCCCTGTGTAGTGAGTCAGTAGTACTGGAGAAGGGTACCCTGGCTCTCTGTTTGGTACTGCTGCCACAAACCCAGGCTCTGTCACTGGCCAACGGTGGGCAATTTAGATAAGATATTTAAAAGCACACTACTTGGCAGTACATAAGAAATCATCTGCTGTGGCCCCACCAATGTCTTCACTATCCCCACATATAGGCATGCTCACTCCATTCACTTGCATTCCTCAAGAGCCTGCTTGAGCTTTTCACTTTTTCCGTTAAGCTAAACCAAGCAGCTCTCTAGAGATAAATATATGTCCTTTTTTAGGAAACACTAATGCAAGATCAGAAGTCATCTTAATTAAGGTCAATTTGTTCTCAATCTTGGCTACACATTTAAGATCACCTGGGGAGCTTCAAAATTCCAATTCCCAGACAACATTCTAGACCAATTAAATCAGAGTTTTGGAGAGTAGGACCCACTTATCAGTATATTTTAAAGCTCCCCAGATGATTCCAGTGTTTAGCCAAAGTTCAGAACCATTGACCTGAGCCTTCTTAATGAAATATACTGGGGGCCATTACAGAGACCCAGAGAATTAATAATCTGCCTTGTTCACTTTCAGATGCCCCAAGAAATTAATATAAAATAGTAATAAATATATTTCAAAGCCTACTGGTAATATTAGGTAAACCAAGCTTCAGAAAAGTTCATGACTGTCAGGACCCATAGAAAGATGAAGAAAGCCCAGTGGAGGAGAAGGCTGATAGATGCTTGACTTTGAGACAGAATTCTTTTTGGCTTCCCACCTACTCCCCCTGCTACACTTCACTTCTCTTTGCAAGCTCTTCTTCCTCTACCCATCCCCTAAATATAGTCTTATTTAGGGTTCTTCCATAGGCATACCTCTTTTCTTATTCTGAATATAGCCTATGTAAGCTTATCCATCTGCATAGCTCCAATTACCATCTATTCAACATTCATTCATAAATAGATATGTCTAGCCAATTTCTCTATCCTGACTTTGAGCTTCCTACTAAATATGTCTGATTGGATGCTTCACAGGCATGTCTAAATGTAAACTCAATGCCTCAGTTCCCCTACCCCTCTACTCCTGTGCCATAAATTTGGAAGTCCTTTTATGCCATATTTAAATGAATGGCATCACTATTGCCTGAGCTAGAAACCTTGACTTGTCCCTTCATCTCACTTCTTAAGTCTCCTTAATTTGTCTTGGCTCTTTTGCTGTGCTTCTCTTCAATGCATTTTCTGTACTGCAGCCAAAGAGATCTTCTAAAACACAATGCTTGTTAACACCTGCTAAAATAAACAAACAAAGAAACAAACAAAAAAGACCTTTAACCCATTGCCTCTGGAATGAAATTCGGATTCATTAAAATGATGCACAGAGTCCCACATTATTTGATCTCTTCCCACATCTCCAGCTCTATCTCCTGCCAAATTGAATTTCTTTTAGTTTCTTAAATGTGGTTTATTTCTTTTTCATCTCTGGGTAAACTCTATCATGTTCATTGCCACAATCCCAGTGCACCCTCTCTGATAACCAGTTCTGTCTCCACTTAATTCTGCCTTAATAGTTCAGTAAGAAGGACAGTAATATTTGCTCTTCACATCAACAATACTCTCTCTTCCAGCATCACTGCCATGGCCTCCACCAGACATGCTTCTTCAGCAGTTTTCTTTGGGTTCTCTACTCACCCAAAATATAGCTAAAGAAATAGTTATGTCTGAAACAATATTCTTTTTTTTTAAGATTTTATGCTTTTTGTCAGAGAGAGACAGAGAGAGAAGCAGGCAGAGGGAGAAGCAGGCCATCCGCTGAACAAGAAGCCTGATGTGGGACTTGATCCCAAGACCCTAGGATCATGACCTGAGCCGAAGGCAGACACTTAACTGACTGAGCCACCCAGGCACCCCTGAAATAATTTTATAATGATAAACTGAGACTATCCATTCAGGTTTCCTTTGGCTTTGATTCTCCTTGAGCCTTTGTTTTTGCAACAAATGGAACTTTTTAGTTGTCCATTTCAGCTAAGGCCCCACACCTAACATCAATGAGTATAAAGTGCCACACATCTTAAAGAGGGGTTAGAGCTAGATCATCCATGCCGGCCATGCAGGATCTCCTACAGGGTAGTTCCAAACCAGTTCTGGACCCAAGCCAGATGGGACCTATTGCCCATTTCCTGTCTACATGTAAGAGCGGCTAGAAAGCTGATGAAAGAGAAGATTATGTCTGTGTCTGAAGAGAGATTTGTCAGCCTAGGAATAGGGATAGGAAGAAGGTTCTTTCTTTCTACCCCTAGCCAAATGAGAGGGCTCCTCAGCCCTAGAAGTGTTCTAGGAAGAGTATAAGAGAGTTCTTAGGAAGACTTGACATGTGTCCCCTATAGCTTGGCAGATACAGTGTCCAGTGCCTGGTCTTTGCCGGGAAAGGTCTAATGAAGAGGCTGGCTAGAGCTGTCCCTAACAACTGAATGAGGTAAGAGAGCTGGCCTAGAATAGATACCACAGGAAGTAACCAAGTTTCAGCTGTCTTAAAAGAGTCACATGCAGAAAGAGGCTGTGAGAGATATATCATCAGGGTAGAAGCTTAAAGGAGTTCTAAGTAGTCAACCATAAAGCCTGTTGTCTACATAAGAGAACAGTATAACATGGAGGGTCCCAGCCGTATTAGAAGTATTAGAAGAAGCCACAAAGAATGTCCCAGAAGGGTCCATGATTTGGGCATCTCCCTCAGAGGGTACACCAAAGCCACATTTCAATAACATCCGTCAATAAGGCATTTTTGCCCCCATCTCCCTTTCTTCTTACCCTCCAAGCAAACAAACAAAATGTATATCTCCTCCCTCTACTGCAGTTTTCTGATTTATGTCAACCCTACACTGGTCGAGATATGAATCAAATGGATGAAAATGAAAGTTTTGATATAAGATTGGACTGGACTTTTAAATACCTGAAAATGAAATTACTGATTAATATTCAAAAGCTAAGAAATAAGCTTAGATATTATTCAGGAATAGGAAAGTGCCTTTGAAAAGCAGTGATTTAAAAAAGTAGTGTAAAGTTGTTTTCTGTGGGTACCCTCCACCACGTTGAGCCCTTTCAATAAACCACCACACTTGTACTCCTAACATCTAATGGGCAGGAGGTGGAATGAAGTACCTCACATATGAAGTAAACTTAGAGGATAATAGGCTAACTTTTTATCAAACATACCAGAACTAATATATCCAAATGAATGTTCTCTTCAAAAAGAGTCCCTTCAGAAGGCTCTACAGTTCTTTTACTGATACTGCCTTTGCTGAAAATATCTATAAAACATCTCTTCAGGACTTGCTTCCTGAGTTTATGGCACATTCTTTGGTGTCTTATCCGTGGTTAATCTTTATCCTGTAGTGGTGGATTGGATTTTTTGAAGTACCTAAATGTTATTTAGAGCCAGGAGGAATGAATAGAGTGGTTAATTTAACTGAGAAATTTCACTTGGGGTGAAAAAAAAAATCCCAGATTATGATTATGGAGTGGATTTCTACCATGACTTTTACTGGCTCAAAAGGCAATTCCAATTTAGATATCCAAATGGTTATGAGTCACAGCAGTGTTATTTGAAGCACCAAGCAACTGAGTTGGTGTCCAATTTTAAGAATCAAGTTGTCCTCAATGTCTCAGTAGGACAAAACAGGTGGTATCTGTCAGGTGTTCAGAGCATTTGCCACTCATGCCCCTCAGTATCATGCCAGTTCTTCTAATTGTGATGTCCTGGCATTTAAAGCCTTATGTCTAACCCGTATTTCTGTTACTTTTTAAACTATAAATTTCTTCTTGTCCTGAAAAGCTAAGTCACCCCCCCAGCCTCCTTTTCTTCAGACAAAACAACAAGCACAGTTGTTGGACACCAACAAAGAGTCTGGTTAATTGCTCTCTGAGGACCAAGTGAAACTGTTTCACATCATTAGAAAAAAATGAAAACGGTCATTTTGAAATTCAGGATGACTATTAATGACCAACAAAATCAGTATGTTCTCCATCTGTATTTAAAGTCCCCACAAAAGGGTTCTGTTGGCTTTCGTTGTTCTATCCAATTTTGAAATTTCCAGACCCTACCAAAGTCTGCCGGACAGCTTCCTAACTCCCTCCGTTCCTCAGAGTGAACATTATTCACTGAGCTATCCCAGGCCTTCATGCTTTGTTTCAGGAAGTGCCTTTCCAATTCCTCTGCTGACCCTGTTGCTAGAGTGATCTAAGGATTTCTCCCCATCTTGAATACCAATCAGAACCATCTCTGAAAAATCAGACCCTAATTTCATCAAAGAGTTAACTGGTGTTTGGAACCATACAGGTCTATTCAATATAAAAAACATATGTTTAAAATTGACATTTGGACCAATTTTTGCATCCATTAGATCCCAGATTTAGAAGAATTGCATGTGATTAACATTATGAAACATAAACACTGTGTTCCAGTGACTCAAAAGAAAGCCAGGAAATTTTGTATTAAGGCATTATTATATCTTTAGAATGTCCAGTTGTGAGTCCCCTAAATACCTCCCAAAACCTACCTTCTTCTATAAAATTCTACTTTAGGCTGTTTAAGCCACCAATTACTATGATACTTCTTGACATCACAGCTGCTTCATTTGCAGTTTAGCCCATTGGCTGCAATCTTTGTTGCCCACATTGCCCTTGAATGCATCCAGCTTTGTAAGAGTCTCAGCCAAACACCCACGGGAAAAGGGTACCGGCTGAGATCTACAGACTCATAGAACATTGAAATTAGAAGGGACTTTAGAGATCATCCAGTTTCTATAACTGAGGCTCCAAGAAGGGATATACATGGTCCTACACCCTCAGTGAGTTTGCAGATACCAAGGAAGTATCTGCAGAAATGGACATAGACACAGACTCTTGGAAGAAAAAGAGTCAGATCAGCCCTCCTCCCTGAGAATCAGTAATGCCAACAGCAATAATGCTCAAAAGAGACAAAAGGAAGCTTTTCCAGGGTCTGCAGTCTATTGTGCCACACTCTGAAAGGTAAGATGATAGGCTAAAATCAGCTGATTAGACCTGGGAAGAATCTTTGAGATCATCCTCTCCTGATCCTTAATTCTATAAAAAAAGGGAACTAAGGCCTCAAGAGGTTGTCTAATATTGTAAAGATTATTAGTGGCACAGCTGAACTAGAAATCTATTACTTCAGCTTCCAATCTGATCTTCTTTCCATTATGCTACAAGACCTAATATTACTGAGAGCTTGTTAAGTGCCAGGCACTATACTAACAATGTTTTACCCAAAATATATTATTTGACCCTCTTGATAAGCTCTTGAGATACATACTTTTATCACCTCCACTTTTTTCAGATAAGTAAAATGAGCAAAGAGCAGTTAAGGTACATGCCCAGGATCAAAAAGCAGAGGCAGGATCCAGACCCATGTGACTCAAGAGTCAGTGAACTTAACTATGACACATTCCCTTTAGAGGAAGGGGTAGTTCAAGACTTCTCTGTTGGTCATTTGCACTGTAAGCTGTCCCCTAGGATCAGATGTGCCTTCTCTATCCCTTTTAACTTTGCACCTCATGAACAATTTCAGGGAAGTATTGAAGATGTACTAGAGACTCCCAACATATAGGAAAGAAGAGAGTTTTATTCCCACAAGCTCTCAAATATCTGAACTGCTCAGCCATAGAATTTAATTAGGGGTCTTCCATGTTGAAGGGGAAAATACTGCACATAGCCCTTATGAAACCCAGAATTAAAGATCTGATAAAAAGTAGAAATATGAGGGCATTCTGGGCCTATTCACCTAAAAATACAATGGCTTGGCTAGGTGTCAATAGAAAAGAACAGCTAGTAGTTTGAGTGCTTACAGGTAATAATTCATTTCATTCCCATAACAATCCTATGAGTGAAGGTATTATGATTGCCATTTATGGGTGAGGAAAACTGAAGCACAGAGAGATAAAGTAACTTGCTAAGGGTTGCATAATTAGGAGTTAGAAAGTGGAATAGAAGTTCAAAGTCAGTAGAAGTCTTTCTATGTTGCATTTTCGATAAGATATCCAGAAAAACCACTGCTCCATTTCCTATGTCACAGGCTATAGGTAAAGAAAAGCCAACTTTCTGGAACACTGATACATATTTGAAAATGAGATGTGTAAGACTGAGTTTGTTGTCTTACGTTTGAAAAACTGGACCTCTTTTCCTAAAAGGGCCCTCTTCAGGGTTTTAAGCTATAAATATTAGTTAGTAATCAGTAATTAAATCAGTAATTTTCCTGCGTCTGCACTGAGTTTGTCAGGCCCAGAGTAAAACAGATCATGGCACAGCTGGAAACTCAGGAAGCTGATGAATACCCCTGGAGGGCAGAGCTGCAACGGGAAACACCGCATGTTCTTGATGGCACTAAGGAAAAGCTCCAAATACTTTATTCCAAAATACTTCCCTATCTCCTGCTCCCCAACTCCCATAGCACAGAAAGGCACTCTACTGTGGAGAGATTCTAGGCGTTCTTCTGTTCCCCAAAGCACAGACTTCCTGCTCTTCCCATTCTCCTCCTATGGCCAGGGGGAATGGCACCCCCTTTTCAGAGTATCTTATTTCTTCAGTGAGAAGTAACTGTTCCTATTTCTGTGCTCTCTGTACTTCCACATACCTGCATTTTAGCATTAAATTCTTTTGATCTTCTATGGTAACCACTAAGATGTCTGTCGCTCCACTGAGGTCTGAGTTGTTCAAGGGTGGAGGCCAAGTTTTCTACATCTGTTGTCTCTAAAGTCCACAGTACAGTGCCTAGCACAGAGCATACATTCAGTTAATGTTGGAGCAGAAAGGAAAGAAGAACCTGTGTGTTGGGTGGGGGGAGAATGAGACAATAGAGAGAAGGAATGAACAGCTAACATATCAGGTCCTTCTCCCCAGGGCCCAGAGCCCTTCCTGCAACAACGTGCTGCCTGAACAGTCTGTCTGCTCACTCTCCATTCTGCTACAGGAGGCCACCTTCACTGGAAGGATGCAAGGCAGCACGATGCTAGGGAAAGGGGGGGGGGCAGTGGTCAGAACACAGGGATACATCCTCTCCCACACCCGACTCTCCAAAGTCCTGCTAGAGGTTATGTATGGAATGCTGTGTACACACTGTGGAGTGGCAGTCTGGACCCCTTAAGCCAGGCAGAATAGAGACATTCCAAAGGGCTATATGCCACCTGTCTATCTAAAGCAGAAATTACTGGAAGCTTGTCAGACAGTGAAGTCAAGGCTTTGGACTGAGCACTAGCAAAAGGGATGGGTGCTCTCCTGAATGACCTCATGGTGCTTGCCTCAGAATCCCTGTGCACGGGGAAATGAGAGTCAGGGTTACTCCACTGAAGCAGTGATTCTCAAAGTAGAGTCCCCAGACCACATGCATCACCTGGGAATTTGTTAGAAATGCAAATTCTCAGGTCCACCCCAGTCTTACTGAATCAGAATCTCTGGGGGTGGGGCACAGGAATCTAAGTTTTAACAAGTCCTTCAGGTGATTCTTTATGCACTGTAAGGTTTGAGAACCACTAGAAGCTTGAAAGGCCTCTACTTCCCTCACTTCCCGACTTGTGAGGGACCCTCACTTCTTTGACTTGGAGGAAACAAAGTCTGGCTGGGCTTAGTACCTTTGAGTGGGAGAGACCACCTACCCCACTTTGTCCCATCTGTACACATATACACCCTCCATTATGTCTGTCCATTAATACAAATGAGGCAGCGAGAGGGAAATCTAAAGGAGCCAGTGGGCACCGGTGTGGTCTGTGGGTCCTTTACCTCAGACATAGCCCCAGCAATTGGTGAGGATTAAGGGGGTCTGTACCAGAGGTGTCAGGGATGATTCTAATCCTCTAAGGACTTCCTAACTAAAGGCAGTTCTGTCTTGTTACTGTTAGCAGAGGAACAATACTGATTTGTGATTTTTTAATTATAAATGTTATAAAGAGGTTAAATTTACTCTGGAAGATCAATCTTCCGAGCTGCCCAGATTGAACTTCTTAAATCTTCCGAGCTGCCTAGATTGAACTTCTTAAAGCATGAAGTCTTTTATGACCTCCTAGTTCCTGTTCAGTTAAATGCAGACTACTCTCTCCCCATATAGGATCCTTCCTGATCTGGTTACAAATCTACTTTTTTCATTGTCACATTCAATGCAGTTGTTTGTAGCCACCTCAAGTTAATTTTTTGGAAAAAGGCGCAGCAGGTCTCTATTAATTAATGAAAATTGTTACTTACACACCTGTCCTTTACCCCAATAGCTTCTAGTAAACAGGTCTTAGTAACCCTTGGAGCAGAAATGCAATACACGGCTAAGTTTTTGTTCAATTATATATGTTTATATTTTAATTTTCAGGAGATTTTTAATTATAAGCAACCCATAATTATGGTAAGAAATTCAAGCTGTATGTGGGGACAAAAAGGATTCCCTCTAAACAGAAGTATCAGTCATTCACAGTTTCTTGCATTAGTTTCAGGAACTTTCCGTACATATGCAATAATATATTTAGGTGTGGCATAAGCCTTTTTAAATACCACACTGTGCAGTTTGCTTTTTTTTTTTTTTACTTAGTATATCTTGGACAGTTTTCTGTCTCTGTGCAAATTGTTCTACCTTTTAGTATTCTAAGGATATGCCATCATTTATATAACCTTTCACTTATTAGTAGACATTAAAATTGTTTATATTTTTGCTATTATAACAATGCTATAAGTAACATTCCTGTATTCATTTATTCATTTACTCAACTATTCATCAGTATTTCTTGATCTCTTTCTATGTGTGACATACTGTGGGAAGGGCTAAGTATACATATCTGAATAATATTCCCTGCCTTGTGGTACTTAGAATATAGTAGCTAAAATTTATAGAATAAATGAGGAAGTAAATAGATAATCACAAATTGTGGTAAGTGCTATGAGGGAAATGAAGTATGCTAATAAAAAGTTACCTGAGAACACTTACCTGGAGGACTTTTAGAGTAACTGATATTTAAATTGGAACCCAAAGGTGGTAGAGCATTCTAGGTATATGGAACAGCATTTGGAAAGACCTAGATAGAAAGAAACTTAGCGGTTTTTTGTTTGTTTGTTTGTTTTTTAAGATTTTATTTGATAGAGAGAGACAGCAAAAGAGGGAATACAAGCAGGGGGAGTGGGAGAGGGAGAAGCAGGCTTCCCGCTAAGCAGGGAGCTGAATGCGGGGCTCAATCTCAGGACCCCAGGATCGTGACCTGAGCTGAAGGCAGGCGCTTAATGACTGGGTCACCCAGGTGCCCCGAAACTTAACATTTTTAAGGAATTGAAAAGAAACTGTGGCTAAAAGGTGATGTATAAGAGAGAGTAGCATGAAATAACATTGCAGAGGTAGACAGAGACCAGTCACAAAATACCTTGGGAAGCCACTGGAAAATTTTTTCAGAAGAGTAATGTGATTAGATACAGATATATATATATATATATATATATATATATATATATATATATATGGAAAGAGAGAGAGAGAGAGAGAGAAAGAGAGAGAGGGGGAGAGAGAGAGAGAGAGACAGAGATACTAATATAGGTATAGATATAGATATAAAAGACCACTCATGTACTCTGGAGAATAAATTGTAATAAGACAGACTCAAGCCAGGAAGGAAACTCAGTAGTACAAGCAAGATGCTGATGGCTGGTTTGGGCCAAGCAAGCAGCTATCAAGATAGATTGAACATCATCTCTTTAAACAGTAGAACTGCCATGAATAACAGGAATAGATGTGGGAATCAAAGAAGAGAGATCTGAACAACTAATGAGTGGTGAAACCATTCCCTGCGTGAGGAAGAGTAGGGGAAGAATAAGTTTGTAGGAAAGGGAAAGTCCTCTTTGAACATGTTAAGTTTGAGACACTTGGGAGGCATCCAAATAGAGTATCGAGTATGTAGATTAGTCATAAGTCTGGAATTCAAAGATGTTTGGACTAAAGATACAAATTTGTCAGCATAGTTAAAGCCAGGTGAAAGTATGAGGATTGATGATGGAAGAGAGAAGGTGGATTTGAGATGATAGACAGAGGCTAACCTTCTTTATAGAGACAGCCCTTCTGACTTGTACAGGAAGAGAGTAGGGTATAGAGGCAAGCATGCACAGATTGGGCAATGGGAAAAAATGAACTCCCAGATCATGGTTCCTTGCATTGTTTGAAACATGAGGCAGGGTGATTATCTGAGAAGAAGGCAAGTGAGTAAAAAGAGGATTTAAGCAGAAAGAAATGCACAAAATAGTCATCTCAGAGAGTAGAAAGGCAAGCTTGATAAATGAACTACAGAAATGACACTGGATTGCTGGTAGCACTGAGAGTGCATGTGAGATGTGGGGTCATCTTCAAAGTGAAGCCTGTCTGCATGAGTGTGTGCTTTTCTACAGCTGCATTCACCTCCATAGGAAAATGGAGAAGATGGGTGCCTAAGGGTGTCTTTGTGCAGTGTAGTAAGTCTGTAGTAAAAATATCCAGAAATAAAATTACTAAGTCAAAGGGTATATGCATTTCAATGTTGGTAGGTATCACTACCAATCAATATATTTGCAGATTTACCTGGAAAAAAATTTTTTTCTTTTTATCACTTTTCCCCTTTTATTTTGGAATCCTGGTATCCCTTCTAAGAAACAGGAGACTCTGTGGAAAAAAATTTAAAAACCACTCTTCATCCTTCTTAGTCTATTTCAACAGAAGAACAACAAAAGTACTAACTGGATAATAGTACTATTAATACCAATAACTTAAAAATTTAAAAACAGAGAGGTATAGTGCAATTTAAGGAGAAAAACAAAAAATTTTCTTGTATAATTAATCTTGTATTATGAGGCTGTTACTACATGTGTGTTGGTTGAGTAACTGTGTGTGTGTGCGTGCGCGCGTGTGTGTGTCTGAAAATGGAAGGTGACCTACCTTGTCCTGAATGGACCCAAAGACCTCACGATTGAGCCCAGAGGGTACCATACATGGTTTGCTCTTGTTACCACTGACTGTTCATAATGTCTTCCCACTGTGCAAGTCTCTGTCAGGAAATAGAGTGGTTTGGCTAGGGATGGTTGGGATTTGCTGCGAGTGGAGTGGAGCTGTCAGATTTATATGTTTTTTTCTTCTAAAAAAATATGTGGCCTTCCTTTTTCATTCACATTAACTGTGAAGCTCATTTGGGGCTGTTGTGTCACAATTGCTTGGCTCCCCAAATCCTAAAGAAAGCACAACACATTGCTAAAGGGGACTATACTTCCGACTGATGTAGTCAGATGGGAAATTCCCAGTGGCTTGGTCCCTAAATTCTTTCTGGGTGTCCATATTTCCATGGTTCTCTCCTTTCACTTACCAGTCAAAGGTTATTGTAACTAATTGGGTGTCTGTCCTCCACTGGCTCTCACGGATTGGTCAGCACACACTTAGCTCCACTGATGGAATCACCATGTGGCCTGAGGAAAGAGTGTTGATCAGAGAACCGGCCATCCTCTTGCTCTCTTAACCCTTTTTTCTTTTTTTTAAATTCCAGTCCTGCCTCCGGAAATGTCCACTAAAGCTAGCATCATATGCTTTTTTTGGTTTTTTTTTGTAAGATGACATGACTCAGAGAATGTGTCTAGAATTTTATCTCGTAAAGCTCAGCTTTCAAAACTTAAGTGTTTGACCAAAGCCAGTCAAGTGAACTAAAAGCTGGCTGGGGGAAGACAAACACAGGAGGGTGATGAGTGACTCTGGGCTGCACAGAGGGATGCTTGCTGGGAGGCTGTCAGGAAGGAGGAGCCGCTTCACTGTTGTCCTTGTCCCTCACCATCGTTCCCCATCAAGAAGGCAGATGTTAAGGGTACCTTAATGAAAATGTAGGTGATGCTAACTTTAGAGGCATTCTCCAAGGCATAGAAATGTAGGTAGAAAGTCCACAAAAGAAAAAAACGTTCTTGCCAAAGCTGCCACTGCTGTGATAGAAGGCTCAGAGATCACCTGACTTTGCCCTCTGCCCACCTGCTCCATCCCCGAAGGGCCTCCCCCAAGCAACGTCTGAACTTAAATATATGCTTTCATTTACTGTCCATGTATGTTCATCAGCTCTGTAGCTGCAGATAACTTCCCCCAGAAATGACCATAGGATTCAGAGGTTCAGTTTTAAAATATGCTGGCCACTCCAGTGGCCTTGTGACAGGAGATTGGTTTAGTTATTCATACATTCTTACTGAGTGCTGGCTTTGTGCTATCCCTGTGCTAGGTTCTGGCAATATAGCTGTGATGGAAACAGACATGGTTTCTTGTTCTCAAGAAGTTCAGAGTCTATCCTGGGGAGAGACAAATAACAAATAAGTAACCAGAAAAATAAGGTCGTTACTAAGGATTGTGACAAGTGCAATAAAGGTTTGGAGATATATGGTGAAGAGGCTATTTTAGATCAAGTGGCAAAGATAGGTCCCTGAGGCAGAACTTAAGCAGAGACCTGCAGGATAAGAATGAGGTGGCCTCATGAAGAGCTGAGGGAAGTACGCCTGTGCAGGGGCCTCAGAAGGGAGTGGTTCCAGAGGATTCAGAGGGCAGAGAAGAAAGCTGAGTGAGGAAGTGAGGTAGAAGAGGGATGTAAATGGAGCCAGAGAGCTAAGCAGGAGCCAGATCATGCAGAGTGTGAGGACCACCATGAGGAGCTCAGAGTAGCTTGGGTTTTAGCCTAAGAGCAATGAGCAGCCACTGAGGGGAGCTGCTATTCTCTGACCTAAGTCTTAGGAGGGGGACTTGAACTGCTCTGTGGAACACAGATAGCAGAGAGCCCAGAGCAGGGGCAGAGAGCCTAGAGAGACACTGTTGTGGACCCAGTGAGAAACTGTGATGGCTCACATGAGGGCATTGACAATGAAGAGGGCAAAAGGAGACTGACGACAGATACAGTAGGAGGTAGAAATGAAAGGCCGTGTGGGTGGATTGGATGTGAAGGAGGAGTAAGTACAAGAGAGGAAACTTTTTTCTTTTTTTTTTGTCTTTGCCTTTTACTCCTTTTATACAAACCCCAGGATAGCACTATCCTAAATCATCACATCGACACTGTACAAACCCCAGAACGGGTTTGAACTCTCCTGAAAACATGTTTTCACCCCTTCCCAAGCAGGGTGGACTGACTGAACATCTTTGCAAAGGACTTGAATTAATATTAGCACAGTTGGATGGCTGGGCCCTCTTCCAGGGTGCTAGGCCCCAGAAATTTATACCACCTTCATCTTCCCCAACCCCAGTGAGCCCCTGTTCTAATCTAGACATGACCACACAAAGGCAGTCCCTCACCATCATTCACTTTTATGGTTAAGATTTTCTCTCCAGGCCTCTACCCTGCATTTATTCCTATTTAGAATTTCCAACCCGCCCTTCTTCCCATTAGTGTCATCTGTAAACTTAATGATGACCATGTTCTGTATTTTAGCCCCCAGGTCCTTTAGAAACAATGTTCTCTGTATTTATTTTTGAAGTCATGAGCAGATGGCCATGCTGCATGAACACAGGCATTGAAATTTGAACCAAGGAAATGTGATTTTGGAATGAGACTGGTTCCCCATGACTAGTGCTAAACTTTATGCTATAGGGTTTAATTTAATATTGGAATTAGTGTTGTAATCAAAATAAAATTTACAGCAGAGTTGATCTGATACATCTAATAATGTGATTGCTATTATGCCTAGAGAAATGACATATGTATAAATGACTTACACACATTACTATTTCAGAGCCCCACCAAAGTCGTAATTTTTGTATAAGAATTGTCAATAATTTTCCTTGCTGCCCATGTGAATACAAGCTCACAGTGAAAGACAAAGATTCTATCTAGACCTTACTTCCCGTCATTGTACTCACAGGGCTGAGATTTCTACACGGAATTCTCTCCTACACCCCCCCCACACACACACCCAAGTCCTTAAGTAGAATACATTCTTGTTCCCACATCTAACCATACTAGAAGGCTAGAAATAGAGAAAAATCCAGGTGCTGAGGCTGTGGACTTTTTGTCTGAGATATGATGGCAATCATCATACCCCTGTTCTGTGGGGTGTCTAAGGGGAGTGTGATATTAGAAATTATGTCGTAGACAGTGCATTCTTAGACAACTCTGCATGTGATTTTGGCTCACACTCATGGAAGCATCCAGCCTACAGAAGAGTTATATCAAAAATTTTAAGTTGAAACATTATTCATGGTTGGTGTTGAAAGATGCCAAACACCACTTCCCTTGTGCTGCCAAATTTTGAAGTTTTTTCATAGAGGTAAAATAGTGAAGCCTTCTGCCAGTCTCGTCCTCCCGCGTTTACATGCTCCTCACCCCAGCCCTCCTCCGTGTCTCACTATCTGCCCTGCCAAGGTCCAGAGGCCACGGCAGTACATGCAGGTCACTACTGCAGCCCACAGGCCTGCTTTACTTTCTCTGAAGCATGTGGGTCTCACCCATCAAACTCGGTTTTCACCAGAAGAAGATCCTTCTAGTCCCCTTGGTTAGGAACTTCCATCTCTTCTTCTATGGCGTTTCCTTTTATGGCCAACAACCACTGTGAGGACTCCCTCAGTCCTATCTTCCCATCAGTCTCTCAGGTTTTTGGACTCGCACCCTGTTCTCTGGTATATGCCTATGAAATATACAGGACAAGGACACTGCAGAGCTGCAGAGTTGTTAGAAAAAGTGAGGACAGATCCTGCCACCTTACATAATTTGCGGGAGCCCGTGCAAAATGAAAATGTGGAACCTCAGCTTTCAGAAAGCGCCATTAAGCATATACCAAAATGTAAAGCTTTTTTTCCTTTCTGCCAGTCTCTCTTCTCACTTACAGTATTTTTTATTTGCTATTAAAGTTTTTCTAAGTAAAGAACAATTAAAATTTTATATAATTAATGTAAGTTTTACCATTCACCTTTCTATTGTGTATGTAAGACTTCAGTGCTAATGTAAGAGCATTTAAATTGCTGCATGCAATTTATTACCAAAATTATACAAGTTGTATATGCATATGTATTTTGTTCTTTTGGAACAATGGAAACATTGCATAAAACACTCACCTTACACTCACGTTGCCTCATTGAACTCTCATGCATCATGAATCCACCAGAATTCTGTGTTCATTGGACATGGCAAACACTATGTCACTTGGGTAGCAAAAAATTACAAATGTGCATATCTCTCCTCATGTGCACGCTCCATTGTCTCATTAGACTTCGCTTACAAAAGACAAGTTCAAAGACAAAACTAAGAATTTCAAGACAGCAGCAGTAGAGCATTAAGCCTTAAGCAGGGCTCTTTCGAGCTCAAGGCTTTTTTAAACATGGGGTCTTGTGTAGTTGCATAGGTTGCATGCCCATGAAGCTGACCCTGGGACTGAGAAGAGGTTATAGGACTGGGTAGTTAGGAGAAGGCAGGTAGAACTGAGCCTTGACTCTGCCAAAAGAAATCCATTATTATGTTATGAAAGGCCCCTAGCCTATTGGATTTCTGGTTCAGTTTCTGTCAGTAACACCTGAAATTTTTATTTATATCTTTGGCTATGGGGGTAGAGAAGATAGGAGGGAGTTCTGCCAATTTTTTCATTATAGTTGACATAGAAACTTCTCTGAGGTAGAAGGGAGAGACTGGAGAGTGAACTTATATGATATAGTCTTTAATTCCTAATCATAAGGGAAACTTGTAAATGCATTTTCAATGTCCCACTTACACTTTTAAAACAACTGCTATCACTTAAAACTAAGGAATAATAATCAGAGCAAAATAGAATAAAATTTTCCATCAAGCTTATTTTGTGTGGAGAATTCGTGCAATTCAAGACTTAAGTCAGTGTGCTTTTGCAAATGTCAGAATTATCAAATTATGTAATGAGATTTATAATAATGTTTTCATTCAGGGTTCAATAAGCTGTTTTCCAGCTGGCCATTTTCTGGAGTTGGACTTTCCTTTGAACTGTGAAAATTTTGCACATTTCGGAGAGTCCATATTCTATTTCTTACTGGGTTTCTGTGCCAAGGTTGCTATTCTTTCCAGCTTCTCCATCAACTAATACTTCTTTATGCAAAGTCCATAAAACCGCATAAATGAAGCTCTTCAGGTTTATAATGATTGATTTCCAATATGTGGGAGTTGTGTATGAAAACATCAAAGGGAGTTACTGAGTTGGTAGTGTGGCTTCCCATTTGCACTTATTAAAATAGTAATATATACTGGCAGAGTACCTGCTCCAAAGTGTTCCTGCCACAAACCCTCAGTTGCTCCCTGAATAGTACAGATGAGGTAATGGCTGAAGAGAAAAACTTCTTCTAGTGGTTCTGTGCTATGCCCAGACAAGAGAACTGCTTGTTGTCCCTGGTCATAGGGGAGTATCCATATAGGAAACATTGAGCCAGAATGGGTATGGATGACCATTTTAGTTGATTTTGTTTCTCATGTATTTTCTGCTGAGAATGATCCAGCAACATAGGTTTGCCAGTTAATTATCAGTCCTCTATGGTTACCGTAATAAGAACTATGCTCAAGGCACAGGATAGATGCAGGTTTCCTACCTTTTCTGTCTATTGCCTCCGTCTCCCCTTCTCTAGACTCCCGATAGAGGTGGGCTTTATTCCACAAGACCTATTTTCTCACATCCTGGAACTGCCCCACATACCTCATACACTGCCTCTCATAAATAGCAAAGTACTTACCAGCTTCCAGTATAGGGTATGGAGTATAACAAAGACTCTCTGTCCCTCCCAGCTTGACTCTTTATCTTATTCATATTTCTACACATAGGCCCTGGCTTTAGGGTACAGTAAATACACTTTGGTGACTGCAATGTTAACTATTCTTTTAAAATCACGTCAAGCCTGATATCAACAGAGATACCCTAAAAAGCCATTAGATAGATATACAGTTCCTTCTTAAAGGATAGCTCTTAACCTGAACCTTGAAGCTCCCTTTGTTGGGAGATTTGGATCCACTCGAGTATGGGCCTTGTAGAGCAGGGTCTGGAGTCCAGACACCCTGAGTGGACCCCATAAAAGCACAGAGAGCATATTCTACACTTAAAAAAGTAGAATGTGAGGTCATTTGGTACTCTATGCTGAAAATCAGTTCTTAAATTTCTCTGTACATGGCCTGAGGGTCTAAAACCTATGACCCACCTAGCAATTTAACTTTGCTCAGGAGCAAGGGGAGAGATGAAGGTCCTGAACTTCGAAGTGCCTCAAGCCTAGAAAACCCTTCTCCCGTGTTCAGAAAAAGTAAGGGGAGCTCTCGTCTCACCAGTTGAGTTGTGGGTGTATTTGTCCTGCAGAGCAGGATTGATAGACACAACGGCTTTGGTCATGCTTTCCCACCAGTTACACATTGTAGCCATTTCAGGTTCAGCCATGCGTGCCAGATTGAATTAAATGCTTTTTAAAAAGTCTCCAAAGCAGGAAAACATCTTTCTCCGACTGGTATTTCTTTTTTTATATATTTGTTAATGAGTGTCTGCACAGTGAAGATGTGGTCTGTAGCTTGTTTTCCAAGGAAAAATCCAATTTGGCTCTCATGGATGTTGCTGCTACTCAGATATAGTTTAATTCTTTAATTGAAGCAGCTGCAGAATAGCTTGTGGACAATGCAGTGTTCCTCCACAGTCTTTCCTGGAGCTGTCTGGGTGAAGAGCACCTTCACTTTTGTGTTCCGAGTCTCTGGAGCTTGTCAGAGTGGCTATCAGAGGAATGTCTCTCTGGTTGACCCTGCTGTTGGCCTGTGAAAGGTGGTTGAGTCTGTGACTGACTTCACAGACTTGATTCTTCTCTTTGTAGTCAGAAAGGTGGAAGCAGTATGCCACCCAGCACAAAGGAGCAAACCAACTTTTCTCCAAATGCCCTTCCAGAAATCTCTCCACTGGCTCAGTTTCTGTAGCCTGCCTAGAAGGCAATGTGTTCTTCTAAAAGTCTTTTCTATAAGCACCTCAGTGCACTTAATGTTCCTGACTTGTACAAATACATTGGGTACAGAAGTTCTATGTTGAATAGAAGTGGTGATAGTGGACATCCCTGCCATGTTCCTGTCCTTAGGGGAAAAGCTCTCAGTTTTTCCCCATTGAGATTGATATTTGCTATGGGTTTGTCATAGATGGCTTTTATGATATTGAGGTATGTTCCCTCTATCCCTACACCATGAAGAGTTTTAATCAAGAAAGGTTTTTGTACTTTGTCAAATGCTTTTTCTGTATCTATTGAGACTATCATATGGTTCTTGTCCTTCCTTTTATTAATGTAGTGTATCACACTGATTGATGTGAGGCTGTTGAACTAACCTTGCAGCCCAGGAATGAATCCCACTTGGTCGTCGTGAATAATCCTTTTAATGTACTGTTAGATCCTATTAGGTAGTATTTTGGTGAAAATTTTTACATCCATGTTCATCAGGGAAATTGATCTGTAATTGTCCTTTTTGATGGGGTCTTTGGTTTGGGGATCAAGGTAATGCTGGCCTCATAAAATGAATTTGGAAGTTTTTCTTCCATTTCTGTTTTTTGGAACAGTTTCAGGAGAATAGGCATTAATTCTTTGTTAAATGTTTGGTAGAATTCTCCCTGAGAAACCATCTTGCCCTGGGCTCTTGTTTATTGGGAGATTTTTGATTACTGCTTCAATTTCCTTGCTGGTTATGGGTCTGTTCAGGTTTTCTGTTTCTTCCTGGTTCAGTTTTGATAGTTTATACATCTCTAGGAATGCATCTATTTCTTTCAGATAGTCTAATCTTTTGACATATAGTTGCTCAGAGTATGTTCTTGTAATTGTTTGTTTTTCTTTGGTGTTGGTTGTGATCTCTCCTCTTTCATGATTTTATTTATTTGGGTACTTTCTCTTTTCTTTTTGATAAGTCTGGCCAGGGGTTTATCAATCTTATTAATTCTTTCAAAGAACCAGCTCCTAGTTTTGTTGATTTGTTCTACTGTTCTTTTGGTTTCTGTTTCATTGATTTCTGCTCTGATCTTTATTATTTCTCTTCTCCTGCTAGGCTTAGGCTTTCTTTGCTGTTCTTTCTCCAGCTCCTTTAGGTGTAGGGTAAGGTTGTGTATTTGAGACCTTTCTTATTTCTTGAGAAAGGCTTGTATTATTTTCCTCTTAGGACCCCCTTTGCTGCACCCCAAAGATTTTGAATAGTTGTGTTTTCATTTTCATTTGTTTCCATGAAACTTTTTAAATTCTTCTTTAATTTCATGGTTGACCCATTCATTTTTTAGTAGGATCCTCATTAGCCTCCATGTATTTGAGTTCTTTCCAACTTTCCTCTTGTGATTAAGTTTCAGTTTCAAAGCTTTGTGGTCTGAAAATATGCAGGGAATGATCCCAATCTTTTGGTACCAGTTGAAACTTGATTTGTGACCCAGGATGTGATCTATTCTGGAGGATGTTCCATGTGTACTAGAGAAGAATGTGTATTCTCTTGCTTTGGGATGGAATGTTCTGAATAAATCTGTGAAGTCCATCTGGTCCAGTGTGTCATTTAAAGCCCTTATTTCCTTGTTGATCTTTTGCTCAAATGATCTGTCCATTTCAATGAGGGGGGTTGTTAAAGTCCCCTACTATTATTGTATTGTTGTTGATGTGTTTCTTTGATTTTGTTATTAATTGGATTATATAATTGGTTGATCCCATGTTAGGGGCATAAATATTTATAAATGTTAGATCTTTTTGTTGGATAGGTCCCTTAAGTATGATATAGTGTCCTTCCTCATCTCTTATTATAGTCTTTGGTTTAAAATCTAATTNCTGATCCCATGTTAGGGGCATAAATATTTATAAATGTTAGATCTTTTTGTTGGATAGGCCCCTTAAGTATGATATAGTGTCCTTCCTCATCTCTTATTGTAGTCTTTGGTTTAAAATCTAATTTGTCTGATATAAGGATTGCCACCCCAGCTTTCTTTTAATGTCCATTAGCATGGTCAATGGTTTTCCATCATTCATTCTTTCTAGAGTACATTCACTATAACAGACATAAGCACAGGTATTTATAGAAGATGATTGTTCATAGTAATATCAGCTCATATTTTTAGTGTCTACCACTCACCAGGCACTGAGCCAATCCCTTTACATACATTAGTCTTATTAATCCTCACAACATCCTTAGAAAGTAGGTGCAAGTATCATCCTATTTTATAGATTATGATCCTAAGGCTTAGAGAACAAGTAACTTGCCCAAGATGGTGGTATCACCTAGGAAGTAGTAAAGTTGAACTAGAACCCAACTCTGACTTCAATTCATTATAGCTTGCAAAATGACATTGAAGAGGCCTCCTGAGTAAAACATAACTTCCGTAGAAGCAGCCTCTTACCCTGTGAGGACACCCTCCCTGATAAAGCCCTACCTGCTCAAGCCCAGTCTTCACTTACTGTCTCCCAAGCTGCCTCTGACCAGTCCAGGTCAAAGCTCTAACTCACATCCAAGAGCCTTCTCTGATTATCCCAGCATGGCTTTGCCACCTGCCTGCACTGTGCTTTGAGAAGAGCTGAAGGAATATTCTGGGGCACTAGACCCTGAGGTGGAAGCTTTCTCTTACTCTTATTTCCTGAATAGTAATCCAAGACCAAGGGCAGAACACATTTATGAGCAGAAACTGGTTCTGCCAGCTGTGACTGGGCCAGGAACTCTCCTAGACCTCATCTCATCTTAAATTTTCACCATGATCAAACAAGGAAGATTCTCATGGTTGAGGAACTTGCAGCTTAGAACAGTTGAGTGACATACAATGAACACAGATAAATGAGTTTTAACTGGAATTCCAGTCCAGGGTGCCTAATTCCAAAGCCCAGGCTTTTCTTCCCCTGCTAGGAGCTATACACAAACGTCCAGAAATCCAGAGTGGTCCAGGGAGGCAGCTCTGATGCAGAGGCAAAGATTGTAGGCCAAGGTTTCCATGCTTAGAAACATCATTTGACTAGGGTGAATGGAAGGAAAGTTCTTTTTTTTTTTTTAAGATTTTATTTATTTATTTGACAGAGAAAGAGACAGCAAGAGAGGGAATACAAATAGGGTGAGTGGGAGAGGGAGAAGCAAGCTTGCCGCCGAGCAGGGAGCCCAATGCAGGACTTGATCCCAGGACCTTAGGATCATGACCTAAGCCGAAGGCAGATACTTAATGACTGAGCCACCCAGGCGCCCCTGGGAGGAAAGTTCTTAAATGATCTTTAACAAGCTACTAGACATTCTTACATACCACCATCATATACAAAATGTAAGGTTAATGAGATGCTATATACTTCCACACCACGTACATAAACAAGAAGCAAGAGTGTGTCCTCAATATATTTATGAGATTGCCTATGAAGTGTAGGGATGCGCCAATGTTTTCTACTTGCTACAATCTAAGTCAGTGATTTGCCAAATGAAGGAAGTTGATTTGAACCCTGTGGGGAGATTTGGTAATATCTGGAGGCATATTTGTTTGTCACAACTAGAGGAAGGGGGTGCTGCTGGTATCCATTAGTTGCAGGCTTGGGATGCTGCTAAATCTCCTACACAATGCAGGGCAGCCTGTCCCAAGAGAATGACCAGGCCCAAGCTACCACTAGTGCTAAGGCTGGAAGACCGTGCTCTCAGGTTTAGGGTCAGGGGAAATGTTATAATTCTTCCCAGGTCCCTGGAATCCTACAGAAGGGATTATTCCTAGTACATTCCCTGCATCTTGGATAAAAAGTAAACTGTCTAGAACTAGGAATCTGTCTGAGAAGACTCTGGTGGTTTTTTTTCCCTTTACTCTCACATTCTGCCACACTCACAATACTTCTAACCCCAGATGTGGGGTGTTTGGGGGGGCGAGCTTTCCTCATACCAGTCAATTATCCGACACCATCTCAGTGTCCTACAATTCAGGTTAGTTCTGAAACTATCTACCTGGAGTAGCATAAGGTCCCACCAGGGCTCAGTCCCACAGGACTTCCCCCACTTCAGACACCAGTCGCAAATCCCAGGCTGTCCCTTGTACTTCTGACCAACAACCTGCTATAAGTCAGGGTTCCCATGACTCCCTCTTCAGGTCTGATAATTGGCTAGAACAGCTCACAGAACTTAGGGAAACACTTACTTAGGTTCACTCATTTATTATGTAATAAAGAATATGATAAAGGATACAGATGATCAGCCAGATGAAGAGATACATAGGGTGAGGTTCAGAAGAGTCCTGAGCATAGGAACGATGTCCCTGGAATATACCACCCTCCTGGCACATGGATGTGTTCACCGACCCAGAAGCAATCTGAATCCTGTGCTTTGGGGATATTTATGGAGTCTGCATCATATAGGTATGAGGAATTATTAACCCAATTTCCAGCCCCTCTCCCCTCTCTAGAGAATAGGGGAGGGGTTACTCAAAGTTTTAAGCTTCTAATCATGCTTTGTCTTTCTGGGGACCAGCCCCCACACAGGACCCCAACAAGAGTAGCTTCATTAGAACAAATAGATGCTCCTGTCACCCAGGAAGTTACAAGGGACTTAGGAGCTCTGTGTCAGGAAATGGGGTCAAAGACCAAATATTAGCAGGAAGTGAGGGTAGAGATAAATATATGTATATGTATTTTTTTCATAGAATCTCTCAGAGAATCAGGGAGAACCCAGTGAATTTAGAAAACTTAACAATGCTACTGAAAATCAGGGGAGTTCTTATCACTTATTTTTCTGTTTGCTGGATCCCAACTTAAAATTGAGATTTTGGCAGCCTGCAACTTTCCTCTTCAGTGCAGCACTCAACTGATTATCACATTTGTCCCAGGTTATTTATTTATACTCCTGGAATATTTCTCAGTGTGCCATGCTCAAGCTCTGCTCAGGTCTTCTAGTGCAGCAAGAAGAGTACTGGCATTGGTGGTCAGTTCAGGTGAGAAGGAATGTGTTTTCCTCTTGCCCTGCCCTGTACCTAATTTAGCCAGTGAAGTGTGTCTGCTATTTTACTAATTCTCACAGAAGCATTCAGAGGAGGAGAAAAGATGGGACTGATTTTTAGCTCTAAATTCAGCAGTGACCCTGAATTTTTAAGGGAGCTTCACAGTGAATTCACTAACCCGTAAGATAAGATGTTTTCCCCCTTCGGGCTGTATACTGACATCTTACCCATTTAATCAGGCTGGCACTTTATTTTTTTTTTTTTTTTAAGATTTTATTTATTTATTTCACAGAGGGAGAGAGATCACAAGGAGGCAGAGAGGCAGGCAGAGAGAGAGAGGGGGAAGCAGGCTCCCCGCTGAGCAGGGAGCCCGATGCGGGCCTCGATCCCAGGACCCTGAGATCATGACCTGAGCCGAAAGCAGAGGCTTTAACCCACTGAGCCACCCAGGCGCCCGCACTTTATTTTTTTAAGATTTTATTTATTTATTTGAGAGCTAGAGTACATGAGCAGAGGGGAGAGGCAGAGGGAGAGGGAGAAGCAGGCTTCCTGCTGAGCAGGGAGCCCGACACAGGGCTTGATCCCAGGACCCTGAGGGCAGACACTTAACTGACTGAGCTACCCAAGTGCCCCCAGGCTGGCACTTTAAATTCTAATAACACTTTTTAATTATGTATTCAGAGAGCTGCAATAGTGAGATTTATCTACATAATTTAAATGCATTAATTCATTAATTCAACAAGCATTTATTAAGCACTTACTATATACCTAGACACTGTGCTAGGTTCTGTAGCCACAGCTCCATTTCTTAGGTATATTGGTTTATATCTGTAAGCCCCACATCCTCACCTGTAAAAAGGAAAAATAATAGTGCTTCATCATAGGATTCATTGACAAATTCAATAATACACATGAAACACATATTAAACATTCATTGAAAAACATGGACCCTGATCTCACCGAAGGGTCTAGTAGACAACACATACAAGTCAGTAGGCAATTAGTGTACAATGTGAAAACTGCTATCAAGGGGAACTGCAGGATTCACAGGATCACATACAAGAGAAAACCTAAGCTGGACTCAGGGTTTCGGAGAGGTTTCCAAGAGGAAATTTCATTTAGATAGAAACCCAAAGAATGTGAAGAGTTAGCCAGGAAGGGCATGGGAGGAAGAAGTACTCCAAACAGTGAACAGTGTTTCTGAAAGCCAGAGGTGTGAAAGAATGAGCCTTTCAAGGAACTGGATGAAGAAAAGTAGTACTACGCAGAGATAGGTTCTGTTTCCATTAAGGTGTATGTACTTCAGGTTTAACTCAACAGAGATACTTAAGTCCCCTCAAAAATAGGATGACCCTATTTTAGAGCCTGCTCTTTTTTTTTTCAAGTTTTTATTTAAATTCCAGTTAGTGAACATAGAATATAATGTTAGTTTCAGATGTAGAATTTAGTGATTCAACACTTACATATGTGCAGATGGCCAAGAGACACATGAAAAGATACTCAATATCATCATCAAGGAAATTCAAATCAAAACTACATTGAGATAAATCACCTCATGCTGGTCTAAAGGACTAAAATCAACAATACAGGAAACAACAGGTGTTGGCAAGGATGGAGAAAGGGGAAACCTCTTATGCTATTGGTGGGAATGCAGACTGATGCAGCCACTCTGAAAACAGTATGACGTTTCCTCAAAACGTTAAAATAGAACTACCTTATGACCCAGCAATTGTACTACTAGGTATTTACCCAAATGATACAAACATACTAATTCAAAGGGATACATGCACCCAGATGTTTATAGCAGCATTATCTACAAAAACCAAATTATGGAAAGAGCCCAAATGTCCATCAACTGATGAATGGATAAGGAAGTTGTGGTATATAAATATATACAATGGAATACTATTCTGCCATAAAAAATAATGAAATCTTGCCATTTGCAACGATGTGGATGGAACTAGAGAGTATTATGCTAAATGAAGTAAGTCAGAGAAAAACAAATACCATATGATTTCGCTCATATGTGCAACTTAAGAAACAAAACGAGTGAACATAATGGAGAAGAAAGAGAGGAAAACTAAGAAACAGACTCTTAACTAAGAGAACAAACTGATGGTTACCAGAGGGCTGTGGGTGGGAGAATGGGTGAAATAGGTGATAGAGATTAAGGAGGGCACCTGTTGTGATGAGCACCAGGTGTTTTGAATGAAAGTGTTGAGCCTGCTCTTTTTCTAGACACTATAATGAACATCTTTTGACATCATTAATTATTCTTCTGAAGTACAATTTTTAGGGACTGAGAAATATCCAAAATTTGGTCTACTATAATTTGTTTATCCAATAATTTATTTATTGAACTTTTCATTGTTTTCAGGTTTTTTCCTCCCATTAAAAATAATGCTGTGATGACCATTGAACCAATTAAGATTCTTTAGTCATAGGAAAAAGAGGGAGGGAAGACATCTAGGGATCTTAAGCAGAGAATAAATGGGGTAGTTGAAAAGCTAGAGCACGCAGCTTAGGAAGGATAGAATCCAGGGCGACATGGAACCCAGGTAGCAGCACCAGTGACAGTCAGCTCAAAGTGCCACTCCGTAGAATAAACCTATTCCAGCCACTCTTCATGCACTAGACCATACCATTCGGTTTCCAGATTTCCCTGGAGAGAAACCCCAACTAGCCTAATAAGATCACTTAGTCTACTGAAGGGAGACCAGGGAACCTTGACTAAACAGTATACAATCATGGTTCAATCATTTCCCAGTAGAAATTCAGATGCTGTAATCAGGAGGAAGAATTTAGGGCACAAAACCAACAATAGCCACTGCAACCACCTTGCAGATGAATCTTTGCACATCTTATGATTATTTCTTTGGGATAAATTATGAGAGGTGGAATTGTTGGGTCTAAGAGTAGGCAGCAATTTGAGGCCTAGATACATATTACCAAGTTATTCTCAAGAAAGGTTATTTCTGGCAATTCCTTTTTTCTCTTTTTTTCATTCAGTTAAAATGCATAGAACATAAAAGGTGCTAATTTAACTATTGTTAAATATACAATTCAGTGACATTAAGTACATTCACAATATTGTGCAACCATCTCTGTTAGTTCCAAAATTTTTCATTGCTTGGAATAGAAACCTGTACTCATTAAGCAGTAACTCCCAAGTCTCCCCTCCCCCACCCTCTGGTAACCTCTATTCTACTTTCTGTATCTCTGAATTTACTTTAGATATTTCATGTAAGTGAAATCATGCAGTGTTTGTCCTTTGTGTCTGGCTTGTTTCACTTATATAATGTTTTCAAAGTTCATCCGTATTGTAGCATGTGTCAGAACTTCATTCCTTTTTTGATTAAGATTCCACTGTCTGGATAGACCACATTTCATTCATCCAGTGATGGATGCTTGGGCTGTTTTCACTTTTTGGCTATTGTGAACAATGCTATAATGAACATTCACATACAAGTGTCTGTTTAAGTCCCTGATTTCAGTTCTTTGGGGTGTATTCTTAGGAGTGAAATTG
The DNA here is from genome assembly GCA_002007465.1 of Ailurus styani. NCBI lineage: Eukaryota > Metazoa > Chordata > Mammalia > Carnivora > Ailuridae > Ailurus > Ailurus styani. Next base: position 7,812,725 of record LNAC01000020.1, on the reverse strand, counting down.
CTGTGTTGGGGGTAATTCTATGTATAACTTTTTGAGGAACTGCCAAACTGTTTTCCATAGTGGCTATACCATTTGGCAATTCATTTTTAATATTCAGCACAAGGAAATGTTTTAATGACATGCTAGACCTTCATGATCTGACTATCAAAGTTGTCGAAATAAGAATAGATAATGCATATTTGCCAAAAATAACTCTCACTGAAAGCATATAATTTGGCTTCATTTTATAGCAAACCTCTCAGTTCTTCCCTGGGCATTTTTGAGCCAGACAACATCACCTACCTTGTCTCAGCGAGCAGATTTAAGGCAGGCCTTTGTAATCTTTGTGCAAGCTTGTGATTGCTTTCACCTGCAGTATTGCTGGAATTCTGAGTCATGCCGCAGTACTTCTGGTGCCCCTTGAGCAATGACCATCTGGGCTGCATTTCCAGGTTGAAAGTTTTCCTGGGTCTTGATTCCCTCAGTCCTCTGGTTTGGGCATCATCCCCATTGTACTGAGCTAGAAGTTCCTCACTGTTCCCTCTGACTGCATCACAGAGCCCCAGCTGAGCCCACTTAGGGCTAGGATTGATGGAGCTGAGTACAGAAAAACTCTGTAATTTGTTTCAAAGTAGATTGCCCAAAATCCAGTTGTCGATAAGACTGAATAAGGAGCAAGGGGCAGGAGGCCAGACCAAGGGCCCCTCTAGTACCACCTCTTTACTGAGGACCTTTATGTTCTTGGTGCTGTGTTAGACTCAGGCACACAGCTATGAGAAAACACAGTCCCACCAGGACGGAAGTCATAGTGTAGAAGAGAAGAGACTTAAGAACCAGAAAATCCTACCCATAGATGTGTAAATACAAACTGAATCAGGTGTCCTAAGAGAAACAATTTCTGCCGTTCTATGAGAACATGTAACACAGAAAAGTAACTTAGCCCAGGTGGGGGTTGGAGGTGGTCCAGGATGCCTTCCCTGGGAAAGTGACCCTAACGCTAACATCTGAGCTAAGAGTTAACAAAGCGTGTGTGCTAGTGATCCTGCATACTGGGGAGGGGTGTGTGGGATAGGATTGGGGGGTAATTAGAGAAACTGGAAGGCCCTGTGGGAGGGAGAAAAAAAATCAATGTCCCTGAGCATAAAATGCCAGGTTGAGAAAGGCAGGGTGGTAAGGGGCTAATTCATGTTAAAAGCCACTAGTTTTATCCCCTAGTCTCTAGCCTACAAGCAACAGGAAGCCATTTGATAGTTGTAAGGTGGTAAAAAAAATTGATTGGAGGGGATTTCATCCCCCCTAGGGAGGGCAGCAGGGAAAATTGTAGCTTTTAGTATTTCCAAAGATTCTTTAGTCACATGGAAACTTTGTGGATCTTCCCTGCAGCTCCCTCTCTGTGGAGGAAGTTGGAGCAGCAGGGTTCTTTCCCTCACATGTGAGCTCTGGCATACCGCCATGTCTGGTGCAAAAATCCACAGCGATGTTCCACTTCATTTCTTCTTGGCTCTCTGAGGTCAGATGTCTAGATGAAGGTGGCTGTTGGTGTAGCATTTGTGACCACTAGAATGTAAATAAGTTTCTGTGACTTTGGAAGTCAGACAAGAAGCTCTGTGAAGGAAAGATATTTGTCATTTTGTGTCCATTCCAGTGCGTTTATACTTCCCACAAGAAGAAAATATTGATTAAACAAGTTTAGGCAGCTGCAGCAAGGCCTGTCAGTCCTTGGGAAAACTATAACCTTTGAATCTTGGAAAGTTATCATTTTACTCCCATTCAGCCCTGGTAGCCCTCCCATCATCTTCAGGAGGGGAATCTCCATTTGATCATTCATTCAGTCAAACATTTATTGAGTGCCAATAGCTATGTTCACAGGCACTGAGGGTGCAAAGGTAAGCCTTGATCTCAAGGAGGTTCCTTCCAACCATCCTTAGTCTCCCAACACCTGCACACATGTATACACACATATACCCACCCACACCCGTGCACACACACACACACGCACACATGCACAGACACACCTCCAATACCCCCTCCACACACATACCAGTTATGTTTATATTTTCAGGAAAACTTGCAACAAAGCTATGTACGTACTGGAATGTAACTATTTTCATGAGGCTAAAAAAATATTTCAAGGAATAAAGAGAAGAATAAACAACATGTATTAAATATTTTATTAACCAGGCACCATGACAGATGTTTCCAGATATATTATCTCATTAAACCCCAACAAGGAGACTGAGGTTTAGAGATAATAAATCACTGCCCAGGATTTGAATGTGTATCTTTCAACTCTAAGCAAATTATTTCTCCACTTTCATTTCTCTGTGAAGCTTTCCCTGAAACTCCTCATCATAAATGTTTCCTCTTCTGAATTCCCAAAGTACTGCAAGTGGTTTCTGCTCATGTGGAGTTTACTTTAGTCAGCCTTGTTTTCCAGAGAATTGTTTACATGTATCTTGACCACTAAGTTCCTAGAGGATGGGAAAATGTCTTGTTCATCTTTGTATCACCAAGACTCAACAGAATACTTTGCATGCCACTAATATGTGCTCAGGAAATGCTTATAGAAGGAAAGAATGTATTCATAGCTCTCTCACCTGGTTGGTAAGCACCTAGGACCATAGCTCAGTATCCCTCCCACCCCTAGTGTATCAAGAGTGCCATGGTCACTAGAGTAGATAACCCAGTCTATAAGCCCTGATCATACCTCCATAACAAGCTGCCCCTTGACGCCTTTAGGCCTAGTAGTGCACACCCTTGAACTACTGTCCACTCTTAAGAAGCCGGATTCCAAGTTGAGGTCTATGCTATGAAGTCCCAGCAATAAGCTAGGGAATTCTGGGTCCACAGGGACTCAGAACACATGGTCTAGAAAGAGGGATGGGTCCTTGGCTTTGTGGACTTCTTACCCCATGGAAAGGGGCGCTGCTGAAGGAAAACCAGAGCTTGGCTTTCTAACACAAGGGTCCCCTTGCCCAGCTCTAGATTAATGGAAATAGTAAATATGATAAATAGTGAGTGAAGTAAGTGAATAAAGACAAAACACTTCAAAACTATGCATTGGATTTGTACATATCTAAAATAAAAAGAAACTTCAGAACTAAATTTCAGAGACACATTAGGAAATATTTATGCAGTACACATTTGTTAGGTATCACTATCACTCTGTGATTGTTTTCTCTTAGGTATGTTCTGTGCTTGTCCCTGGCAGAACTTGATCTCACTAAGTTTTTGTGGACTGGGGTTGGGTTAGGGGGAGGTGCAGTTGAGAATTTAAGGGATACACTGCTCTTATCTTGCCATAGCCATCCCATCCTCTGGAATTAAGGAGTTGAGCATTTAAAGAGCTCCAAATCCAGGTTTCATGCTAATTCTCTGTATCCAATCAACCACCACATCCAATCAATTTTATCTCCTAAATATTTCTCAAATCCCTCTTCTTCTCTCTAATTTAACTTCCTCACCTTAATCAAATGATCATCGTTTTTCTTCTAAACCAACCTCCTAAATGGTTTTCTCCAATCCATTTTCTGCACAGCTGTGAAAGTCAACTTGCTAAATGTAAATTGAATAAAGTCAGTTTCTCTGTTAAAATTCTACAGTGGCTTCCCATTTATTTTAAGACAAATTCTAGAATCCTGAGGTCTACAAGAACTGGCCTTGTCATCCTCATCTTGTATTTGCTGCTGAGCTGGTGTGCTTTCAGATTCTCAAGCATTCCAAACTCCCCCCCATCTCAGAGACTTTGCATAAGCTCTTTCTCTTGACCAAAACACTTTCTATCCCTTCCCCTCTTTTCCTCAAATCTTAAATGAAGTCTCTCACTCCATGACAGACTTCTTTCCTCATCCACCATCCCCCAACCCCCACCTAAATGGGGTCACAAGTTCTATTATATATATCACAGTCTCACAGATTTCCCCATTACCATTACATGATTGAAATTAATTGCTTAACTCCTTGGCTTAAGGACTGTTCTTCTTACTAAATATAAGATTCAAAATAGCAAGAACTGTGTGTGTTTTATTCACCACTCTATCCCTAATGCCTAGCATGGAACCTTAAACATAGTACACATTCCATAATTTAATTCTAGCCCCACCTGCAAGGCAGGCACTCTACTAGGCATGGGCTATATAGCAATGGGTAAGTAGTCTTCGACCTCGAGGAACACACAGTTCTGTGATTAATCCAGTAAATTCTGCAAAATTCTGTCAGTTTCTTTCTCTTTTCCCACTTATTTTGGCTCAACTTACTCCATATACTGCATTGTCTAGCTTTCAGACAACAATTGACTTTTTGATAAATAGTAAAGAAAAAGAAAAGATTTAAAACCTCTGTCTTTTTAGTGTCATCTGTTATTAGTCTTCCCTCTCCAGCTAATAAATAGACACTATTTTTCTTCCACCTCCTCTTATGTCTGATACACTTAAAGAATTGCTGTTTGTGTCTCCCTTTGTCCCTTGAAAATTGCAATGTATTCCTTGCTTTAGATTTTTTTTATTATTGACATAAACAGCCATTATATTAGCCTTCCTTCTTGATGACTCTTACTGTCTGAAAACTTCTATTTATATTCCATCTTTCTTTCATATAATGTCCTGTTGTTGTTGTTGTTAGGTATGTATGAGCATTCTTTATTTCTTCCTATCTGTTCTATGCATAGAGATCATTTTTTTCTACATTTTCATGTCATTTCCTTAAAAGATATTAAGGAATCATTTCATCTGCTTAGTTTTATTTATGATTATACAAATGGCACATATTCATAGGAAAATGAAAGAAAGAGTGGAAAGGGAGGGAGAAATGATCTGAGGGAGGCGGGTAGGAAATATAATTTGATTCTGCTGAGAGCTGGTGTACGTGAAGGAGAGAGAAGGACAGAGAGACAGGGACAGTGGAATTTAAAAAAAAAGAGGAGGATAAATAGGGAACTGAGAATAACAAGGGTAAGAGAGGAGTCTGAAAACAGTACATGGAACTAAGTAAAGGTGAAATTTTCGCATTCACCTTGACTTTTAACCTACCATCAACTGACACCAACCCAAATCCTCCATTCCCCTGAGGGAAGAGATGATGAACTAGCAGCACATCATTGTAAACCCATCTCTCTTTGGGCAAAACAATTCGAAGAGATGCCAGCCTATGGGTGGATTGACAATGTCATCTTCAGAAGGGAAGCTCTGGTAAAAAAATGCATACATAATTTTCCTTTATTATCTTTTTAATATCTTATTTGACATGTTCAAAAGATTATCTATGCCTACATGTTACTTTGAAAGCAAAACAGTAACAGTCAGCACTGTGACTCCTCTACCACCCAACCCCAAAACTAAGACACTATCATCAACCTCTACATTCCCCCTTTATGCCATTCCCCTAATTCCTCCTGTCCCACTCAAGGTGACCATTATCCTAAGTTTCATGTTTATCAACCTATTGCTTTGACACCTGTACACACAATGTTGTCACGAATGTATGCACACTTAAACAATATATCTATGAGCTAAATGTCAACATTTTTTTAAAAAGCAAACATTTGCCTACAGCATCTGAAAAACACTCAACTATTGCCTAGATCACATATTTTACCTGAGCACACTATCCTTGAATATCAGGAGGTGGGGTGAGGTGGGGTGGGGTGGAAGGTGGGGAAATGAAGGCTTTTGTCTATCATGGACACTTTTGGAAATAGAAGTAAAGAGATCATCACAAATAGTTTGCATAGAATACCAAAAGGATAAGCAGAGGGAAAAAAAAGGGAGAAAAGGAGTGTAGAAATACTTTGAAAGTGTTTTCTCTAGAAATGGAAAATCAGTGAATCTGCCAACAGAGCACGTTTGGGGCTTTACACCAGATTCTCCTTCTTACAATGCTTACTACTAAATGGTTAACAGAAAACCCCTAAAAATAAAATGTTTCCTGATTTCAGTCTCAAAACAGAAAACATTTCCATGTTTTCTCTTCCTTTCAAGATTTGTTTTCATTGTGAAAGATCTAGCATACTTTCTTAATAGAAAAAAAATTAGATCATGAACTTTGAAAGAAAGAAACAAACAGACAGACAAGAAACAAAGAAAGAGAAAGGATTCCCTGACTGGAAGGAGTTTACTTTTCATTGCCTTTTGTATTTATATGAGAAGACTCAATATTACAAAAATGTAAACTCTTCTCATTTGAGCTGTAAATTCAATGAAATTCCCAAGTCCCAGCAGATTTTGTTTAGATAATCTCATTCTGAAATATCTGTGCCTGAGTAATGGCCCAAGATTAGCAAAACCATTCCTGAAGAATAAGATAGGTGGGGTTACTCTACCAGATTTCAAGACATATGTAAAACAATGGTAATTAAAACAGTGTGGCAGTGATACAGAATAGAGAGCCCTGAAACAAACCAATGAACATATGAAGTTTGATAGATGACGCAGAGGACACTGCAGATCGCTAAAGAAAGAAGAGACTATTTCGTAAACAATGCTGGTATAACTGACTATCCACATGGAAAAACGTGAAGTTAGATATCTACCTCACACACCACACCAGCAGACCATTTCCAGATTGGTTAAAGATTTAAAGATTAGAGGGGGGAAAACCTTCAAAAGTTATAAAGGAGTATATAAAATATCTATGAACTGGGCCTGAGGAAGGACTTCTTAAACAACACACAAAAAGAACTAGACATTTTATGCCCTGGCATAAAATAACAGGTGTTGTGAAAATAACAGGTGTTGGCTAGGATGTGGATCAGAGGGAACTCATGCAGATACTGCTGGAGGAAATGTAAGTTGGAATAATTGAAATCACTTTGGAAAACAGTTTGGCCTTATCCTGAAGTTGAGTCTTTGTCTCCTTGGGTATGACACAGTAATTCCACCCTAAGGTATGTACTCTAGAACAGTGGTTCTCTAACTTTCATGAGCATCAGAATCACCTAGAAAGCCACACAATTTGGGGGCCCCACTTCCTGGAGATTCTGATTCAGAAGGTCTGGGATAAAGTCTCTGAATGTGTATTTCTGAGAAGCACCCTGCTGCTGAGGCTGCTGCTGGTTTCCAGTCACAGTTGGAGCAATGCTTCTCCAGATTTCTTCACTTGTGTCTTGGGAAATAGGAATAAGAATATTCAAAGTCACATTGTTGGGCGCCTGAGTGGCTTAGTGGGTTAATGCCTCTGCCTTCGGCTCAGGTCATGATCTCAGGGTCCTGGGATCGAGGCCCGCATCGGGCTCCCTGCTCAGCGGGGAGCCTGCTTCCCCCTCTCTCTCTCTGCCTGCCTCTCTGCCTCCTTGTGATCTCTCTCCCTCTGTGAAATAAATAAATAAAAAATCTTTAAAAAAAAAAAAAAAAAAACAAAGTCACATTGTTCATAACAGCAAAAATCTGGACATAACCCAAATATCCATCAGTAGAAGAATGGATAAACAAATTGTAGTATGTTCACACAATAAAGTATTGAAAATTAATGAACAGTAAGTACAGATAACAACCTGGATAAATCATAGAAGCATAATGTTAAGTGAAAAAAGTGATTCACAAAAAATGACATTCAGCATGATAACCACTTTTATAAAGCTAACAAATTAAATAATATATTTCTTAGGACCAAATGTATGGGCAAAACTAAAATATGAAGCAACAGAATGGAATACACAAAAATGAGAAAGGGGAGAATCACATAACTAGATGCTGCCACCTGGGTATTAAGGTAGATTTTCAGGTGGGTGGTGGGTTCTCATATGCTTCAGAATTCTCATGTAAGTTATGTGTACATGAAAATTTGTTATAAATATTTGTCATATATATATGGAAAACATATACATAGTACACATAAAATGGAAAACAATTTTTAAATGAGTGTCAGACAATCATGTAAGCTAAATGAGACAAGATTACAAGAAAAGGAAAATTGTCATAACAATTAAAATACTCATTAGACTTGGTAAATGACAGAAATGATCCTGGAAGAAATGTGAAGAACAAGCTTGAGATGTCCTGTTGCAGAGGGAAAACAAAAAGATTGAAAAGTGATGAGAAAGGAGATGATGGATGTGCAGGCCCCAGGATGGAGGGCTCACAACCAGACCCCTGAAACAGTGAATGCAGCAAACAGAGAAAAAAAAGTCAAAGCTATATTTAAAGAAAATCCTCATACATTAAAAAAAGGCCTAAATCTTTCTGATCAAAAGTACTCCCCAAATATCAACAAATTAATGCAGAAAACCACATTGACACATTTCTGATAAAAGTTCAAATATCAAGGATAAAACATGACTTCTGTAAGCATTCTGGCAGAATACAAAAGATAAAAAATAAATAGGCTAACCAAACAGAATAAAATTCACACTAGCCTCAAATTTTTCTGCAACAACAAAAAAGTCAAAAAAAGTGATTTCAAAGTTCATTTGGAAAAAGAAGTGGCTATGACTAATTAAAGAAAGTTTGAACAAAGAAAAAATATAAATGAAATGAACTTGAATCTCTAGACATTAAGATGTAAACTACAATAATGAAAATGATGTAAAACTGGTAATATAAAACAATATGTTATATTACATATTATAATATGTCTTGTATATATTTATATGCTTTTACAGATATATATATAACTTGGTATGTGATCAAGATGTGTTTAAGAATAGGTTATCAACTGTATGATGCTACATCTAGTTGTAAAATAATTTGGAAAATAATTAGTACTATACAGCTAAATAGTTTTCAATGAATTAAGAGGTTACATTTTTAAATGATTATATAAAAAGAGGTAGAAGAAATATCAGTGAAGATTGATCTGATCTTTGTATGAGGAAGAACTTTCTAAGAATATAAGAAGTGAAAGAAATCAAGAGAAATAAATACATATATTTTCCTATAAATTTTTTAAAAAATTCTCCATGTCAAAAAAATCATAAACAGTGACAACAAGTAAACCACTTGGATGGAATATATTTGTTCAATATACATTCTAAAGATTCTTACCAATAATATTAAAAGATGCATTACAATAAGAAAAAGGTGGCTATCCCATTGGAAACAGGGATGACTGTGATAATCACTTCACAAAGTTTACTTCAAATTAAAAATAGAGAAATTGGGCGCCTGGGTGGCTCAGTGGGTTAAAGCCGCTGCCTTCGGCTCAGGTCATGATCCCAGGGTCCTGGGATCGAGGCCCACATCGGGCTCTCTGCTCAGCAGGGAGCCTGCTTCCTCCTCTCTCCTCTCTCTGCCTACTTGTAATCTCTCTCTCTGTGTCAAATGAATAAATAAAATCTTAAAAAAAAAAAATAGAGAAATTGTTGTCGAATAAAAGCAAATAGAACCAATGAGTTTTTTTTCATTTATATGATTGACAGTGATAAAATATTTGGCATTTTAAATATTAAGAGACCAGATTTAACAGCCATTCTGAGGACACTCAGAGTTAATTAAGGTAGGTGGTGGAGCAGGGCTTAGAGCTTCCTACTTAAGGCAGACTTAAAGCTATCCTGCTGGAAAAAGGGCTTTAAGACTTTGTTCTGATTTATGCATTTCAACAGACATTTTTAAGCAGCTGATATTATAAATACCACACAAGGCAGGGGGTAAAGGGGGCCATTAGAAGAGATTTCTGTCCAGAAAGATGAAGTCTGAGAAAACATGTGTGATGTCTTTAAGACCTCGAGTAACATGTCTGCACTGAATGGCATGATTATGGAATTCCGGAATTGTTGGGAGGGAAGAAGCCCCCAAACAAATTAAGAAGCCCTTTTTTACATGGAGAGTTATAAACACTGAAGTCATTTCCCCATGATCAGATATAAGAGCAAATACGAAACAAATACAAAATGTATCAAGTATAGAAACAAAATATGATGATAGCAAATACTGTAGAAATTAAGGTAGCAGTGGATAGGCTCCTGTAAGTTCAAATATATGTGTGGGTCACAGGTTGAATATTTATTAATCAGTTACAAATGGATGCCAGAATGGTTAAAAACATCACATTCTTTTAGTTTAGAATTATTCTTTTTATTTTAGAATTAATGAGGATGACCATGAAGTAGCAGCATGATTTGCAAAACATTCTCCTGTTTGTGTTTTTGACTCTGGAATCCAGGACGCTGGTCTCTTGCCTGGAGGACTTTCATCTCCCTCCCACCACACTAATAGTCTTTAGTGACGATATCTGGAGGATGACATTTGGATTCTTATATTGATGACAATCCTAAAGATTGGAAATCTTCTACTTTATAGTTAAACACAAGTCATAAACCAGTGCGAAAGTAAAGTCATAGGAAAAGAAAGTCGAAAATGTAAGGCCCTGAAAGGTTATTATTTCATATGTGAAAAACTTTGATTCATTTGTTTTGCATGCCTGACTGAGTCCACCCCACTTAAATTTCCCCATTTGGTCAGTTGAAAGGTCACTTTAGACAGTGCCCATTTCATTATCAACCCAAGGTGAGCACTTTTTTTTTTTTAATTTTATTTTTATTATTTGCCCAAGGGGTACAGGTCTGTGAATCATCAGGCTTACATCTTTCACAGCATTCACCAAAGCACAAACCCTCCCCAATGTCCATAACCCATCCACCCTATCCCTACCCTCCCACCCCCCAGTAACCCTCAGTTTGTTTTATGAGATTAGAAGTCTCTTATGGTTTGTCTCCTTCCCCATCCCATCTTGTTTCATTATTTTTCCCTCCCTACCCCCCACAACCCCCCACCCTGCCCCTCAAGTTCCTCATATCAGAGAGATCATATGATAATTGTCTTTCTCTGATTGACTTATTTCGCTCAGCATAATACCCTCCAGTTCCATCCATGTCGTTGCGAATGGCAAGATTTCGTTTCTTTTGATAGCTGCATAATATTCCATTGTATATATATACCACATCTTCTTTATCCATTCATCTGTTGATGGACATCTAGGTTCTTTCCATAGTTTGGCTATTGTGGACATTGCTGCTATAAACATTCGGGTGCACGTGCTCCTGAGGAACACTACCTTTGTGTCTTTAGGATAAATACCCAGTAGTGCGATTGCTGGGTCGTAGGGTAGCTCCCTTTTCAACTTTTTGAGGAATCTCCATACTGTTTTCCAGAGTGGCTGCACAAGGTGAGCACTTAATTGAGTTGACATGCTTACAGGATTAGAGTCTCTTTAGTCATAATTCACTGTACCCCTGGTAAGAAGTGGTTTCTGGCCTATGTGTTGGTATGTTTACTCATGACACTCAACATGCTTCTTTCTCTGACCCTCCGCCTCTCTATTCTCCTCAGGACTACTGGCTCTCTCTCCTTTACAAGCGCCTGATTGGCCCCAAAGTCTTGGCTGTGCATGTGGCCGGGCTCCAACGGAAGCCAAGGCCAGGCCGAGTGATCCGGGACAAACTAAGGATTTATGCTCACTGCACAAACCACCACAAGTAAGTCTTCAGAGACACGTCACAGGAAGCCACTCCCGAGGGGCTTCAGGCTTCAGGCCCCTCTTAGAATTCCATATCATTTGGGACCCCTATAAGACTGACTGTAAACTGCTTCTGGAGTCATTATACCTGCTCTTTGCAGGTTTCAAAGGACCTCTGATAAATAGCTTTTTCCCCAAGTAAAGCCGTTTTCTCACTCTCAAAGGATTGATGCACAAAAAGTTCATAAAAACACATGCCACTTGTTCATTTACTTCTTCATCCAACAAATTTTTATTGAGCATTTATTTTCTCTGTGCTAGTTGATGTAAGGCCCATGAGGCTTTTTGTGTGTACCTATACCTGAACCAAAGCTAGAGATACAAAATTTGTTCCTATGATCCAGCAGCAGAGCTTGAGGAAATAAGTCTACATTTCTAAGGTGTGTGCTGGAAAGCTCTCCCACTAGAAACCTAGCCTAGACCTGTGTGTCCCAAGCTGGAAAGCCTAAAGGCAGTCATGCCAGCTTCAGAACCATTTTCAGGATTTCAGAAATCTTTCCAACTATTTTAAATCTTAAGAGGTTAAATAAAGTCTAGGCTTCCTTTTTCACAGGGCTGGACTTGGAACAATCAGTGTGGTACTGTGTGGCTACAGTATTTTGATCTGAAGCACTGGTTGTCATTGAAGTTGTCTGTAAATAAACAGGAAAAATAATTATCAGTAAATAAATAAAGTGAGGCAGATAAAATTTTAAAACATGAGGATCAGAATGTAAAAACTGAAAACCGAGCCTAAAGGCAAACCCATCTGACCAAATATGGCTTTCTTACATCACTTCCTGTTTAAGGAGCAGAGTAGGCAGCTCTGAAAAAGAGCTCTTTATCTTAATGCCAGTGGAGGAGGGGAGGAGGAAGCCAGTGCCTCCAACCAGACCTTCATTCCGGTGGGCCTATCAAGGGCTGATCATGGGCAGTGGCTCGCACAAAGAGCTCCAGTGGTCGGGTTACAACAGACGCTCCTTCCCCTTCCTTGATGAGAGAGGAGCCAAGTCAATTAATTTATCATGATAAGATTTTTCAAAGAATCACTCTGAACATAGTGGGGCCAGGGGGCAGTTGTCTTGTCTGTAGATACAAGTGCCTATTGTGGATGAGAGGAGGCTGGTTTGGGCTGAGGCCAGAGGCTTTCAACGTCCCTTTTGCTCAACAGGAAGCTCAGTCCAATACCTGACAGAGAGTGACTGCTTTATGGCTTTGGCTGGAGTTATCTGATCACCACACAAGGATACATTGTACTCCTTGTCTCCACCCTGGCCCTGAGGTAACCACTCAAAAGAAGGACCCCCAGCTTCAAGAGAGAAATATTACCCTTGGCACCTTTTGTCTCTGTTGGGAAACACATCAGTTGTGCCCTTTATACTATTGGTCTGAGGAAGCAGGGGGGAAATGTCAGTAGCCATGGACTTAGCAGGATTTGGGTGTCCTCACAGACGGCTCCTCACATGGTCTCATCCCAGTACTCATCCTCACATTCTTTAACATGCTTGTGGGGAGTTGTCACTAATATTCTGAACATACCATGAACTCGGGGCCAATGTATTTTTGTATTCTTGGTGTCTAATACGGTGACTGGCATGAAGATCTCAGGAAATGTTTGATGAATAAATGAATGAATGAATGCAGAAACAGGGCATCAAGACATCATGGATGATTTACAGTTCTTGCTCTCTTCCCCTTTGATATCAGCATACCATCCAGAAGAAGGTGGTATGGTAGAATGGCTAAGAATTCTACCATTCACTAGCAGGAGACCTCAAACAAGTTACTAAAATCATCTGGATTTAATATTCTCTCTAGAATATTAGAGAGAATATTAAATCCAGGTCACCAGTTCTCCTCTGCTTTCTGTGGGAATCCACTTCAGAACCTCTCTAGGGAAAAGGTGCCACTGTGCTTCTGTCAGTACCATCCCTCTTCCCCATTAAAAAAGGAAGACAAGACTTAACTGATCTCTTGCACATATGGCCATAATGATAATAACAGGGGGGAAGATCTTTTTGTTCCTATTAGAAAGTAAGCCCACAATGGATGCACTTAGCTGGCTGGGGTTGTGGGTCTCCTCCATGTCTGTGGGTGTGAGGTGCCCCAGATAGGTAGGCACAAAGATAGGACAAGTGTCTCTGCTCCTTTTCCCTGGGTAGCCGTGTGCCCTGTCTGTGCCCCCTCATCTTCTGCAACAGTCATGAGGAAGCATTAGTGATCCACTTGGTTTATTGATGATCAACAAGCTCAAGGTCACAGAAATGTCCCAGAGTGGGCATGTTGGCTTCACATTATCCACTCTTGACCAATACTCTGAAAATACATATCCTTGGTCAAAATAGGGATTGGGTGACAAAGTACAAACTTAGCAGTAGAACAACCCAGAGAGACTGTCTATTGAAACAACTCCTGCACTCCAGTGTAGATTGGGCACTTGCTGTGCGCCAAGCATCTTGCCAGATATCTGCACTTATGTTATCATATTGAATTCCACAAATTTTATGGTATCACCCCTTTATGCAAATAATTACAATATTAATAATGCAAAGAATTTTACAGTTGGGAGGAACCCTTAGAGATCTTTTGGTCCAATGTCCTATTCAACAGAATTTCCTTTTGCAACCTCCTTGGCAGTTTTGTAACCTCTATTTGAATACCTCGCTGCCTTTCATGGCACTCTCTTACATTGTGGCTTGTTTCTGACCTAGGAGAGTGTTGTGTTTTATGATCGATTGAGGATCAAAAGTTCGAAATGCATACCAATACCAGCAGGTCCCCTGCTCCCTTCTGTTCTAGAGTCAACAGATCAGGAGCCCGGCAGTATGGCAGTTCTCACTTTAGATCTTTTGTTCAGAGAACAAAGACGTTTTGACTGGGAAACCTTGTTTTTATAAACTATTCGGCTGAAACAATGTATGTTTCTGGGGAGGAGCTGAGGTCCTTAGCCAAGTTCAGAACCAATTGGAACCTGGTGGATATTGAAGCAAAATTGAGCCTTTTGGGGTTCAATTTGTTTATTATTGGCAAAACACGACTTCCTGTTTTTTAGAAGAAATTTTTTTAAAGGCTCATAAAAAAGGTTCCTGAGGCTTCTTGGACATCAAATGACTCTTACAAAACAATATTTTGATGAGTTAAGTGTAAATGAATCAGAAACATGTGGATTAAATTTCCCTTAAAATACACAGGGGCTTTGAAATTAGGGGGAAAAGATGTTTGGCAAAACATGGCCTGACTTTTACCAAACCCAAAAACTTTGAGTTAGATTTGGAGACAATGGACCAACCCAGTTCTCAAACACATGGACTTTCACTGGAAATGACCATGGATTCCAAAGCACCATCTTCTCTTCCCTTTCCTTGTCTCCCTGCTTCACTGGAGATATTTCTAGAACAGTGACTGTTTTTTATCTGGAAGTCAAGATGCATCTCTCCATAAGATGTCCCCCACCTCTTACACTGAGGATACTACACTTTGAGCCTCCCTTCCCTGACTTACTTCCTCCTACCCCTATGGCATCACAGAGATGTCAAGCAGCAAAAGAACAGCCAGAAAGATGAACTCCAGATGCATGGATTCTCTGCTGGGGAGGAAGTCTCCCCATGAGTGAGACATGGAGTAAGATAGATATTCTACCAGACAGAAAGGGACATTCACTAAGAGAAACAAAAGCCACCTGGATTTGACATCAGAAGATGAGTGATTCCTTCTTAGCTATCATTTCAGTCAGACCCCATCTTCTTAGGCAACAGATACTCCTCCAAGATTATTTTTCTGTGGGCAGAGAATATATATTCTCCAGGAATCCGGATTCTCAACACAGTACTTTCAGGTTGGTGCTACACTCCCCAGCCAAGAATGTATCTTCACAGCCAGATGACCTTTGCTTAATATCCTTGCCCCAAGCAGGAGAAGGGACAGTGAGGCAGTCTTCAATGCCAGTTCCTACCTGAGGAGGCTGCATGAATTCTGTGAGTGCCTCTGCACACGGGTCTCTGAGCTGGCTTTCAGTACCGCTTTGTCTCCCCCAGGGGAACTATGTAAATGGAAATCAGACCATTGCCAAGCAGCTTGAAAAGACAGATTTCCCTGCAGCAATGCTGTGATTTCAGGTCTCCCTCCCACCCACCACTTCCCCACATCCCACCCTTCTCCTCTCCCAGGGCTAATTCTGCCCCAGCTCTGCAGAGGAAAAACTCGTAAATTCGAGCATGAGGCTCTCCCTCCTCCACTGCTGGCCTTTGAGAAGGTTATCTGATGGTAGTTAGCAAAAGAGTTTGCCAGTCTGTCAAAACTGGTACCCAGGCATGCCTACTTTTGCTCACACTGAAAGCCAGAGTACCTGTAATTAATGGTGTTTCACCCAGCTTCCTCAGCAGAGCTAAGCTTAAAGCCCACCAATGGAATATAGTTGGTATTCTTTTAATGACAGTAAATGCTGGACACAGGCTAGCAGTGTCTTTCTTCTGAGCTCTGGTGACACAAGTCTGCTCAGTAAATGCGAATTCTCTTCTGACTTAACTCAGCTGGCTCCAAAAACTACTTCACATGCTTCAGAAGATTAAGAAGGACCAGAGGAGGAGGAACCAGAGAGAAAAGTCATATAATAATTTATCAGAATATCAATGCAGGCATTCAGAAAGACTTTGAACACAATAATGTATCCTCCCACAGATGTAAGAAAAATTATCTGACACACAGTCTATGGAATATACTTTGGGAATTCTTCTCCTAACCTCAATGGTTTGTTCTAGGCAAGTGGTTCCCAAACTCAACTCATCTGCCAAATATCCTAGAAAGATTTAAACACACACACACACACACACACACACACACACACACACACATTCCTAGCCCCCATCACAAATGGTTGGAAACAAAATCTTCAGGATGAGTCCTAGCAACTGTTTTATTAAAAAACAAAAACAACCCAAGTTATCATGTTGACCTGCCCTTAGTCACTCAACTCTTAATTAGCACCTTTAGAAGCAGAGGTGAGTGACCCTGAGGCTAAGAGATGCTGTTTCTGCAAGGAATGATATTTTCCTCTGGGCAAAGTTGACTTAGAGTTTCTCTGAACTCCTCCTTTGAAGGCAGGACTGGGTCATTTCTTCTGTTTCCTCTCATTAACCCATCCAGATGGGGCCCTAGGGGACCCCTTAGAAACAAAGTCTTTTTTCCTACAAGAAAGAAGGAAATCATTATGGTTTTGTTGATACATGCTGAAAGGCTCTTGCATGTAGGCATATAGTTCTTCCAGGCTTCTGAACATCCTGTGCTGGTTTAAAAGGATTCCAAAAATGTGAATAGTTTTATAATCTTGGTGAAAGTTAAGGAGCAAAAGCAGAAATCAAAAAGATCAATAAATTTGGCTACCTAAGAGTTTTTAACTTTTATACACCAGAATACAATGTAAACAAACTGAATTGGTCAAAGAAACCTGGGGGAAATTTGCAACATACATGCAGACAAAGGATCACTATCTTTAATAAATAGTTTTTATAAGTCAATAAGAAAATGGGCAAAGGACATGAATAGCCAGTTCACAAAAGAAGAGATGAAATGGCAAATAGGTAAATGAAAACAATGCTGCGCCTCAGCATGAATTTTTTTAAAAATACAAATTAATACAACATCGAAATCCCACCATCACCTCTCAGATTGATAAAAGTATTTTAAAAGGTTAATATCCATTATTCTTAAGGGTATGAGGAAATGGGTGTTCTTATAGATAGCTGAACAGAGCACATTGGTACAAGCTTTCTGGGCAGTTAATATCAGTGTTAGCAAAACATGTGTATCAGTCAATATAGGTGAGGTTATTCCATGATAATGAAGGACCAACAAATCTCCACAGCTTTCGATAAGAAAGTGTACTTCTCATGCGTACTACCTTGTCTGTCATGGCTCAGCTGTAGCTCTGCTCCACATCATCTTCGTTCCAGAATGCAGGTCAATAGAGTAGCCTCTCTCAAGAACATCATTGGTCTTCTGGCACAGAGAAAAGAGACATGGCAAAACACAGGCTGTCTTGTGAAACTTCTGCACAGAGATTTGAACATGTCCTCCCACATTTCATTGGCCAAAACCAATGGTGTGATCCATAGGGTTCAACACAGCAGGGACAGAAAATCTTCCCAAAGGGAGAGGCATCATTGGGAATGAACCAGATTTGGTTAGGAATCATGCCATGTGCCTTCCCCTAGACCTAATGTGTTCAACTTCCAGGACTTTATCAGAAATAATGGTGACATGCAAAAAGTTTATATAATAGCATATGTAATTTTGCATATGGCAATTTAGCATATGGAAAATTTTGAAAAAATGTAAGTCCCCAAAGGTAGGGGGTTAACTAAATAAATTACATTACATTTCTATAAGTGAAGAATTTAGTGTTCTTCTGTAAGTAGAAGAAAATACAATAATATAATAAGATGGGAATATGTTTAAGATGTTCATGAACTGAAAAAACAATGTGGTCCCAATTAGATGAAAACTGAGAAATATATATGTATGTGTCAAAGTGCTCAGTATATATGTGAATTAATATTGAATTAATAAACAAAAAATACTGGAAGGATGTTTACCAAAATTTTATCATATCTCAAAATACTTGGATTATAGGAGAATTTTTTTTCTTTGTGTTTCTCTGTATTTTTCCTTCTTTTCCCCCTGCAGTCAGCATGTTTTATTTTCACTCTCAGAAAAAGATATTTTGTTTTCTAAAATCACTGTAATACATTTAAACAAACACAAAAGGAGTGTGGTGGGAAGCAGGTATCTTCTCTGCAAGAATCCACAAACAATAATAAAGCCTTCTATCTTTGAAGGTCAGAAGTGGCCAAGAATCATAAAATAAGTGCCCTTTCCTGGGGCAGTCCTGTTTGGTGCAGTGTATAAACTATTTAGCAGCATCTAACTGACCATTTTATTTCCATCTTACCCTTCTCCCTCTCCATCTCAGCCACAACTATGTTCGAGGGTCCATTACACTTTTTATCATCAATCTGCACCGATCAAGGAAGAAAATCAAACTGGCTGGGACTCTCAGGGACAAGCTCGTGCACCAGTATCTGCTGCAGCCCTATGGACAGGAAGGGCTCAAGTCCAAGTAAGTGCAGACCTAGAAATAGCTTAAGAGCAAGTGCAGCAGGAGCTGGGAAGGGAAGGATCTAGAGCTGTCCCTTTCCTGCTGCTAATTCACTCAGGGTCTCAGTGGGATGGAGACAGGACTGCTGACTCCCTCTGGGACCCTTGTCAAGCCTGTCCCGATCTCTAGGCTTAGATTCCTCAACTGTAAAGTCAGATGGTAGACAAAATATTTCTCAACAAGGGCATTTTTTTGGTATCTGGGCAAGACAATTCATTATGAAGGATGATCTCAATTTAAGCTACTTATTCGCATCCTGGGTCCCTGCCCACTAAGTGCCAGTAGTGCCCCCTAGTCACGTGTCACCGAAAACCATGGGGGGTGAGAGCCATGGCCATTTCAGCTGTAACATTCTGTAATGCTAGAACTCCCTGTTGGTCAGCATCTATGAACCTCATGGGGACAAAGTGTCGAAAGTTCAGAGATCAAGAGTCTGTTCTTCTCCTAAATGTATAACTTTGGATAAATCACCTCTTGGATCTCAAGTTTCCTTATCTGAACATTAGAAGAGATTATATTCTGGGGGCTCTGTGGTTCCCTCAAACTCTATAAATATATGATTCTGCGATCCTCCCTACCACCCTCGGTCTCTGCCAGAGACTGTTGACAACACTGACCTCTACCAAAAGAAAGCAGCTCTAGGCCACAGGGAGAAGAGCCTGCTCAAAGACAAAGCCACCTCAGCTCCCCGAGTAAGGCCTCCCAGGAGGAGTATGGGATGCTGTACAGACTGGGAGCATTCCTATTCCATTTTTAATGTTTACCAAGTTTAACAAAGCTGTAAACTTGGAGCAGGTGGCTTGCACTCCCACAGCTGCCCACAACTATTTGCGCTATAATTGTTCGCTGTTTCACTGCAACCTTGGTGGCTTGCATTTGGCTTCCAACTGTATGTGCAATGGGAACAAAACACAATCTGGGAAGTCACTTACTGAGTCTCTTTAGCCCACCCTAGATCTGTATTTTCAGTCTTGGTTCACATACTGGCTCTTTTCTCTGGCTACATGTACATTACATCTACTTTTCTTTCCTCTCAATCCTACCTGTATTAGGAGACACTCTTGAGTATTTCATCCCATCTCTTTCTATTTCCCAGTCATTCATGACTAGGGTGCTGAATTCCTGGTCTTCATCCTCGGCAGGAAAACCAGTTCTGGTCCCAGAGTCACTAAATCATTTGGCCTGGGCAGAATCTTTAATCCTAATCCTTTGGCCTTGGTGTTCTCATCTGCAAAATTCAAAAAGTTGCTGTATGTTGGTAAGGTCCTTTCCAGTTCTAGAGTTCTCATCCTGGGTCTGATTTTCTGAGGCTCATGAGTATGTTCAAGTTTCCACTGCCATTCACTAGTGACCTTCTGGCAGAAGGACTGACACCCCAAGCAGTGACTGTGATCATTTAGGGTCCTCTGGAGCCAGAGATTAGGAGCTGAGCCTGCCCAACATTGGGAAAACCATGTGTACTGCGTGGAAGGGACTGGCCAAGTGCCTTAGTCTAACAGGCCACTTGCTGGCTGTGTGTCCTTGAGCAAGTTACATAATTTCTATAATACAGTCTCAGTTTCTTCATCTCATGGGGAGAGGATATAATCTATGTGAAGAGTGAGAGTAATCTATGTGAAATTCCTGCCACATAGGGAGGTGCATGGTAAATACCCATTGAATTCCTTTTCCTCAGCTCGGGGCTCTAGCTTGCTGGGGAGGAAGAGGGAAACAATTGCCCTCTTTCTAACATCTCTGAGATGTTCTTCCAAGGCGGAGTCTTCTCAGATTTTTAAGATAATGTGTTGCTAAAATGCTTGTTAGGATTATAATAAAAACGGTATAAACGCAAAACCATGGAACAGGAGGAGATGTAGTTAGAGGGTAGCATCGTTTTATGAGTTTGTTCCCCCACCAACCAAGGGCACGGGCCTCCACTCTATGCCCCTGCCTCCAGGATTAGTCCCCTAATGCTTGAACCTGGCCACACCTCTCCTGCCTATACATGTCCTTCAGCGTGACTGAGACGACTCCCACTAGCTACTGTTGGGCTCTATATTCCTGTTACACGGTCTTGTATCTCACCTTGTCACCATCTCAGTGAGAAGTTGTGTTAGGGTTTTGTTGAGAATGTCAGAGGGGGACAGGGAAAAAGAGAATTTCATTCCACAGGGGTCCTGAAGAGGGATTTGGTAATGGCCACTGAGATCAAATAACAATGTTATGCAGTCGGAAGAAGAGGAAGCTGGAATCAGAAGGCCTGGCTATGAATCTAGTTCCTACCATTTACTCGTGTGGGCAAACCTCGGCTCCCTTACCTGTCAGATGGGGTGATTGTGAGAATCAAGTTAGAGCATGTGGGTGAAATATAGCTTTCTACAAATGAAAATTTCATGCACCCATGCATACGCATATGTATAGAGGTAGAAATACAGACAGGCACATATGATTTTACATATATCATCTTAAAGAGAGTTTGGAGTGGAAGTCAGGAGAACTGGATTCTAGCCCTAATCTTGCCATTACTTCACTGTGGAGCTTTGAGCCCTTCACATGATTCTCTAAGCCTATTTCTCTCCTGTAAACTACTGCTAATCTGACACCTCTCCCGTTCTGGATCTCAGTGGCTCTGACCCTGTGCTGCGCCATCTTGGACTGTAAACTGCCGGCAGGGGCTGACATGTGTATATTCAATGCCCCCCAGCACTCTCCTCAGTAACTACTAATGCATGCAAGCAAGAGCCCTCAGTGGTTCTGAGAGGGGGGTCTCACAGGAAGGGTGTGGTTTTGGTGAAGCAGACTCTGCAGGAAAGGATGAAAGTAAATGCAAGGAAGTGATTTCAGCCTTTGGTGTCTCCTTCTCTGTTTTATAAGCCTCTGGGGCCAGATTTTGTGTTCTGTGTCTGCTAATTCCTTGCTGCAGCCTGGAGCCATATTAGCTCAGAAGAGAATGGAAAGCTCTGGGAGCAGAGGAACCTGTAATTGCTCTTGTCTAGAGGAACCAGAAAAAAGACACAGAGCAAGTCAGTGTGCCACTCAAGCCACCAGTTAGACGTTTCGGCCTGGTGTTTCAGCAGTAGAGAGATGCTAGCAAACATTTATGACTGGTTGAGAACAAGGGGGTAATTTTCATTCCCTTGGAGTTGTCAGCAGGGCTGGATATATTTGAAATCTCTGGAAAGGTATCTCCATGAGATCTTGGGGCTCAAGAATGTTAGGCATTACACATGAAGCCCCACTAAGGCCACTAATCAGGCACAGTCTGGACATCCGAGTCTACAAATGAAGGTTCCTGTTTGTCATTTCACTGAGTGAGCCAATCATAAGACCTACCAGTCGAGTCTCAACTCTCTATGTGAGAAATAGTTCTCGTTCTTGGAATCAGACAAAAGGTGGGTGCCCAACACCCCTACAGGATAGGAGAAGGGAAGCTTTGTAAACTACAATGTGTATAAGAGGAGGGGTTCTGTGTCTAGAATACATATTCTGTAAGGATGGCTGAAGAAAATAGGGATATTGCATTCAGAAAGGAAAAATAATGCAAATCATGAGGCCTTCTTTAGATACTCAGGGACTATGAAGTGAAAGAAAATAGATTTAGCCCAGAATCCTCTAAAGTGACAGCAAACCAGGGAGTACAATTTAAAAGAGAAAGATTTCACCACAAAAAGAGCTCATTTTCCAAAGGCTCATCTGGCCTGACTGAGGACAGGGTTGTTAGGAGGTAGCCTATTATTCAAAGGGTGAGTGGCCATGGCCAACCCAGAGGGGCTCCAAGATTCTCACTCAGTGGGAGGGTGCCCTAAAAGAGTTCTGCTTCCCATTGAACTCTAAAATTCAATTATTCTCTTCTAGTCTCCTTCCCCCACTCCCACTTCACTTTTGGAGCCTATGATCACCAGCCAAGTAGCTTCTTCAGGCCACTAAAAGGCCACACAAAGAGGCTGTGCTGTAAGAGGATGTGGCAGTAATACTGGGCTAGTTTTTCTCCAGAAAATCTCCAGCTGCAAGTCCATCCTCTGTTCTGTTCCCTGGTTTCTCACTTTTCTGGGAGGAAAAGTGACCATTTATACCCAAGACAATACTAGTTCCCATTCTGGATAAGTCAAAGAGAACCTTTGGGTCATCTCTGTCATCCACAAAGGAAAGAATCTGCCCAATGCCTGATACGATCACAAATCAGTGAGCATTGTCCTCTAAGGAATTGGTTCCACCCAAGATGTAAATATCTCCAATGTCTTTCAAAAAACAGGGAAACAACATGAAGCTGGGCCAAAGAAGTCAACTTACATCAAAAAATAGGACTAAAATATTTAGGGAAAAGTCAAACCCAAAGTGGGTGTTGGCTCACATCCCAGTGTCCGGCCCTGTGTCTCATTTAATTCCATTTGAAGGGATAACTATCCAAACATTAGAAAAGAAGGAAACAACCTTCATCACAGTGACTGTTCTATTCTGACACAGCAACCCAAGGAAATGAGCAGCTGCTAAGAATTCTAGGGCAGAATGACATTTTGAAGTGATCTGCTTCATTCTCCCTACCCTTAGATAGTCTGTGGCAAAGCCATCTGGACTAGAAGGTACTCTAGGTTTAAAGACCTCTGGGGAAGGAATGCCCACAACTTCAATCTTGTCTGAACACTTAATTTTATAAGAACACAGTGTGACCCACTGTGGCTGGGACTTTATAGATAATAAAGGACTTTAAGAGCCATTATCTCATTTGACTCTCTAAATAGTACCAAGAAGAAAGAACAATCCCTGCCTCCCTCATACTTTAGAGTTGGAGAAACTGAATCTTGGAGCATTAAGAGACTTATTCAAGAGTCATGCAACTATTAAGTGATAGAGCTAGAAAGTATCTAGCACCCAATTTTCCTGGCCCTAAATCCAGTGCACTTTCCTCAACTCTGTGCTACCCCAATAGTCCATCAATATAAAATTATAGTGACATAGTGACAACATACAGTACAGATCACTGAATGCTATCACGATACTGTTTGCTCTCATTTCATCATAGGCTGGTCACAGAATGAATGTGAAGAGCATCAGCAGTGTACAGCAATGTTCTCTCCTCTATGCCAACTCACCTCTGTTCCATTAACTTTTCTTCAGAAGTTCTAATTCCAGATCCTTCTTAAAAAGTCTTCTCTGAGCTGTGTCTAAGATTCTTTTTCTCAGTCATATGGAATTTTAATAAAAGCTTCTTTTTCTCTGCAAAATTGGGGCTCTCCCTTCCATTTCTTC
This sequence comes from Ailurus styani, assembly GCA_002007465.1. Taxonomy (NCBI): domain Eukaryota; kingdom Metazoa; phylum Chordata; class Mammalia; order Carnivora; family Ailuridae; genus Ailurus; species Ailurus styani. The sequence goes on along the minus strand of LNAC01000020.1, from coordinate 7,788,943 downwards.
TATGCTCTTCCGACAAAAGGATTATTAAATGCCAGCAGTGACTACAAATTGGTTTAATTTGAAGCCTATAAAAATCAATTTTGACATAGTATATTATGACCCTGTACACATAGGCACTGCTAGCTAGCTCCCCTTCCCCTAGTGGAGCTCAAGCCCAGAGTTACATCTCTGAGGAAAAGATGCTGGCACGTGAGCCTTCTCATATGTCTTCATCCATTCATCACCTTTTATTGAGAACCTACTTTGTGCCAGACATGACTTATTCCCCTTCAGCAGTTGAACATGCAGTTGCAACTAATGTAGATGAAATTTTAAATGAATTGTAGTCCAATAACTATAAAGAGCTCAAGAATCCCAAGTAGACAAATTAGTGGAAAACGTCTGAACATGAAGTTCAATATGAATGCTTCATCTCAGAATGTCTCTTGATCTTCCTCATGCCAGCCCACATCATCAGTAGCCTTCAAAAGCTGTTTAATGTTAAATGTTAAGGGAAGAGGGGGAAGGGGATTCTGAGGTCCCTGTCCTCAAGGAGTTCATCTCTGTTATTAGAAATGAACGACTAACAGGAAGCAGCTTGTGGGTGGTGCTTAAGAGAGGTGTGGAGTATTTCTGCTTCAGGACTAATAGGTTCCATATTAAATGTTTATATTTCATATCTGCATGAGCCTATTCTTCAGCTGCCATGATGTTAGCTGAAAGAAACTTAAGGTTCCTATGAACCTAGAATCTTATTGCCTATTCTGTGAAGAAATGAACTTTTTTTTTTCTTTTCTGCATACTGCTTATTTTTTCCATCTCTCCGGGATATGACTTTTGCTTTGATTTCACCCTCATTAAATCCTATATCAAAGAAAAAAATTGGCATCTAACTGCATGCCTTTAGAAGGGTGTCATTTGATGTTAGCCAAACAGAATAGTTCTGAAAATACTCAAGTTAACTCCCAGGTGCTAAGACTTTAAAAATATCTTTGTGTCCCTGTTGGAACAGACCACATTATGATACTTCATCTCCAGATTCAGAGCTTGGCGAGTGTGAGGGCTGAATTGGCCACCACCTGACCTACCACAGTTTCTAAAGATGACTAGAAGCACCACGTTTATTTTTGGACATGGACAGATCGGGGAAAAGGAGCTTGGGGAAAAGTCTTAACCCTAAGAATTCTATACCAAGACTTCTCACTCAGACACAAAAACTGAGGACCTGCTTTCTGGGCCCAAAGGGCCATTATTCCACTTACCTCAGCAGATTCAAGACATGTAAGTGTATAAGTTCTACACTGCTGATATTAGTTGGTGCCTGGAGTTTTTGAACTCTGTTTCCCCAGACCCACTCCCTGCAGGTTTCCATTATCTCCACTTGTCTGGGATCATTTAAATTAGTTTCTTCTTAAAATAAACCACATTATGAGAGTTCTGCAGTTATTAAAAGATGACTTTATAGAGGAGAAATTTGAGAGTACTCTTAGTGATCAAGAAGTTTCCTCTAGAACGTCCCTGACAAAGCCCGTCAGCTTCTGTTTGATGAGACTGCTCATGTCATGAGTCAGCCCACTCTGGGACTTGACAGCTCTGATGGTAGGAAAGATCCTCCTTGTATGTGGCCAATGGGTGTTTTCTTCCATTTATCTCCTTGCTTTAGAAAAATTAAGCAGAGTAAATCTATACCTTCTTCATAATAATTTTTCAATGTCTCCCGGTAGAGTTGTACTCTCCAAGCTAAACACTCAATTCCTTCAACCATTCCTCAAATGGCCTAGTTTCCAGATTGCTCACTATTCCGTTCACCTTGGAATCCATTGAGCTATAGAACCTTATCTCCTATGATTAACTGCTCAATTTTCTTACCTCAGACAAGCTCAGTGGTGGAGGTCTGAGAAGGAGTAGGAACTGTGAGCATTTTGTTATTCCAATTTACTTCACCACGCAGAACAGTAACATTTTAAATCTTTGCCAACTTCATAATGAAAAATAATACTGTCATCTTAATTTGTATTCTTTGAGTATTAGTGAGGTTGAAAACTTTTTCATGTCTCTTAGTATTGCTTTTAGGCATTTTCTTTTTATGTCTTTTGCTTATTTTTCAACTGGGTTGTTATGTTTTATTAATGATTTGTAAGTTTTTTTCTAACATGAGGCAATTTCCCCTTTGCTACCAATCAGATGTGTTAAAATATTTTCCCCAGTATTTTATTTGCTATTTTTCCAACTATTTCATTTTTAGGGTATTATCTTGATATACAGAAGTATTCCCTTTTTATATAGTTAAGTCTATATATCTTTTGCCTTGTGATTTCTTCCATCCCACTCATATGTCTATGTATTTATGGTCCCGAAATCAGATAAATATGTATCTTTATTTTCCTCTAGTTTCTTTTTTGTTTCATTTTTTTATATTTATTTCTTTAGTGCCTCTGGAAACTGTTCTGATATTCTGTAAGAGGCAAGGACCATCCGTAGTGCTATCAGAGTTGAACGTGTGTGTGGAAGCTGTCCATCCACACAGGGCATCAGGTGCTGGTTTTAAAAAGTCAGAAAAAAGAGGATCCTTTTTTTAAAAGCAGGCATTAGAATGGAGACCTCTTTTACCTGGAGGAAAAGGCCCTGCTCTGCCAATGCCACCACCTCATCAACAGCCCTGTTAGAAGGGCACCGAGAGCCCCCCCAGGAGGAAAGATGAGCCACAGAAGCCCAAGGGCTGGTGGCGAGGAAGGTGCATGGGCCTCGGGAGATCTGCGAGCTGGCCACGAGTGGGACGGTGACACTTAGACTCACAGCAACATTCAAGCTAGCGTTCCAGGTGAGAAAGTCTGAAACGGACACTGTGAGAGTAGAAGTGTAAATATGTATGAGTATGTATATTTATAAAAATACTTACTCCTAAGGCTTTGAGTCAGCCTGTAGAAAACTACAGAGAAGTAACTATATAGAGACGAACCTTACACATCTCTAGTTAACGTAAGCTTACTACTCACTGAAATGTAGAGAATATGGATTCTTTTCACCTTTGTGTTCATTTCAGGGTGTTCTGTGGTTCAAAAAGAGATAGTAGCCAGAACCAATGTATATAGCCTGATCTGAGTAAATAATTATAGACATATCTGGAAAATGCCGTGAACGTACTGAATGACATATTTAATCCTCTTGGGTTCCTCTTGCCTGGAAAGAGCCTGAACCACCTTTTGTCTGTAGGGAATCCATCCTGGGAAGTGCTACACACACGCTTCCCTGTATGGACTGAGGAGAATGCTCATCTCCCTGGTGGACACACGGGAGGGGAGACATGAAGGGAAGCAGTTCTCTTGAAAGAGCAAAAATGCTCACTTCAGACTAGCCAAAAAGACTTGCCTTTGAAAAGTTCACATTTTTAGGTTAAAAAAAATTTGGTCTCTCGACATGGTACTCCAGAACAGTAAGAAAAGCTCTTTTTATTCAAAATAAGTTCAGAATGTGATGGTTAGAAAGCTGTTTGAGTCTTCTCCCCCCACTCCCAAACTGTGAACACGTTCCCACTCCCTCTCCTACCCCTGGGGCTCAACTATGGCTTCATGGTGAATCACCTGGGACGTTTAAAAAGCCCCGTGCCCAAGCCACACCCCAGACCAATTAAACCAAAATTCTCTGGGCTGGAACCCAGGCATCAGTATTTTTAAAGCTCCCCAGGTGATTCAAATACACCAAGGTTTGGAACGATTGTGGCTCCAGAAAATGCTGGAGCAATATCCCAGGTGATCTGCATCTTCGATTTCACCCAGATTCTAGTCTTCCTTTAGGCACTAAGCCATTTTGCCAAAGGTGCGAACATGCCATGAGCCCCTGGGAGTTCTCTATGACTAAGTGGAAGGATGTGTACAGCTCCCCGAAGGTTTTATTGTTTGTTTTGTTTTAACTCCCAGATTAGTAATGTACAGATCTCTGTGCAGATTAGAGGATTATAAAATGCTTTTATACCTTAGAGTGACTTGACATCTTAAACCAAGATGTTTTGGAATTCAGGGTTTTCACTCTGCACTCGGGGTTGTTTTCTGAGAGGTTTCATTTGCTCTCGGCTTCAGAATACATTTTCTTGCAGCTCACTCCCAGCAGCTGGAATCTCTCTGCACAGCTGTCCATCAAGGCTGTGGCCTCCCCTCCCACCTTCACTCACTTGGGGACTCACGCTGCAGGCAGTGATTTCCATTCTGTTCCAGATAACCCAGATGAAACACTGGTAAATGAGCCCTTAGGCTAAGGCTCACGTGCTTCCCAGCAGTTGATTCTAAACTGAAGGGCAAGGAAGCAGATATATGCAGCTCTGCTGGCCTGGGAAGAAATGGCCCTTGTCTTCTCCTTTCTCCACACCCTCCTGAGACTGTGCTTTGGGTGACAGACAAACGAAAGCCACAGGGAACTGAAAAGTCTTAATCCAGCTTGTCTCTATAGCAGGGCCTGGGCCCTGAATCAGTATTTCTTTGGCTGCCAAGCATCAGGAAGCCCGTGACGACATGTAGCTTATTCCAGACGAGGGCCCTGGAGCCCCGAACTGTGGACCACCTGCCCAACACCAACAATCACTTGGCAGACTACCTCTTCCCTGTTCATACTTTGCAAGAACGATTCAGAGTCACCGTACGCTTTACATTTTGACATCCGTAGACCCTGGAAGAGAGCCTGTGTCCCCTGGGATGTCTTACTTTTTTTCATTTTTGAGGGCACACCAGTGCACCTGGTATTATAGGGAGCACTTTGTCAAAATCCCATGAAACCAAGATATTTATCCCTTTAACATATTTGAATAGGTATCCAGGGAGCCATGACTTTAAAATGATGGAACTAAATTTGGGCGTGGCTTCTGGACCTTATCTCATACTTTTACATATGGAAAATCCATCTGCACACCTGTGCATATATGTGCACACGCACACACCTGCCCTCTTACCAGACTCTCTTCATCCCACCTGCAGACTGCCCATAAAGGAGATGCTTTTTTTTTTAAGTTTTTATTTATTTATTTGACAGAGAGACAGTGAGAAAGGGAACACAAGTAGGGGGAGTGGAAGAGAGAGGAGTGGGCTTCCTGCTGAGCAGGGAGCCCAATCCAGGGCTTGAACCCAGGATGCTGGGATCATGACCCGAGTCGAAGGCAGATGCCTAATGACTGAACCACCCAGGCGCCCCAGGGACATACTTCTCACCCCCACACTGCTTCTTCCAGCTCCACACAATTAGGGCTGGAGGAACCTGATCTCTCGCCACAGAATATACTTTAAGACAAGAAGACAAGACAGACCACAGAGGGTAAATATAGGAGAAGGGAGTGTAAGGAGGGAAGAGATGAATTCTAACCTGGAAACCTGGGAAGTCCTCAGGGCTGACCGCCGTTGAGCAGGCGCTGGAAGGATAGAGATACACCTAGGAAATGCTAGACCAAAGGAGATTCCAGGCAGTGGGATGAGCTTACTAAAGGTTCAGAAGTACAAAAGTTCAAGGCCCATTTTGTTTGAAGGGAGTGTGCAGTGGCAAATTATTTTACATGACTGGAATATAAGATGCTTCGTAGGGTAAAGGGAAAGGCCACAAAAATATGCTAGAGCCAGAACACAGAAGACCTCAAAACCCAGGTTGAGAAGTGTGATTTTTCCTTTTGTCTCTCTTTTTGTGTAATGTATTAATTACAGTGTGTCTGACCACACATTTGCATGTTTCTGGGTTTCTGTCTACATGGGTAAGGACTACATCTGCTACAACTGAATTTGTACAACACTGAGAACAGTAGGGATATGAGTAATGCCCCTTCTATACCACTCATGAACATTGGAGATCATGGCACCAATTCTTTACAATGGGGAGGGAACAAAGTTAACCACATGTTAAAGTCTCTCCGTGGTTTTTATAGCTGGTTCCTGTTGTGTCCTGTGGTTTGAGTATGATATGCCTATGACATGGACCTTTGAGATGGTCGCAGAATCAAATTTTCTTCCCAAACTGCCCCCAGATGATTTTCTCATCTGTTGGGAATTAACAATATCAGTTCAAATCCAGGTTCCTTAGCTGGGCTCTCATCTTGTCTGCCAAATGTGCTAAGTTATTTTAAGCCATTAGAAGCACATGGTAGAATCCCATTATGGCTTGGGCCATTATTACACGACTTGGCTAGAACACAGATCAAATCATGACCCCCAAACCTAACTGCAAACAGGAAAAACCTATATCTCTAACAACTTGCCTATAAAATCCCCCAGCTCTGCTTGCATGAAGGGGTCCAAGGGTTTGCTCCATGATACAGAAACTAGTTCAAACCTCCTCATTGTTTCAATGTGCCCCTCAAAGATAGAATGAAGGGCATATGATCTTATCAGCCTCAAAGGGTCTCCGTGGCCAGGAACCTCACACATGATGTGGGCTCCTGGAGACGGGAGGGGAACAGGAAGCCTTCATCTCCATTTGCCCCTCTCGTATAGTCTCCTCTCTTTAACAACAGAGGAAGGGGTCGGAGTGTCCAATCAGGAAAAGTCCTAGTGAAGTTGACCAACATTAATTAGAATTACTCTCATAAGCAAGAAGGCACCGAACCACATGCTCTTGAAAATTAAGAAATCCAAACAGTTTGGTCTAGCAGGCAAAATGACTCGAGCACACAGATAAAATAAAGCTGAGCAGGACCAGTGCTAAAGGGGGAGCTGCAAATAACAGGCCTGTCTTCCAGCTGGGGCTATCAGAGAAGGCCCTGTGAAGGAGGCCACATCCAGTGGGGCCTGGAGGGAAGAGACTTGAGAGATTCTACCAGACTCCAGGCAAGGCAAAGAGCACGGAGGAGGAAAGCCTCAGGGCGCACTTGGAAGCAATCCGCCCCAGGACCCCTGAGGCAGGAGCACCCCTGAGAGAGTAATGCGCATCCTTAACCCTCTGCTCCAGCTGGGCTAGTGAGCCTGGCGTCACTAGCCCGAGGCCACTCCGAGCGGCCCTCCTCAGCGGGGTGGCGATCACTCCTGGCCATTTCAAAGGAACTTCCTTTCTAAGCTACCCCAGATGCACAGCCTCTCCCGGAGCAGGGGAGAGGCGGAAGGCCCCTCTGTCCTCAAACCCTCCAGGCTCTAACCTGCCCCTGACCCGGAGAAGGGCAGGGCAGCTGCAGAGACCAGCTTCCTAACTCAGCGAGGGGGCCGCAAGGGGGCCGCGAGGGGGCAGCCGGGCCTGGGGGGGCCTGTAAAGCGCACACAGGTGCGCGGCCGGCACAGAGGACCGGGGCGCCGGGTCGTGCAGACGCCGCCAGCCCCGCACCTGCGCCGACCCCCTCCCTGCACGCGGGCCTAGAAGCCCGCATCCCGGCGGGAGGGAATCGAAGCCCGGGTGCATACGTTTCCTTAATACTGGCCACATCGGGGTGGGGGGAGGTACTCCCAAGGGGACCGCAACGCAGTTTTCCTGGGATCTGACTGACCCTGCAGTTTGTTCCGGGAGGTCAAGCGCAGGCCGCCTGTCCGCCCCCGTCTGCCCTCCCTGCGCGAACCAAGTGCGGGTGTGGGGGCAGCGCACGCGCTCCGGCTTCCTGGGAGCCCGGCCCCCGGGGCGGGGGATGGGGGCGCGGGGGCCGCCGGCGCTGTTGTGTAGAACAAGAGTGCCCTCCAGTGGCGCCTGGGACAGCACTGGACCGAGAGTCAGACTGGGAGGTGTGGGGCTTATGAGGAACAAAAGGAGTTGATGCCCCCTCCCCAAAACACACACTCAGATTCTTAGACGTTCTCCTTCCTCCCTCTCCCCCGCCTCCCTTTTTCTCCCCCTCTCATGGTCTAACCATACAGAAACACACCAGAACAACCTGGTGACACGTCCAGGCCTGCACATTTCACGTTGGGAGTCTGAACAAAAACTCAAGTCTCTGCCCTTCCAGTCCAGTGTCTTTTCCTTCTAGATTCATCTACCTGCATATTTATAACTATTCCTTCTTTTATCGGTCACCTGCTATGTGAGTTGGTGTAGGGAAAGTGCAAGAATGAACAGGACAGACACTAGGCAGGTCTTCCTGCCTAGCAGAGAGACAGACGAGCGGTCAGCAATGCTAGTACCCTGTGGATGAGTGCAGAAGTATGGGGTAATATGGAAGCACTACGGAGGGGCACCTGACCTGAAGGACAGATAGGAGTTAGCCAGGGAAAGGAAGATGGAAGGGGAAGGGAATATGAAGAAGTTTCCAGGCAGCAGGTACATGGAATGGAAGGATGTGGTGGGGAGCTGAAATAGGCAGGAACTAGGGTGGCTTCTAGTGGGCTGGAGACATAGGTAAAAGGCTTTGCCTGTTGGGTCTTGTAAAGGCTTTGGACAGTGTTCTAAGATCAGCAGGGAGCTACTGAACATTAGATAGGTGAATACCATGATCAGATTTTTATTTGTGCAGGATGACTCTGAGTTTGGCATTAAATGCCTCAAGTTAGTTGTTAGGCTTTGGACAACCCACCTAAAAAATGTTCAAGACAAAAGGACTCTTAGATTTCATCTGGTCTGTTTTACACATAGAGATACCCAAGCTCAGAGAAGGCAAATCATTTCCTCAACGTAGCTGAGGCAGAACGATTATTTCTCAGTCCCTTTACCTCCCACTCAAAGTCCCAGATACACCAGCCTGAAGCAGACAGAGCTCCCAAGCCTTCTCCCAATAACACAAAGTCTTCCCCAGCCTCTGCCCCCACAAAAGTCCATCCAGGACCAGACCAGAGTCCAGCAGATTACCTTCAAGATTGACAAAGAGCATTCTCACTAAACCTGCTTCCCTGAGACCTCAGGATAGTTGAAAGCTTGCTTCAGTATCCATGACTAGCAAGAACCAGGGTAAAACATGAAGACCAGAGCCTGTAGACAGGTGGTGGGGGAAGGAGGGTGACCTGGGCAAGGGGCCCCCATTGAGACCAGGGGAGCAGAGGGCTTGACTCCACACTGACACATTGAATCCCATTTCAAATAGCATGCAAAATAAAGAAAACAAGTTTAGGAATTGAAAAGTAACTCAGACTTTGTAAAAACAGATGGTGATAAGATGCAGTTGTCCTAATATTTGGACAATTTAAATGCCCCCAGCAGCTAGGGAATTAAGAAAAAGAGTTCAACATAGGCTGGATCATTTAGCATTTGGTGTGAAAAGTCATGGTCAGTAAGGAGGTCCCAGAATATGATGGAAATATGATTAGGAAAGGTCTTGAAATAAAGAAACATGATCCTGGTGAGTGCCATCTGGAACTGGAGAATGACACGAAATAGTAGAAAGAGGTGTCAGAAGGACTGAATTCGAGACATAGCTTAGCCATCTGTTAGGTATGTGACCTTGTCCAAACCCCTTAACCTCCCTGACCTCATCTCAATAGCAAAGTTTCAAAAATAATAATCATCATCACCCCATGTACCTGATAGGCCTCTTTAGTGATCACAAGGGAGGCCAGATAGGACCATGGTGAAGGGCAGCTCTCACACCTCACCCCTATCAATTACTGGCTTTGTGACTTAGGTGAGACCCCTCTGAACTTTGATTTCCTCATCCATAATATAGGGTTGCTGACCCCTGCCTTGGTTGGTTGTTAGAGGGACTAAATGCGATAGTCAAATGAAATCATAGCAGAACGACTTTGTGTACAAAATACTGTGTACTAATCAATGATTTTTATCTTCGGTAGGACTATGTTTTCAGACTTACAAATTGTTCATAAAAATGAAAGATTATTGTAATATTTAGCATGATATGACTTCACTGGGTAACAGGATAAATATTAAGAGAAAAATGTAAGCAGAAAAATTAGAGTGGAGGTGGTAAAGCATGTGACCCATCTTTATAATGGAGGAATTTATAGGTGAGGATGTATGAGGACTCAGGGTCTCGCCGAATTAACTCATGTTGGCTTAGTTAAGAGATGGTCATATGGATCTTTTTTAAGGATGAAAATACTATCCGAGATCAATGGCCTCCTGTCAGGTTGGGATAAGGTATCTGGTAAGAGACTGAGATTCAGCGATAATTCAGGTCTTATCTCACATCTCCAGAGCCCCTGAAAGCAAGAGTAATTGGTAGGTTGATGAAATCTGTAAAGACACTCGGCAAACCCCCAGGGAGCCTCTCTCCAGCTGGAGGGACTCCACCCCGAAAGATAAGAAGTAATGCAAAAGAACCTCAAAGTTCATTCACTTGTTTAAAGATATTTCATCCCAGTCCAGGCTGAGGACCTTGTTAGGCACCGAGGATTTAGGGATGAAAGACATGATCCCTTTCCTCACCAAGCTCACCGCCCAGTGAGGGGGATAATAAGTCACTACAATTCAGTGAGGTAGTCATAGATAAGTTTGAGATATAAGAGAGTCTAGAGGGCGCCTGGGTGGCTCAGTGGATTAAAGCCTCTGCTTTCGGCTCAGGTCACGATCTCAGGGTCCTGGGATCCAGGCCCGCATCGGGCTCCCTGCTCAGCAGGGAGCCTGCTTCCCCCTCTCTCTCTGCCTCCTTGTGATCTCTCTCCCTCTGTGAAATAAATAAATAAAATCTTTAAAAAAAAAAAAAAAAGAGAGTCTAGAGTTGGGGCTCCTAGCCCTGCCCAGAGATCAGAGAAGTTTCCCCAGAGGGGACAACCCCTGAGCAGGCTCTGCAAGGACCCAGTGTGGTTAGTCCAACAGGGGAGGAGGGTGAGTTGTGTTGTAGGAGGAAGGAGCACCACGGAAGCGGAACTGCAGGTCGTTTAATTTTTGTCCTGCGGGCCAAGGGGGCCAGGCCTGTAAAAGGACCAGGCTTCCTTTGGGATGTCAGCTAATGTCACGGTCCTCCCACATTATAATAATTGTCCTTTTAAAATCTCACCCAAGGGGCACTTGGGTGGCTCAGTCGGTTAAGCGTCTGACTCTTGGTTTCAGCTCAGGTCATGATTTTAGGGTCCCGATCGAGAGCCCCGCCCCATGTCAGGCTCTGCTTCTCCCAACTCTGCTCTCTCTCTCTCTCAAATAAATAAAATCTTTAAAAATCTCTTGCTTGAAAAAAAGCACATGATGCCCCCCTCCTCCCAAAAAAACTATTAGGAATTTTATAACAGTTTTAAATGAACTTGTGTCTAATCCCAACAGTGTCTACTACTGGTACTTATGCTTGAAAAATATTTACTATACTTTCGAATGAACTTGCATACTTTATTCCCAACAATATCTACTTATGTTGTCATTTGAGAAATATTTATTTCATTTATGTGCAAGACTTAACTAGCTTTTCAGGGGTTCCTGGGTGGCTTAGACAGTTAAGCGTCTGCCTTCGGCTCAGGTCACAATCCTAGAGTCCTGGGATGGAGCCCCAAGTCAGGCTCCCTGCTTGGCAGGTTCTCCTTCCGCCTCCTGCTCATGCGTGCGCGCTCTCTCTCTCCCTCTCTCTCCCTCTATTTCTCTCAAATAAATAAATAAACTCTTAAAAAAAAAAGACTTAACTACCTTTCATTGTGAAACAGTCTTTGTTCATGCATATATTGGCGATGACCTGACAAGAACTGCCAATTAGCCCATACCCACTCCCACAGGCTGGGGGGCCGCAGTTAACACTGGGGTCAGGGGTGCTGGCAGGACCCGAGACTGGAGAACTAGCCAGAGTGGGGCTTCATTGTCCACATGTAAGTGGAAGGCACAGGGAGATGCTGAAGAGTTTAAAACAGTGACAGCAATCGATCGCTCTGTCAGCAATGGGGCAAGCAGCAGGAGAAAGGCAAGGCAGGGAGCAAAGAGACTGATTACATGGCAAGTTCTGAATGAAAGTGGTGGCAGTAGTAGAGGGAAAGGAGCAGATATGAAGAATATTAAAAGGTAGAATTGACTTAGTGACCCCCAACATGGGAATTGGGAGAGAAGTCCCAGATAACCAGATTTCTGGCTTAGGTCATTGGATAGATGATGGTCCCAACATAAAAAAGGCATAGAAAAGGACAGGATTTGAGGAGATGATTTTGACTTTGGACATAGTGGCTTTATAGTCCCTATGGGACAGCCAGGTGGAGATGATTAGTTAGAAGAAGGATCTAGGCTAGGTTTGGGGAGTATTAACATGGATAGCAAATTCTGGGTGTGGGTAACAGCACTCAGTGGGAGTACGGAGTGTGGGAGAAGAGGTCCAAGGACAAAGCACCAAAAACCCCACCATCTGAGAGACAGGTAGAAGTGAAGAGGCCCTCTCAAGAGGCGACCACACGCAGAAATGAAGGAGAAGGAGAGCGGGGGCAAGAGAGAGACAGAGAGGTGCCATGGGAGCCAAGGGAAAGAGAGGTCTTTAAGAAGCAGTGAAACTTCTCAGTCCCAAGAGCAGTCAAGTACAAGGACCAATAGTTTGCCCATAGCTACGGTGAAAAGAATCAATAACAGAACACCATCTATTTACGGGACTGGTTATGCTGTCGGAGCACCTCATGCTTTGTAAGTACATCCCTGGCCCTACAGCCTATAGCAATTGCGCAGATGAAAAAGCCTCTCTGGAAAGGAGGGGACTGTCTAAGTGAGCGAGTGACGGGGCTCCTGGAATTAGAGATCGGTCCAGAATCTCAACTATGTTCCCTCGTTCCACCCACACTTGGGTCAGCTTTTTACAAATAACCAAGAAGGAAAGCAGAATGGGCCCTGTTCCAGAATAACAATATAGACATTCAAAGGCTTGCTTATCACACTTCCCAGAACCCAGAGATATATCAATGCTCTGGAATCATGTGACTCTAAAAGGGCATTACCTAATTCCTTATGTGGAAGGCTTGCATCCTTTTCCATATTTAAGAGGGGTCACTGAAGGTCTTCAAGTAGAGCAGTGATATTAACTGAGGATTCATTAGAAAGATTAATTAGTATTATTGAACTTGTATTTGATGGTGCATATGTCTGGTTGTTGGATATTCACACCACCTGAAACAAAATAATGAAAATACCCCACAGATACCTGTTCCGGCTTTTTGTTTTGTTTTGTTTTGCAGCTGGACCCCTTCTCCTCACCGCACCTCCCACTCCAGGGGATAGGCTCTCTTCACCAGAAATAGTGGCTTAAATTTGGAGCAAAAGCTCCTTCCAGGTTTGATGAGGTCTTTACTTACCAGATCTCAGTTCTCGTACTTCTGTACTTTTTCAGAGCCAAGTCTGGCTCTCCACACAAGAGTCCCCTGCTCACACTGTCATTCCTCGGTCACACCAATAAGAGGAGGGCAGCTGTCCCTCTGGCCTATCGGATCTGGGTCAGACCCAAACTTATCCATGTGGGACCAGGCCTGGACCTGTCTCCCTGCTTTGCCCTCTGTTGGGAGCAATTCACAACACACTTATCTCTGGGAATTCACTGCTCTGCTGGGCATAGGTCTGACCATCTCTCTCTAAACCTGCCTATCATTCATAGAACAGAAGGAACATGAAACGAAGACCTCTATATCATTTTGTAACATTTCATTCTCTTTACAGCTCAGATTATATCACTGCATTGTTCTCACATTGGAAGTTTGGGCAGGACCCCAAAAGAGTCACCACTATGCGATGTTGATTTTCTGAGGGTGACTCACAGCCTTATTTCCAGCTGGTGGTCTGGCTCGGCCTTTTCTTCTGACCCTGAAAACTGAGCTTAAATCTGGACACATGACTGTACAAGTCATTCCGAGTCAGGAACAGCTGGGAAGTTTTTTGGATTCTGTACCACAGGCCAAGGATGGGTGATGAGCTACGTCCCTTTCTCCTAAGTGTACTCTGTATGTGGCCCTCTTCTCAGCACTGAAGATGGCTGGTACACAGGAAGAAGAAAAGCAAGCAGGGTGGGTGAACTGGAATTAGAAAATGCCTACTTTATCATCTACTCCACTGTGTTGCTGAAACAGAAACATCCGTAAAATACTAGATATGAGGGACACCTAAGTGGTTTAGTCAGTTGAGCATCCAGCTCTTAATCATGATCTCAGGGTCATGAGATCCAGCCCCGAGTTGGTCTTCACGCTGGGCGTGGAGCCTGCTTAAGATTCTCTCCTCCCTCTGTCCCTCCACCCCTGCTTGTACTCTCTCTCCTTAAAAAAAAAAAAGATGATTTGAAAACTCATTCTCAGAAAAAGAAGAGTCATTAAGTGTCTCTCTCCTCCTTCAGAACAAACCTACACAAGTAACATGATGTTCATTCTCTAATCTCTCAAATAAAGAGATCTTTTAAAAAGGAGACCTGAAATCATCTTAAGCCCATGCATATCACTCCACAGGAAACAATTCTTTAGGTATACAATCAAACTGAACTGCTATTATGATTTAAAAAAAATAGGTGTAATACACTTTTCAGCTTCTGCATCACAGACTTTTCGCTTGTCTAAATGGTGTATCTCTGGAACTAGAGGGCCTGTGTTCAAATCCTGGCTCCCAGACCTACAAGCTGGATGACATTGGACCAGTCACTTAGCCACTCTAGGTAAAATGGGATAATTGCAATTTCTTTTCAGAGACTTGCTGGAGTTTTTTAATGAGTTTTCAAAAGGGAAACACGGAAGTAAGAGCTTGGGCACAGCAAGCATCAGTAAGGGCTTGCTGGGCTGGTACCAAACAGACTGGCAGGCAGTCCGGGGCTGCCCAGGCTGGGCTGTGATGAGGCACTAACAAGTCCCACACTATTTGTCTTCGCTGTAGGTCAGTGCAGCTGAACGGCCAGCCCTTAGTGATGGTGGACGATGGCACCCTCCCAGAACTGAAGCCCCGCCCCCTGCGGGCCGGCCGGACATTGGTCATCCCTCCGGTCACCATGGGCTTTTATGTGGTCAAGAATGTCAACGCTTTGGCGTGCCGCTACCGATAAACCACCCTCACACCCACAAGTCACCAGCAGGTCTGCTGGACTGCTTTCCACTCTCCTGCCCTCAGATAGTCTCCTGATCTTTCAGACGTCTTCTTAGCAACAAACCAGTCTCTGCTGCCCATCCTGCTGGAATCAGCACAGACTTGCTCTCCAAAGAGTCAATGCCATAGCATGAGCTTTGCCTAGGTAGGCCACATCCACCCCATCACCTGTACCTATATAAGGATGAAGGTTTGTGTGTAGAGCCGTATGTACCCACGTGCACACACCAGGGAAAGAGGCCGGCGGCATACTCGCAGGACCGATGAAACAGCTCTCCGTGATCCGGATCACGTAGCAGTGTCACTATGGACCTTAGCCTGTGACCGCTGCCCGCGGCACAAGCTGAGGAAGGAAACCACCAGGGGGGCCTTCAGGAGCCCCGTCCTCTTCAAACGCCTCTCCTTGTCTGTTCCCTGCTGTTGCCCCGGGTTTCATATCACCTCTCTTCTCACAGGGGAGCAAGTGGGTGGGTCAGCGTCGGCCTGCTGGGTGAGCTGTTTCTGCCATTTCCGGCCTGATGTATGAGTGTGTGCGTCTGGGTTTCTGGCAGTGGCATCAATCACTGGCTATTCCTCTGGGAAACGGGTGCTTCAAAAGTAAAATCACAATCATACTCCAGATTTTGTAAGAGGGTTCTATTCCTCTGTGAATCCGGATTCCCCCTGGGTTGGAATGGGAGTCAGGTAACAATATTCATGGAGTGGAGAACAATGTATTAGGCACCACAGAAAGCAATCATCATCCGTCATGTGGCTGGGAGGGAGAGAGTCTCAGCACAAAGAGAAAGCACACTGAACCACCGAACGCAGACACACACACACACACACACACACACACACACACACCCCCCAACTGAACACGCAAATTATTAGACCTCCATCAAATCTGAAGGAATCTTAAGGTCTTGTCAGTCAAGCCCTTCATAGTTTGTTTGACCAAAATCATTTAAAAAGGGTGTAAATCAAAAGTCATCCCTGTGACACAACAGAATCTAGCCGTCCTTCCTCTTCCCCAGGAGCTGCGCGCCTCTCCGTGGCATTTCCTAGGCAGAAATCTAATCTGGTCGTGAAAGTCCACCAGGTCCGTGCTATCCCACACCAGCCAGTGTGAGCCCGGAGCAAAGCCTTCCACGCAGCCGCTGGGGCAATGGGATCTGGAAACGGGTCAGATGGGGAACTGTGGGGCGGCGGGTGGGAAGCCCCGGAATCGGGCAGGCGGGTGTGGACTGATTCAAAGGTCATAATGAACCTGTGTGATTCAAGGGGTAAAGGCAAATAAGCTACCCCTGAAATGACTCTTGCCTGTGGGTTGATTTTCTTTCTCAGGATAAAGGACGTGAAGGACAGGGCTAAGGACAGGGCCGGGTGTGAGGTGAGACACAGGAGGAAGATGAGACAAGGGCGGAAGTCCAGGAGACTCAGCCTAGAGAACAGGGAACCGGGGAGAGGGAAGCCAGCAGCCTCGCTCGGCGCTTGAGGAAGAGAGTGGACTCAGTTTTGCCATGTTGGTCAGCAGGTCTGGAGGTGCGCGCTCCAGTCAGCAAAAGGTGGGGGCAAGGACTGGGCTGGACCTGGTCAGCGGGCATGCTCAGCCTGGAGGCGGGTGGAGAGAGGGGCGCAGAGCCCAGCGCCACCACGTCCAAGGCTACCTAGGCGGCCTCCTGCTCGGGAAGCCGGGAGCTCCTGCCGAAGCCTCAGCTCTGCGAGGGGAGGCGCGAGAAGTGCCCAGACTAGGGTAGAAAGCAAGGAGATGAGTGGCAGAGGACAGCCCAAGCAAGGAATAGAGAGGAAAAGAGAGACAAGGAAGTTGTCTCCCCAAACTTTAAAAAGGTTGGGCTGATAGCGAAATCTCCTCTCTATACAGTGCGGTACGTAGTAGTCCTGTGAAGGAGTCGCTGGTTTTGCCCCCACCTTCCTGTGAGGCGTGGTGAGGGTTCGGAGCTCGCCCGGGGCAGTGGGTGGCCGAGCACGGAATGATACAATGCCTGTTCATTTAACCACCAAGCCCAGTGGTTGCCCACCTCCCAGCCTCACCCCCTTACCTGCTACTAGAGTGTGGCCAAACCTCCAGAGCTCAGTGCAAGCATCCTTCCTGTAAATAAGTGCTGATTCTTCACTAAGCTTCTAAGCCTGCAGAAGATTGGCCATTTCTGCTTTTTTGGTCTTTCTTTGTGTATTAAATGCTCCCAAGAGGTTTAAGTTTTGTTTTTTGGTTTTACTTTATTATTATTTTTTTTTTAGTTAATAAAAAGGGAGGAGGGAATCATTGAAATTTATCTTTGGGGTCCTGCAGTTCTAACTTTGCATGTCTCATGGAAGAAATATTTGCATTATTCAAAGGATACTGAGAAACTCATGATAATATCACATTCTTTAGGGATTTGGGTACACAGCATCTGTCCTGGCTTTTTCATTTTGAAGTGGGGGTGATTACTAAATCAGTAGGGGTCACTTCCTATGAGGGGTTCCCCTATCACACTCCCCGCCAAAGACAGACTTCGGCAAAACAGCTTCACAGTGCACACCAGGGGAGCCGCTTGCCAGGTAGGGCCATGGGACAAAAGAGTTCATCCACCAGCTTCACACAGCAGACTTTTCCTCCTAAGACAAGACATGGCTGAGATCATCTAAGACTTTAGAGCCACTTTACTTTAAATTGAAGAATGGGCTTGCAAAAATGCTTATTTGAAAGCATAATAAGCTATAATGAGAAGTTTTGCCTTCTGTGAGATGATTTTCTGTTCTTCCTGCTTCTAGGAATGATTTTCTTTCTCCTTTCTTATCACAAAGGCTCAGAACAAATTCTCATTGTTATTGGAAGAAAAAGTCTCAATTCTTCTAGTGCCATGAAAAAGCTGCAACTGTGGGATATTAGCTTATCTCTGGGTGAAGGAAAGCTTGAAAATTCCAAAACTGGGCTACAATGAGACTAAGGCCTAGGACCCCCAGAACCACAGTTCCCCATGGCCCACTCACCCCGGTAGCCCCAACCCCTCCCCAGCAGTTGGGCCCAAGCCCTGCACCTTCCAAAATGGCAGAGGTTGTTGGTTGGATTCCGTCCGAAAGGCCCCCTGCTGGCCCTAAGCACCAGGAGCTGCTGAGACCTCCTAAGGCGGGGCGGGCAAGGACCCAGCAGGGCTGGGAACTGATGAGGGTCTGCAGTGGTCCTGGCCACACCCCAAATCTACCGTGTGCTCCTCACGTGCACCGCAGGCCCGTGTTTGAGAGGGATGCTGCTGCTGGATTCACCTTGGAAATCCACGGAAAGTGGCTTTATTTCTGAAAACAAAAGGGCAGTGTTTTAACTGCAGAAGCGGAGAGGAGCCAGGTGGTTACTTCCAGCAGTAAAGCAGACTAGCGGCTCAGATGAGTCATGAACAGGGCTGTGACCAACCAACCCTGGCTGTAACATATGGAATCCAGCCTCCCCTGGGCCCACCAGTGACCCTCCTGGCCGCTCCTCCCTGTGTTCTTCTGTAGAATAATTGAAAGGACCCCTCCTACCCCCACCACCCACCACAGGTGATGAGTCTTGGCATTTCCAAGTCCTGGAGAGCCAGGCAGCACCCAAGCACGCACTGGCTCTGAGGGCACTGCTCCTCCTGTCCTCACCACTAAAAGATCCGGAAGTTCCTCTGTCTTCCAGACTAAATAATAAACCCATTAACTATACTGGAGGGGGCGGTATTTTGCAAAGATCACTCTAAAACGAGAAAGCTAAAATACAAGAAACCAACCTCTTTGGCACCCACTTCCTTCCAAAAACACAAGAGCAGCCCCCCGGGAGCCCTGGGAGCATTTGGGAGGAGCTGACCAAGTTCCAAATGACTGGCTCACGAACAAATCCCACCGTCCTATGCACCCAGCAGAGAAAAGGAGGCCCTTCTTTACAGCCCAGAGCATGAACTTTACTCTTCTAATTATTATTCATGAAAATATCCTAGAATCCTTTTTCAAGTTGTAAATGTTACATAATAAATTATATTTTTGGAAGCAGCAAAAAGAAACCTAAGCTTTATTCATCTGGAAGTTGGCAAAATGAGTACAGAACACCTTCCCAGGAAAGTCTCTTCTCTGCAGGGGATTTGAACAGGTGTTAATATTTGCTTCCAAAATCAGATTATATTAAGGTTTATATGAGCTTGGCAATTGCAGAAAGTTAGGGCCCATGAGGTAGTTTATATTTTGAGGTAACATTCTGTAAGTAATAAGATGTGAATACTCTTTCTGTTCTCAGGGTGTTCTGCGGAGGAGGGGGGCCACTCTTGTCCACACTACACTTTGACCCAGTGAACTAACACATGGTGGGGGTCGTTGATTTCATGATGTGCTGCCCTCTCCCTCTTTGCCACCAGCTTGCCCACAAGCTTTGCCTCCAGTACTCTTAAGTGGAAATTAAATGTTATTGTTCAAGTTAGAGGTCATTGACTATGTTAAAGTAACTGTTAACTGCAGCAACAGATAAACTCCAGTATCTCAATGGCTTAATGTAATCAACATTTATTTCTAACAGATCATGCAAAGTTCAATTGGTAATAGTGGGGTGAGTAGTGGTTCCATTCTCCATAGCCCTTTGGGGACCCAGACTGGTAGACAGTCTGCCGTTTCAGCACTTGGCCTCCAAGTTTGCTGTCGGTGTCCACATGCAGCTGGCAGACAAGGACAGAGAGTGTGCAGAACCACATGTGGTAGTTTAGGGGCCTTGCCTAGAATTGGCATAAGTTCCTTCCACTCAATTCCATTGGCTGAAAGTCAGTCACATGGTCCAATCTAGATGCAGGGATTTCAGAAATGAAGTCCATGGCTGGACAGTCACTTCTCAACAATTATATTTCACTGCTATAAATGGAATGTCTTTGATCCTCCCCAAATTCATATGTTGAAACCTAACCCTATGTGATGGATTCCCAATGTGATAGTATTTGGAGGTGCGGCCTTTGGGAGTGATGAGACCATGAGGGTGGAGCATGAGGAACGGGATTATAAAAGAGACTGAAGAGGGCTCCTTAGCCCCTTCCACCTTGTGAGGACACATCCAAAAGTTTCTTATGAACAAGAAAGTGGGATCTCATCCAACACTGAAGCTGCTGGAAACTCAATCTTGGACTTCTCAGCCTCCAGAACTTTGAGGAATAAATTTCTGTTGTTTATAAGGTATCCTGTCTATGGTATTTTTATTATAGCAGCCTGAACAGACTAAGACATTCATGCAAAAGAAGCACAAACTTTGATGGATGGCTAGGAGACCAGAAAATGTATTGGGTCTCTTTTTAATTTGACAACAAGTCAGTGTTTGAAACAGATCGTGTGTGGTGATATCTAAATTCAAAGGATTGTTTTTACAGACTTCAGAATGACCTCAAGGAGCTTTCTTCTGCCCCTTTCCCTTCCCTCAAGTCCCGCCACTCCTGGTACTTGGCTGAATTTTAGCAGAAAGCAATCTGTGTGTTGTTCCACTGCTATCCGGTTAGGAAGCATCTAGTACTGGCCCTCCTTCCAGACACATCCGAAATCTAATTTAAGACCTCAAATAGCAACGTGGGTTAACGGATTGCTAGAGAATCCTAGAGGCCATGCCTACAGACCAAACAGGTACCCGTACCTGGAGATAACACAATTTCGTTAGTTGAATCCACTTGAGAAGGGGCAGGAGACTATACTTTTAGGCAATTGAAGGAGGCTGCTCTGTCCAGAGACCTTGATTCTAGTCCTGACTCTCCATCCACTGTGTGACGTTAAACAAGTCACTGAGCCTCTCTGGAGCTCAGAGTCCTCATCTCTAAAATGAGGGCTTTGGATTAAGTGAGCTCTAGGATCACCTGAAACTCCCCACTGTCTGAGCCTGTGTCAGATGATCCATACACACACACACACACACACACATACATAGACTTAGATAAACCTTTTTGATAGGCTTCAAAGTTAGCCTTAAATTTTTTGTCACTGTTTCTACATAAATGGAATGTGCCTTTCAGGATGCATGCACACGAAATTTAACACAGACAACACAGTTTGGCTATTTTCGTTTTTAGAGGTAAAGTCATGGTTTTTCTTTGAGTTAATGACTTGACTCCTCCCATCCAAATTTCTTCCAAGCAGCGATTTAGTGCAAATTTAATGTAAATGAAGCATGCCCCAAAGTATACTCACCTTGTTCTTAGGTTTTTAAAAGAAAAAAAGAGACCTCATTTTTGAGAAATTAAACTGAAATTTAAGACACGTACATGGGATTGCTACAGCACTATCTGAAATGTAACACAGTAGAATTTTATCATGTGTACACCTCATATCCTGGAAGTCAACTATTTATAGGTGGGGTGGGCAGCAGAGAGGTGAGGAAATTGGAGGGGCAATGAAAGGAAAGATGGGGGGTGGACAGCAAAAAGAATGAATAATCAAAATAATGCTAAGAGAAATGCAGGAAAGAATGAAGAGCAACTTAAATGGTAAATATGTGGGAAAATCTAAATAAATATAAAACAATAATAATGTCTCAGAGAATTAAAAATGCATTACAATAGCATACATTTTAAAAGCAGTCAAATGGAAAGTATTCTAACATCCTTCCATTTTCAAGGAAGAGGTAAAAGTACCAATTTATATTAAACTTTGATAAGTCAAGGATGAATGTTTTAATCTCTAGGGTAACCACTAAAAGAATATTAAAAGAGTGTATTATTTCTAAGTGAGTGGGGGCAGGGGAGTGAGTGGAATCAAAATAAAAATAATTGATCTAAAAGAAACCAAGGAAGAAAAGAAAGATAAAAAAGAGCACATGGGACGAATAGAGAGAGAATAGTAAGATGACAGATTTGAACACAAATGTATTTGTAATGTTGTAAAATGTAAACAGAATGCTTCAATTAAAAGACAAAGATTGTCGGATGAGATAAAAAGAAATAAAGCCCAACTAAATGCCATTTAAAAAGAAACATTAAAGTATAAGAAGTAAAAAGATTAAAAAAAGATATGTCATGCAACAAAAGGTAATGTTGATAAGAGATAATAAATACTTTTGTAAAACAAAAAGCTCTGTGAAGAACAGAGAGGGAGAGGGACATTTCATAAAGAATTTTTAACAGTAAAAATTCTAAATTTGCATGCACCTAATGACAAACCCAATGTGTAGACCAAAGCCTCACAGAAATAAAAGGGGAAAGGACAAATTCACAATCATAATAGGAGATTCTAAACACATTTCTCTCAGAAAACGAGAGAAAAGGCAGCCCAAATCAGAAAGAATAGAAAATTTCAAGAGAATAGAAAATCAACAAATTTTACCTAAATGAAATTTGACATATAAATTTTAAAATGACATTTAATCATATATATATGTGTACATATATGAAGCAGGAAACTGTGACCCAGTTAGTAATAATGTTATGTCAAGCTATACTGGAGCCTCAGGCCAAAAGAAAAATCAGAAATACTAATCATGTTTATTATTTAAAATTTTGATATTTTGTTCATCATGGATTTTTTGCATTAGTTTTTTGTTTGTTTGTTTGTTTGTTTGTTTTTAGAGAGGAGGAAGCAGGCTTCCTGCTGAGCAGGGAGCCTGATGAGGGACTCGATCCCACGACCCTAAGATCATGACCTGAGTCGAAGGCAGAGGCTTTAACCCACTGAGCCACCCAGGCGCCCCTGCATTAATTTGACTTTTAAAAACAATAATTAAAATAGTATTAAGTTGATTACCAAATTTTTGGATATCACTTTAAAGATTTATTTATTTATTTATTTCACAGAGGGAGAGAGATCACAAGGAGGCAGAGAGGCAGGCAGAGAGAGAGGGGGAAGCAGGCTCCCTGCTGAGCAGAGAGCCCGATGCGGGCCTCGATCCCAGGACCCTGAGATCATGACCTGAGCCGAAAGCAGAGGCTTTAACCCACTGAGCCACCCAGGCGCCCATCACTTTAAACTCTGCACTCAAGGTGAGACCTCATTCTCCCCACCCCAGTCCTGGTTCTGAAGCCCACAGAGGAGATAAAATGGAATCACAGAAGTACTCAACAAATGTTTTTTAAAAGCATAAAAAGAGGAAAAAAGCGACAAAGAAAAAATGGGTCAAATGCAAAACAATAAAGATAATGACTGATAGACTTTAAACCATAGTAATAATC
This sequence comes from Ailurus styani, assembly GCA_002007465.1. Taxonomy (NCBI): domain Eukaryota; kingdom Metazoa; phylum Chordata; class Mammalia; order Carnivora; family Ailuridae; genus Ailurus; species Ailurus styani. Next base: position 7,766,009 of record LNAC01000020.1, on the reverse strand, counting down.
ACATTACACCTGAGTTGCTCTTCACACACAATCTCACAATTTCTTCTGGCACAGATTGTCAGTCTGCATAAAAAAATCAGACCCAACTATATGCTGCCTACGAAAAAATGTGTTTTACATACGAAGACTCAAGTGGGTTAAGAGTAAAGGATGGAAGATTACATATGCAGGGGAAGTAAAATGTCTCCTCGACCCTCTCAGGCTTTCCGGCTACGGCTGATATAAAACAGAGTCACTGGAGAAAACCACAGAGATTTTATTTAGTAATTTTTAAGATGTCCAGGGGAGCCCCCACAAGAATGAAGATCCAAAGAACTGGCCAGGCCTAAGTACTTATGTACTAGGTTGAAGAAAGAGTGGCGACTGTGGCAAAGTAACTGAACCATATGGGGAGACTACAGGAAGAGAAGTTATTTTAACCCAGTCTCTGTACAGATTTCTCTCTGCCTAGACTCCCCTTTTCTGGTGAGAAGAAAGTTCCTTTCTTCCTGGAAAAGGGAGGGCATCTTTCAATGGGAGCTTCATCTCCTGCTTGCAGAAAGAAAAGGAAAGTTCAGCATGCCCTTCTTGCATCTGCTGTGTTTCAGGTGCCTTTAGCTCACAATTATCAATACACCACAGTGGCATATTTTGGGGTTGCATGTCCTGAAGTCTTCCACATGCCATGTTAACTAATCAAAATAAAGCTGTAATGGTTACGCTGTTCTCAAACAAAGTAGATTTAGTGCAATGAAAAGGGTCAAAGATTAAATCATATTATAATGAGAACATAACAATCATAATGTTTATGCATCAAAATAACAGAGCTCCAAGAGATATGAAGCAAAACCTGGCAGAACCATGAAGAGAACTAGACAAATGCAAAATGATAGTCAGGGAATTCAATATCACTCTCTCAATATTTGATAGAATAGTACACAAAAAATCAATTAGGAGAGAGAAGACTTAAATGTAGCTATCAACCAACTTGGCCTCGTTGACATTTATAGGTCACTCAACCCAGCAAAAGAAAAATACATATTATTTTCAAGTACACCTGGAACATTCACCAAGATTGACCATATCCTAGGCCATCAATAAATTTAAAAGGACTCAAGTCACACAAAACATATTCTCTGGCCAATGGTATTGAAATAGAAACAAATTACAGAAAGATACCTGGAATACCATCAAATAGTTGTAAATTAATACCACACATCTAAATAATCCATGGGCCAAAAAAAATAATTAAAGGGGAAATTAGAAAGCATTTTGAACTCACTGAAATGAAAACACAACATATCAAAAGTTGTGGATTAAAAACTTTAAAAAAAAAAAAAGAAAAAGGGCGCCTGGGTGGCTCAGTGGGTTAAAGCCTCTCCTTTTGGCTCAGGTCATGGTCTCATGGTCCTGGGATCGAGGCCCGCATCGGGCCCCGCGAGCCCCGCATCGGGCTCCCTGCCCAGCGGGGAGCCTGCTTCCTCCTCTCTCTGCCTGCCTCTCTGCCTACTTGTAATCTCTCTCTCTGTCAAATAAATAAATAAATAAATACTTTAAAATAAAAAAAAAAGAAAAAAAAGTTGTGGGTGCTGCAAAAACAGTACGTTGGGGGAAATTTGTAGCAGCAAATAAATCCCTTGTTAGAAAAAAAGACAAAAGGTCTCAGATTAATGGGTCAGTTTCTACCCTAAGAAACCAAAAAGAGAAGAGCAAATTAAACCCAAAGTAAGCAGAAGAAAGGAAATAGTAAATAGTGCAGAAATTGGTGAAATAAAAAAACAGAAAACCCGGTGAAAATTGTTGAAACCAAAAGCTGTTTGAAAAAATCAATAAAATCCTTACTGTGACCTGAATCCTTCTAAATTTATTGAACAGAATGGAGAATCCAGAAATAGATCCACATACTTATAGTCAATTTATTCGAGACAAATGTGTCAAAGTAATTCAATGAAGAAAGGATATTTTTTCAACAAATGGTGCTAGAAACATTGGATATCTATATGCAAAAAAATGAACCTGAACATTTCTCTCACACTTTCTACAAAAATCAACTTGAAATGGATCATAGACTTAATGCAAAACAAACTATGAGACTTCTGGAAGGAAACAGGAGGAAATCTTTGTGACCCTGGGTTTAGGCAAAGATGTTTTAGGCAATGACACAAAGAGCACAAAAATTTCTGTTCTTCAAAAGTCACTGTAAAGAAAATGAAAAGACAAAGCCACAGACTGGCAAAAAAAAAAAAGAAAGAAAGAAAAAAGAAAACACATACCTAATAAAGAAATCATATCAGTAATAATAATTTAAAAATCCAATTTTAAAATGGGCAAATGATTTGAACACTTTATACATGGCATATAACCACATGAAAAGAAGTTCAATGTCATTAGTCATTAGGAAAATGAAAATTCAAACCACAGTGGGATACTACAACAGACCTACAAGAATGGCTAAAATCATAAAAGGACAATGTCAAGTGCTAAGGAGGCTACAAAGCAGCAAAAATTCTCAGTGCTGGGGAGGGGGGATGGGGGTGCGGGATTGGTGCAGACACTCTGCCATAAAGCCCATACCATAGAGCTACTTATCATACAGCCCCACTATCCTACTCCTAAATATTTACCCAAGTAAAATAAAAACTTATGTTGACACAAAAGCCTGGATATAATTACAAATGGGTATATTGGATTAAATCAAAATTGAAAACATTTGTGCCAGAAGTGATACCATTTAGAGAGCAAAAAACCAAACCACATAATGGGGGAAAAAATTGCAAACCACAGATCTACTAAGGGACTTGTATCCAGAATATATAAAGAACTCTTACAATTTGGTAATAAAAAGACAATTTTAAAATGGGCAAAGGAATTGAATAGCCATTTCTTCAAAGAAGATATACAAATGGCCAAAAAGCACATGAACAGATGCTGAGCACCATTAGTCATTAGGAAAACACAAATCAAAATCAGGAGTTACCACTTCACACTCACTAGGATGGCTAAGTAAGAACAGACAATAACAAGTGTTGACGCTGATGTGGAGACTTGGGACCTTCCCACTTTCCTGGTGGGAACTGCAAACTACTAGCAGTCAGAGGGAAGAGCGCACAGCCAGACCAATCCCAACTGTGGGCTGCAGAGAGAGATGCCTACAGCAGTTTTGTCCTGCAGATGGGGCGTTGGAAGGTGCGGTGCCCTAAGGTGAGCCTTAAGGGAGGGAGGGAACAATTGGAGGGGGGAGGGATTGCTCACTTTGTCTGCAGGTGTTGGGGGCATTAATTCCCGGTCCCTGTCTTTCCCCAGGGGCTGTGCAGTCTGGAGGGCCCTACCAGTCCCCACAACTCACCCCCTGCTGAGCCTCGCCCAAACCCCCCAAGCAGCACCAAGGCACCAAGGGGTGACCTGGGAGGGGATTTACTCCCTTCCATGATCTTCATCAGCAACCCCGCACTTCAGCCACTCCAAATACACAATTTAAGAAAATCTTGAAAACACGGGTTCTAAACAACGCCCCTGATGTGCACCCGCCTCCCAAATGGATCGAGAACCTTCATAAAGGAATTCCAGCGTTGGCACAGTGGGGCAACCCGGCCCTTCTGCGGGCTGTTTTCTGCCCAGGCCACGGAGCACAAGTCACGGAGGGGCAGCTCTCGCTGGGGAACTGCGGCTCAGCAGGTAAAGCCAAAGGGTGGGAAAGAGCCGCGAGGTAGCCAGAAGTCCTGGGCTCTGATCCCAGCTCGGGCCCTCTGCAAATTATTTCTTCTTTCTGGGCCTTGCTTTCCCCTGCGTGAAGTGCGGCGAAAACGGACATGTCCCTAGTGCCTCGGTGGGGAATCGCTTGAGCGACGGCCGCGGCAGGTGCCCCTGATCGCTGCGGGTACAACCCCCAACTCTGCAGGCCTCCGCGCGCTCCTCCACCACAGGGAGAATGCGGCCGCGGAACGGCAGGAGCCCCAGCTCGCAGGGCCGCGAGGCCCAGCGGAGCGAAGGGCCCCAGGGGGAGCACGCGACGCCGGGCGGAGGCTGGGCTCGAACCCGCGCACCCCTCACCCTCTTCCAGCCCCTCCCCGGGCGGGGCGGTGACGCGAGCGGTCACATGACCGCACCCGGAAGCGCGCCCGCGAGACCCGGGCTGCTGGGCGGCGTCGTGCGAGGGGCGAGCTGGTACGTGGTCCTCGCCTTCCGTCCGAGCGCCGCTCCCCGCGGCCCCTCCGTGGGCGGCGGGACTTCTTGCGCCCCCAGGCCCCGCGCGGGCCTCCCGGAAGTGGGGGCGGGCCGCACCCCGGCCGCACGGACCCCGCCTTTCCGGCCTGGGTCCCGCCGCCTCGCCTTTCCGAGCCTAAGTCTGCAGCCACGGAGTGGGGCGGGCACCCCCCGCCGGGCCCTCTCTCTGGGGCCGCTGCGAGCTTCGCGGGGGCTTGGGGGGCTGCACAAACTGTGGAGTGCGGGGCTCACAAGAAGGCTGCCATTGCGCGGGCGCCCCCTGGATTCTCTCTCCTGGGTGCTCCGGCCCAGCAGGGGCGAGGCGGGGCGGGACGGAGCGGAGCGCCCGGGGACAGAGCTGCGGGGAGGCCGGCGCGGCGGCCTGCGGGCGGTTTGCTGGGGCAGGCGGTGGACAGGGGGCCGGGGCTCTTCCCCAGGTTGGCCCCGCGCCGTCTGGAGCCCCAGCGAGGCCTGTGTGGCCTCTTTAGAGCAGGATAGAGAGGGGAACAGGGAAATCACAAAATGCCCCCGGCGAGGTTCGCTTTCCAACAGTCTTTTGGAATAAAACAATAGAACCTAATGTCCGCTGAAAAGCATTTTCACTTTTCTGGGAATATGTCGTTAAGGCCAGTCATGCCGGTGATGTAGCAAGTCTCAGTTACGCTGCGAAAGATGCCGAGCCCCTAACTATCCTCTCTTGCCTGTTAGTTTCTTACAATGTTTGGTTTCCTAGTTAGTTCACAGCTTTGTGTTGTTCCTGCCCTTTATCATCCCAATGTGAATGCTTCTGGAGCCTGGTTAGTTCACCCTGTTATTTGACAAAGGGAAGCTGGAAATAATAAGGGAAAATAAACCCACTTCTAGGTAAGAAAGCAGAGTTTGCTAAGGGCTTCCCACCTGGTTATTCTGTCTTTCCCTATAACTCTGTAGGGAGGTAGAGCAGGGGTTTGAGACTCAGAGAGGTTTAAGTGCCTTGGCCAACTCAGAACTAGAATCAGGTCTCTGGTGCCTTTTGTTTTGGTTTATGTGATCATCCCAGGATGTCCCCTCCCTTCTGGGACTGCTTCCCTGTGGGTCTGGGATGGGCTGTGTGGTCTCCGGTCACTCCTAGCAAGCCCCTTGGGGTCGCTCAGGGCGCATTTGCTGACCACACGAGAGCGCTGAGTGACCCGCGGTAAAATGAGAGTGCCTGGGAGGAAACGGAAGGGGGAATCCATGGTTGTGGGTCCCCGGGATGTCCAGAGGACAGTGCTGGCCGGGTTTGTGTCCTTGGTTGCGAGAGGGCGGGGGCGGGTGGGATACGGGGCACCCCGCGCTTTCCGGCTGTGGGGTCTGTGTTCTGAGCAGACTCCCTAGGGGCCAGAGAGAGACATTTGACCACTGAGCCCTTCGCCAGCTTGTCCTCCCAGAAGTGGGCAGCAGTCCGACGAGAGGCTCTGCTTGTCCTCATGAGCTCCGTGTGTTACAAACATTTGCAGGACCCGAGGTGCCGTGCAGCTCTGTGTGAGCTGCTCATCGAGTCTGTCTGCCGCAGCCCCTTGCAAACCTCTGGCTGGCGGGGGGCTTCGCGGTGCTCCTGGCCAAGGTAGGTGATCCTGCCTGACCTGCGGGAGAACGGAGGCAGACAGCACCCACTCCGGGGCTGCCCTGGGCCGGTGGGCGGTACCAAGCAGAGCAGGCGGTGGACCGAGCCTTCCTTGTCCTCCCCGCCCCCTGCCCCAGCTCTGCCTTGTGATGTCACCTTTGCCTGTTTTCTCCTTCCCCCTGCCTTTCAAGGCCTACCACTCTAACGGCACCTCTTGACTCGGCCCTTCCTCTGCTGGCCTCCACCAAGGAGTGGGCCCTCATGACCTCACCCCGGGACCCTTCACCTCACCCACCTGCGCCCAGCGCCCCACTCCCCGCACCCTTCGCTGCCTGCGCGGGGTGGTCTGCTGCGGACCACCCTCCATGCTGCAGCCTGCATTGCCCTACGCACACAGTCCCTTCCCATCTGGCCGCCCCGCCAGCCCCCGTCTGTGTCATGCTCACCCGGGAGTCCCAGAGCTGCCTCTCCCACGTCACCTGCCCTCAGCCACAACCTTTACCTCACGCTCCTCCGTTGCTCTCCCCGTCTCTGCTGGTTTGGCAATCCCACGGGGACAGGCTGCATTCTTTGTTCACTGTGGAGGAACCACCTTGAGGCCAGGGGCTCGGAGTTAGAGTTGATACACTCGCCAGAGACTAGGGAGGAATTCATTAAGTGCCACCGGGCTGGCACCTAGGGGATCCTGAGGAGTCACAGAGTCCGAGACCTCAGGATGCTGTGATCCTGTTTGAAACCGGACATGCGCTCGTGGGGCAATCAGAGCAAGTTCTCTGGTCGGTGTCACGTCTCGACACACGTGGGACATGATCTTGTCCGTGTGGCACACTGAGGGACAGGAGAAGATGTGAAGCCCCTGTCTGGGGTTTTCTCGGCTGCAAGCAGGTGGCCTAAGAACTCTGGCCCCCCCCCGGCTTGGCCAGGCTGCCCCAAGGTGGAGGGATCGATGTCCCGCCGGCCCCCGGGGATGAAAGGCACAGTGTGGGATGCGCTGGCTTAAGAATCTCCCCATCGATGAATAATGAAACACATTTTGTATAATCAGGCATTCGAATGTGTGCACAGAAGGTGCACGCGTGGGTGGTGGGGCGGGCAGTTTGGGGGGGCCAGAGACACCGGGGGGTGTGGCTGAGGAAGCAGCAGCTGCGCCAGTGTGAGAGCGGGCTGAGGACAAGGTTAGGCAGCCTCTGTTCACCCCCCAGAGCAGAAGGAGCTCCCGAAGGAGGTCATGCTGAACCCACTCCTGGGGGCCTTGAAGCTTGTCTTCTGGAGCAGTTTTTGCCTCAAGGAGAAATACATTTCTGAACTGCTCGGAGGAAGGTGCGTTAGCCTCCCTCCATCTAGACCTGGCACCGACGGCCACGAGCCACCACCGTGCCTGTCCTCCTGGGAAGGTGATCCCCTGTCCCGATCACGAGCGGGGTCCTTCCGTATGCCTGGTGCAAGTAGGCCCGAATGAGTCTGACACTGGCGAGAGGCCCAGGAAAACGCAGATGCAAAGCCCCAGCCTTGGCCTGGGTTTCGATCCCAGGGCCTCCAAGCTGTGCTGAGTCCCGCTCTGGAAAGTGGGAGGAATTAAAGATTCCTACGTTCTCAGGTGGCTTCGAGGGTGTGACCAAAAAACAGCAGGAAGGCCCCTGTCGTGGGGCCTGGTGCCCTGTGAGGGCTCAGTAGGTGTTGGCTGGGGCTCTGATCCTCTTCGCTACTCAGACCGAGCTTCTGGACAAGGGCTGGGAGGTGACCTTGACCTTGCTTCTCCCCGGCAGATGAAGTGTGTCTTGGTGGCCACAGAAGGTGCAGAGGTCCTCTTCTACTGGACAGATGAGGAGTTTGCAGAGAGTCTGCGGCTGAAGTTTGGGATTGAGGGAGAAGAGGTGAGTGCGGGGCCGGAGGGGGATGGGAGGGAAGAACAGCACGGAAGTACCAGGCGGCAGCAGAACCTGCCTCTCCCCCAGGGTAGCGCGTGTGGTCCCGAGCCCTGCACACCCAGCTGCTCATCCTCAGCCGTAGGCCTCTTGGTGCTCTCGAGTTAGTGACCTCACCCCTACTCCACCAGGGCTCCTCGGGCTAAATGAGAGCCGGAGGAGGGGGTAGAGTTTTGATCACACAACAGAGAAATTAGGTGTCCTTGTTTCCTCTCCCTAAAAGGTCTAGCATAAGCTTAACACATTAGTTTTTTAAACGGCTGCATTAGGGTATAATGAACTCACTGTACACTGAACGTTATCAAAGGATGCAGTTTGAGACACACACACACACACACACACACACACACACACACACCCCTGTGATTCTGTCACAATCAGTAAAGTAAACATATCTGTCATCACAGAAGTTTGTAACCCCGCCCTCACCTCCCCACCCTGGGCCATCACAGTCTGCTTTCTGTCCCAGTGGAAGAGTTTGTATTTTGTAGGCTTTTATGTAAATGAAGTCGTGCAGTATATCCTCCAAGTGGTTTTGGGGTAGCTGCTTTATCAGTGTAATTTTGAGATTTACCCATGTTGTAGGCGTATCAGTAGTGTGGTCCTTCCCCCGCTGAGTGGGCGGGGGCGGGGGTAGTCTGGTATCGGCAAGCCGTGCTTGTGTATCCGGGTACCTGTTGATGGTAACTGTGTCCCGCTTTGACTCTTCCCAGTAAAGCAGATGTGAACATTCACATACAGGTCTTTGTATGGACGTCACCTTTCACTTTTCTTGGGTAAATACCGAGAGTAGAAGGGCTAAACTGTGGAGGTTATATGTGAAACTTTGTAAGAAACTGCCAGATTTTGCCACAGGGGTCACAGCATGCCAGAGCCCACTACTCACGTACGAGAGTTCACTTCCGTATCCTCGCTAACACTTGCTGTGGTCTTTTAATTTTAGCTGTTTTAATAGGCATCTCCTGAGAGCTTATTGTCTTATAATTTTCATGTCCCATTGGCTGATGATTTTGACATCATTTCATGTGCTCATTTTCCCTCTGTGTCTTCTTGAAATTGGTTCACATTTTGCCTGTCTTTCTATTGGGAAGGTTATTTCTTACTATTCTTACTGAGTTTTGAGAGTGTTAAGTAGTTTGGGGGCAAGTCCTTTATTGGGTAAGTGTTTTGCAAATATTTTCTTCCAGTCCGAGTGTTGTCTTCACATCCATTAACCAGTATTTTGTAAAGAGTAGAAGTTTTTTATTTTGATAACTCCAGTATATCCATTTTTTGCTCTTAGGGAATCACGCTTTTGGTGTCCTATCAAAAAAATCTTTGTCCAACCCAAGATCCCAGAGTTTTCCCTATATTTTCTTCTAGAAGTTTTACAGTTTTAGCTTTTATATTAGGTCTAATGATCCCCTTTGAATTTTTGTATATGATGTCAAGTATAGATTGAGGTTTACCTTCTGCATGTGGACATCCAGGGTAACCCTGAAATATTTTTTTAAGATTTTATTTATTTATTAGAGAAAGAGATCACAAGTAGGCAGAGGCAACCAGAGGGAGAGGTGGAAGCAGGCTCCCCGCTGAGCCAAGAGCCTGATGCAGGGCTTGATCCCAGGACCCTGAGATCATGACCTGAGCCGAAGGCAGAGGCTTAACCCACTGAGCCACCCAGGCGCCCCGAAAGCCTGAAATATTACAGCATGGAGATAGTTGTCATTTTCACTCCTAATTTCTATTCTACATTTGAAAGGAGTGATTTATCTTGAAAACTTTTTCCAGATGAATATGGGGTTAAACATGTTTACAGGGAAAGCAGTAGAGAGTGGCATTTCTGCTGCAGCCCTGACGGGTGGCCTGCCAGGCCCCTTCTCGCTCTACTGGGCATAATCACCAGCTCACCCAGTTCCACTCCAGCAGCTTAATCACCCAACATCACCAGTATTCTTGTCCCAGTCTTTAGGAATAAAGATATCAGAGATCATGACGTTTTAGTGGTTTCCTTTAAGCTAAAAAACAGGTGTATCTATTAGGCTCTTTTATTTTGCAGTCAATACATACAGTTTTTTTTCTTTTTTAAAGAGAGAGAGAATGCAAGTAGGGAGGGGGCAGAGGGAGAGGAAGATGGAGAGAATCTCAGGCAGACACCGCACTGAGTGTAGAGCCTGACAAGGGGCTTGATCTCAGGACCCTGAGATCAGGATCTGAGCCGAAATCGAGAGGCGAACGCTTAACCAGCTGAGCCACCCAGGCGCCCCATATAGTTTTTTAAAGAATTTTTAAATATTTTCATTCTGAAACTACTATTTCAATCAGGTCAGCTGAAGAAGCCAGCTATCAGTGGACTTCTGTATCCCCAGAACCTGCCGTAACATGGACAGAAAGGCACTCAATATATCGGTGAATGGATGAATAAAACAAACAAAAGAAGGAAGTTATCTGATCGTGTTTATCTTCCTCTTTATTAAAAACCTTGTAAAGGAACAAAATCCCGATTTTTTTTACTTTCTAAGTGACTAACATAAAAAAATGCCTTTAAAGTTTTATTTTTATGTACACAACACCTATTTTTTTTCCAATTCTATAAATAACATGAATTAATTGTAGGAAATTTGGAAATACAGAGAAATCGTTTTTAAATGACCCATAATTCTAGTACCAGAGCCATTAGCTCTTCTATATATTTCCTTTGGGTCTTTATCTTTTATATGTAGTTGGGATCATGCCACATTTATATAGTTTTATTTTCTGTTTTTCTACTTTCCATTATATCAAAAGCATTTTTCTCTTTTGTTAAATATTCTCAAAAGCATAAATCTTAATGGAAGCATTATATTCCAGTGTATAAATAAATGTATCATTTATCCGTCCATTTTTCCCATACTGGACATGTATATTGCTTCTAGTTGGCTAAAACTATTGCTTCAGGGAACATTTATGCTTGAATTTGATCCCACATCTCATTATTTCCTTAGGATAATTTACTATAAATAGAAACGTTGATTCAAAAGCCTTTCAAAGATAATGCACCACTTTATAATTCCAAGTGATAGTAATTCCTTTGCACTCTGCCTACGCCAGATATTTTCATCTTCCCCAACCTTTAAAAAAAAAAAATCTCCCTACGCCTGCAGAAAAAGCCACTACTTTAAAAACTAGTCGCTGTACACAATCCAGATTTTTAAGTGACTTTCTCTTAACATAATCTGTTCGTGACAGTTCAAGAAAATTGTGGCACATGAGTAATTCAACAAACGTTTGCCTCTATAGAGGGATATTCATTCAACAAATATTAATTGAGAACCTACTATGCGCCAGCCTCTGGGGTTGAAGCAGTGAACACAGCAATATGATCCTGCTCTCGACGAAGTTAGGGCTGCAGAGGAAGGACAGACAGTGAATGGGGTAGAAAGAAACACACTGAGTTCAGAGAATGTTAAATGCAGTGAAGAATTTATATGGAATGGGGCGGGGAGTGACGGGGGCAGGGAGGCCGAGATGGTCAGGAAAGGGGCCTTCCGAGCTGGGGCCCAGGAACCTCGGCTAACGCGGGACCCACCTCGGCTCTTGAGCACCTCGAAAATTGGAAGGAAATCTGCTCCCCAGCGTGGCATCCCGCTAAATGCTGCTCGTTGCCCCTGGTTGGCTGCCTGTTTTTCTTTACAAGGCAAGGTCTTACTCCTCTCCTTTCAGATTTCACAAGCTCAAAGTCGGGATTCGGCTTTCTCCGTATTTCAGTCCTGTCTCCCCAGATCAGCATGGGGAAGGGCAGCTGTTCTTTCTTCCCCTTCCAGTGGGGAGGGTTTGGGTGGTGCCCATTCTGCTGGCTTTATGCCAGTTTTATCTGCAGATTTTCAACAAATTTGTCCAGTTTCTCTTTGGTTCTGTTCGTTTTGTTGCTGATTTTGGAGGGCAGAGAGAATAGTTGGAGGAAGAGCTCGTGCAAGTGAAGGTTGGCTTGTTATGGAAATCGGGACGGTACAGAAGCATAAAAAGTGGGGGAAGTCTCTCATACTCTCTCAGCCAGAAGGAATAACTTTAACAGCATTGCATTGACTTTCATAATATTTTTTTCAATACTTTGTTTTTTCTATGCATCTTAAAGTACAGACCATTCTCAGCAATTTTTTTAAACATAACATCAGAGGAATTTTCCATATCAACGAAACTTCCAGTATTTTAGGTGGCTTCACCTTCTTCCGTCATTTAGCCGAGCTGTCATTTATTTGACTGTTTCCCTGCCACTGGGCATTTCGGTTCTTACAGTCACTTGGTGCTGTAAATTATGCTGTGGTGAGCATCTTTGTGCATGAGGCTTTGCCCTATCCCTGATCATTGTCCTTAGATACATTCCCCTGAAGTAGACCTAACTAACAAAAAGCATGGACTTAGGGGCCCATAGAGAATTTGCTTAGAGTTGGTCAGTTCTCCATTAAATGCCCCACGCATTCCACTGCAGAGATGGCCTAAGTCCTTAATGTCTCCTTCTAGATTCAGAGCCAGAATGGCACAGGTACCTGGCTGACCCTTCCCAGCCTTTTCTGACTACCACGCCGGGTGCTGGGGGCAGCCTCCTCCTGCCCGCCTCCCTGTCAGCACAGTGGCGCTGTCCAGCCAGGTCTAAAACAATGGACACCCTTGCTAGCGAGGCCTGGGTCTTGTCCATTCCTTTTGTCGCCGGGGTCTGGCACTCTGAGCGGTGTTGCTTTCTTCCCCCCGGGCAGCTTCCCGCCCTGGAGGACCAGCTGAGCACCCTCCTGGCCCCCGTCATCATCTCCTCCATGACCATGCTGGAGAAGCTCTCAGATACCTACACCTGCTTCTCGACCGAAAACGGCAGCTGTTTGTACGTCCTTCACCTGGTGAGTGTGTAGCCCGAGGGCCCATGTTTCTCTTCCCTCAGTGCCGTGGGCTGTCCACATGCTTCTCCCTTACCTTGAACTTCAGACTGCTTTAGAAGGCAGAAACCGCCCCATCGGAATCGCCGGGGACCTCGGCCTCCGCTCGTTCTCCTCCGGGATCAGGCCAGGCGAGGGGTCCCCCGGGGCTGGCTGACCCCGGCCCCCTCCGCCTGCAGTTCGGAGAATGCCTGTTCATTGCCATCAACGGGGACCACACGGAGGGCGAGGGCGACCTGCGGCAGAAGCTGTGCGTGCTCAAGTGCCTGTTCGAGGTGCACTTCGGGCTGGTCACCGTGGACGGCCGGCTCATCCGAAAGGAGTGAGTCCTCGTCGCGGTCCCCTTCGAGTCCTTCGCCAAGCACGTGTCTAGGCCGTGCGGCGGGTGGCCGGCCTCTGTGAAGCTGCTCGTTCGGACGCTGCCCCTGGCTCCTCCCCGGGTCTGTCCAGGACTTCGTGTCCTGTGTCCACGTGTGAGGGAAAGCGAGGAGTGAGGTGGTTTACTCGGGCGCCTGCCTCCGGCTTCTGTGCCCTCCCTCCCCACGGCCAGGGCGCCGCCTGCAGCAGCCCTTCTGTGCTTGGAGGGGCCTCCCGCTTGTCGCCTCAAGTCACATGAGCCCACCCAGCCCTGACGGTAACTCTGCCCCGTTGGTGGAAGTGGGGGCGGGCGGCTTCTTCAGCATCTCTCCTGCTCTGCCCCCAGGCTGCGGCCCCCGGACCTTGAGCAGCGCGTCCGGGTGTGGGAGCACTTCCAGAGCCTGCTGCGGACATATGGCCGCCTGCGGGAGCAGGAGCAGTGCTTCGCCGTGGAGGTGACTGCCGGGCACGGGAGGCCGCAGGCCCCGGGGGTGCGAGGTCAGCGGGCCGAGGAGCCAGACTCCCCCATCGCCAGTGAGGTCACAGACAGAGCCTCAGACTCTTACCTTTAGAAAGTTGCTCTTTGTGGCCGCCTGGTGGGTTAGATACTCTGATGGGGTTCCCTATGATAAATAGTGAGATCCTAGATAAAACAGGCTTTTTAAAGCAATTTGGGGCTCACGGTAAATTATGGAAATTCTGAAGCTAGCTCCCTCCATTCTGACCACCCCCTCCCCCCCAAAAAATTATATTGACCTGAAACTAGCATGGAAAGTAGTGAAAAATAAACAACACTACAGGCAAGATGGCCTGAGTGCAGACAGTGGTAACACTGCCACCGCAACTAACTTAGGCCCTCAGCAGTTGGGGAGTGGAGCCGGAGACTCCCACCTCAAGCCCCCACCCGAGCTCGGGGTGTCCTGGCTCCCTGTAGAGACAAACACAGGTTTTCTCCCGAGGGGCAGTTCTCACCCTCAGGGTATATCCAAATCATTTGGAAGGCCTGTGAGAGAAGGGTTGCTGGGTTCACTTTTCCTGTGGGTGGGGTTAGCGTGGGGATTCTACAATTTGCATTTCTGACGAGTTCGCTGGTGAGCTGATCATGCTGGTCCCGAAACTGCACTTCGAAAGCTCCTGCCTTAGAGGACAGGTTCGGAGCAGCAAATAGGAGCTGACAACTGACAGTCAGATGCACAAGGACACGAGGCAGCACGAGTGAGAGGAAAAACCAACCACCAACAGATCTAGATCCCAAGGAGCATGATATACTGGGATTATTGGGTCCAGAACATAAAATAACTCCGAAATATTTAAAGACATAAAAGCTAGTCGAGAGCCCACATAGGTATTTTAGAAATAAAAACCTCAGGCGCCTGAGCAGCTCAGTTGTTAAGCTCCTGCCTTCGGCTCAGGTCATGATCCAGGGGTCCTTGGATCGAGCCCCACATCGGGTTCCCTGCTCAGCAGGAAGCCTGCTTCTCCCTCTCCTACTCCCCCTTCTTGTATTCCCTCTCTCACTGTCTCTCTCTGTCAAACAAATAAATAAAATCTTTAAAAAAAATAAACAACAACCTCAAGGGATGGGTTAAATGGTAGATGAGACAAAACTAGAAAGAGAATTAGTGAACTGGAAAATAGATCTGAAAGATTCATGTTCACGCCCTGCTCACTCACTCCCCTGAGAAATGTATCGTACCAACTGTATGCTAAGAGTGTGCCAGGCCTCGGGAACAGAGATGAATAAAGACAATGTCACTGCCCTTGAGAGGAAGACAGCCACGCATATACACCTGAAAATACAGTCAAGCATCCTGGGTGCTGCCATATTGGTTTCCCATCCAAAATAAATGGTGGGGCAAGGGCTGCCATGGTCTGCCCTCTCTGAGACATCAGGAAGGGCTTCTTGTAGGAGGTGGCCTAATGCAGTTCAGATAAAACCCATACTTGTTCCAGAACCAAGCAGGCCCTGTATGACCAGCAGCTGCGGGACTTGCCCTGACCTCATTTCATGCCCTCTGCCCTTGCTCACTGTGCCCTGGCCTCACGGGACTTCTTTCCATTTCAGGAGCACTGAGCATTTAATTTTATGCGGTTCAGTAGTCATTAGCTACATTTGGCTATTGGACATTTGAGGTCTAGTTTGCCCAAATTGAGTTATGCTATACATGTAGAATATACTCTGAATTTTGGTGACTTAGTATAAAAACAGAGTGTCAAACATCCCATTAATAATGCTTTTATATTATATGTTGAAATGATAAGATTTTAAGTATATTAGGTAAAATAAATCATTAAAATTAATTTCACCTCTTTTAACTTTTTAAATGTAGTTACTAGCAAATTTTAAATTATGCCTAGGGCTTGCCTTATATAGCAGTTGGACAGCACTGCTCCAGACTCTCTTCCCACCTCAGGGCCTTTGCATATGCTCTTTTCTCAGCTTGCAGGATTCTCCCTCTCCACTCTCTCTGATAGGATTTCTTGTTCTTTAGAGATCAGTTTAGAGGTCACTTCCTCAAGGCCGTTTTCCTTGGACACCCTACCCAAGTTCGGTACCAGGTGTTTGCTACACAGCACTTACTAGAGTTGGCATTTCTCTTGTCTCTTTCCTTGCATATTGTCTGTCTCACCCACTAGAGTCTAGTGACCAGACCGTATGCCCCAAGAAGCCTGGCTTGAGTCACCCTGTTCCCAAGTATCTGGCACGTAGCATGCGTGCAGCATGGACGGAGCGAGTATACCCACCACCCTGGGCCTGGAGCAGGGGAGGGTGGTCGGTGACGTGGCTTCTCTTCCCCATCCGCCAGGCTGTGGAGCGGCTGATTCACCCTCAGCTCTGTGAGCTGTGCATAGAGGCCCTCGAGCGGCACGTCATCCAGGCTGTCAACTCCAGCCCCGAGAGGGCAGGCGAGGAGGCCCTGCACGCCTTCCTGCTCGTGCACTCCAAGCTGCTGGCCTTCTATTCCAGGTGAGCCCTGGTCCCAGCAGCGGAGGCCCAGACCCCTGCCTTCCCCCACCCCCAGCCTAAAAAGCACCAGCTCCCCAGCCAAGAACTTCAAGACCCATCTCTTCCCTGAAGCCTCCTTAACTCTTTAGTTCTTGACGCTCTCAGCCCATTCCCTTCTCTGAATTAGTCTTCCTGGAACACTGTCTCCAAATCTGAATTCTAGAACTTCCCCATAGGCTGTGACTGGTCCCTGGTGGTTTCTCATTGGTGGGTTTTTTTTCCTTCAACACACCAAGTTTTATTTTAAAAATTAATGAACTGATTAATTTTATCTGTACCTTTCCTTTCTTCAAGAAGGATGAAGCCAGCCGACATGTTCATAAATTCCTTGAGAGCAGGGATCCTGCTCCAACTCCCTTAACCTGGGTGCCCCGTGCCCACTGTTACCTGCAGGGGGCGCCCGCATGCGCTGACAACTACCTGCTCTCTCTGCAGCCATAGTGCCAGCTCCCTGCGCCCTGCCGACCTCCTGGCCCTCATCCTCCTCGTCCAGGATCGATACCCCAGCGAGAGCACAGCGGAGGATGACGACCCTCAGGTCTTGAGCCAGCTCCCCAGGCAGCTCCAAAACCCAGTCTGGAGAGTGCTGGGCAGGCCACCTGGGGAGGCTGTGTTTCTGCATCACAGTTCTGGGCATGCTCTTGGCCTTGACTCCCTGCTGTTTTTAGATATAACAGGAATTCTAGAATGCATGCAGTTTAGTCAATGAAAAGGGCAGGTTTTTGGAGTCCTTGCCACTCTAGGCCTCCCTTCCCTTCTCTGTGCAATGGGACAAGGGTTGTTCGGAAGAGTAAAGGGGACAATTTACCTCAAGCCCAGCTGTGCCTTGGGTGCTCGGTAGGTGTTAGTCACCATCCTCGCCCACTCCGTCCCCATTATCAGTCGCAGTTTGGTTGCCAGTGTGTTGGAAGTTCAGGAATTTCAGTGGTTCTGGAGGAAGACTAGGCCACCTGAAACTGAAACCTCGGTGGAAAGTGAGGACGCCCACCCAGGGCCACGTGGTGGCGGGAGGCACCGGGCTTGGAGGGCTGTGGGTGGAAGTTCTGGGCTCCGGGCGCAGGAGGGGAGGAGCGGATCAGAGGAGCTCTAACTAGGTCTCCCTTGCCCACGGCAGCCTTCTCCCCCGAAGCCGCGGAGCAGCCAGAGCATCCCTGTGCAGCAGGCCCGGAGCCCCGCCTCCACAGCCCGGGCCAGGAGGAGTTCCACGGCAACCGTGTGTGCTGTGCACCTGCTGCGTGGGGGGGAGGGGGGGCCCGGGGTGGAAGCCCTCAGGAGAGGCTCTCCCAGCCCTCCGCCCAAGGTGCCCTCTTCTCCCTCGCAGGAGACCGACAGCTTCTCCCTGCCCGAGGAGTACTTCACACCAGCTCCTTCCCCCAGGGAGCAGGGCTCAGGTGAGGCCTGGGGAGGAGCTGGAGCTGGGAGGGGGGGGTAGGCACAGACACCCAGATTCCCAGAGCACAGGCTGCTGCCCGCAGGTCCTCCTGATGAAAGCGCGGCCACTCAAACGATTCTGTGTGACAAGCTGATTTCATTTAATATTTCATCTCCCATAGGTGTATTCTCTGCCCTTTTTTTGGTAATCAATTAATAAGTAACTAAAATTAAGTAATAATCATTTGATTTCAAGTATAATGATTTAAAATATACATATTCAATTTCTAAACCTTACCTGTTTTTCCAGACAATGTGGGTGGGTAAAAATAGAAACAAAAAGTATTCAAAGTGTTGCTGACAAAACAACGGACAACATTGCTGAGAAAAAAGATAAGCCAGAATGTGTACTGTTGAAGTCCCTCTGGATGGGCATCACATTTACCTCTGAAGTTCTTGGGGAGAAGGAAGGACCATATGGTCTACATCACCTAATTGAGGAAGGCCAGGGTTTCAGGAGAAGACACTTCTCAGGGACTGAGTTTTGAGAGGAATTTACTGTGTGGCATACTTGAGGCATTGGTTCTCAACCTTGGCTGCACGTGAGAGCCAGGCCAGTGAAGCTGCAGTCTGCGGGCTGGGACCCAGGTGTAAATGCTTCTAGAAACTTGCCCCGTGAGGCTGGTGACCATCAGAGTAGGAACCAGCCCTGTGCACAGATTCAGGTTACGCAGTGGTTCGAAGCCCTGTTGCACTGTGGGCTTACCTAGAGATCTTTAAAAACTGAAGCCGGGCCTGCCTGTGCCAGAGATTCAGACTTAATTCATCTGGAATGTGGCCTGGGCATCAGGATCTTCAAAAGGTCATGTGCGGCCACAGTTGGAAGCCAGTGGGTTAGATGTTCTTAACTCTAGGTCCGCGGATGGGCTTCAAGGAGCCTGGGGGGCCCCCCGAGAGCCCACTCCAGCTCCTGTAGGCTTGCACATTCCTCTGGGCCCGGGGTCTGTAGTGTCCTCTGGTCTCTAAGCTCCCCGCGAGCCCAGAACACATCAGGAGACACCGCTTTGGGGTGATCACCAAAGCTCCTTTTCCTTCTTACTACTCCCTCCCCTCATTCATCACAATCCTCCTCCTCTTTCTCAGTGGTTAGTTTTTATGCCTCAGAGCTGTAAATAATGCCATTTCACAGTGCCTGGAACTCACCACTTACAAATGGCATGCGTTGGACTCATTCATTTGTAAATCAGGTGTTCAAAACATAGAAACGGGCTTCCCTAGAGAAACATGATTACAAACGATAGCTATCTGCAGTGAAATATGAGGGAAAGCAATATTATTACAAACATGTAATAATTCAAATCTGTAGTGGGTTCAGTAGGTTTTCTGTGAGCTCTGCGGGGAAAGGAAAGCCACTCAGTTCCCTGCGCATAGTAGGTGCTCAGTAGAAGTTTGCTGATTGAGTAAGTGTGCTCCCTTCTGGGGAAGAGGCGCCGTGGTAGACAGGGAGGGACCTGAAGGAGTGAGAGGGTGGAATCAAGGAGGGGATTCAGGGGGGCCAAGGAGGGGCATGCCCCCCCTCCCCCTGTCGGGTACATCATCAGGAGCCAGCACCCAGCAGCTGGCCTTGGGGGTAGCTGCTCGAGCTCGGGGCTGCAGAGCACACCCTGCACTTCCAGCTTGGGGTCCAGTGAGTAGGGCAGTGCTGCTTCGGCCCCTACTATGGGCCCTCGCCCCCGCCAGGTACTCTGCCCCACCCTCCCCTTCTGACCCGCCGCTGGGCTGTTGTTCAGGCGTTCGCGTTATTTATGTTCTCTTACGACCTGTGTGCTGTAGGTAGCACCGTCTGGCTGGATGGGGGCACCCCACCCACGGATGCTCCCCAGGTCCAGGTGAGTTTCTCCTGGGGGAGGGAGGGCCCACTGGGCACCGGCTGATCTGAGACGCTGCGGTGGGCACCAGGGACTCTGAGCTGTCTCCTCCCTGTAACTGTGCACAGGGCCGGCCCTCCTGCTGCCACCTCGGGGCTGGTCAGTGCAGGGGACAGAGCTCGTCTGCAGTGAAATACGAGGGAGGCCTAGGAGGGCAGGTGGTGGGCGAAGGGTGACCTCAACTCCTGAGGAATCCCACCCTCCTCACTGTTGTTGGGACTGAAAGTCCAACTTAATTTGTGATGACTTTTTAAATTAGAAAGTAAGTGTATTCGTTGTAGAAAAATTGGGAAATACGAAAGTATGAAAAGGAACAAAAATCGCTCAGTCTTAATCCTTTGCCCAGATGTTAATTACTATTAATATTTTGGGGTGTTTCCTTCTGTCTTCCCTCTGATTTTACGTTCACATATGGACATATACATGTGTGTATGTATATTTACACACTACGTGTATTTTTATTTTTATTACCAAATTTGAATCCTAATGTCCTTCATTGCATGTTTTCCTTAAGCATTTTTCCATTTACTCCGTGCTGGTCTTTAAGGGTTAAGAGTCCGTCACGTGCGTCCATTACTTTTTATTTTTTTTTTTAAGATTTTATTTATTTATTTGACAGAGAGAGAGAGAGAGAGAGAGATTACAAGCAGGCAGAGAGGAGGAAGCAGGCTCTCTGCCTAGCAGAGAGCCCCATGTGGGCCTCGATCCCAGGACCCTGAGATCATGACCTGAGCCGAAGGCAGAGGCATTAACCCACTGAGCCACCCAGGTGCCCCGTCCATTACTTTTTAGCAGATTCCCAAAGCTAGTAGGTTGTTGCTAATTTTTTGGCTGTTCTGGAACACTGAGACTGCAGTGCCGTCCTGATGGAGGAGGTCTCATGGCATCTCTGGTGATTTCCTCGATTCTCTAAAGCCTTTCTCACTTATTTAGTAAGGCGGGAGTCTTGCTCATTTAGTCCTCCCACGCCTCAGTTTCCCCGTGGGACCAGCAGTCCGGATGCTCTGAGGGGTAGAATGACAGGGTCATTGACATGCCTTTGTCCACGCGAAGGCCTGGGAGGGAGCCCCCCCGACCCCCGACCTTCCTGCCCTTGTAGTCTCTTCTCTGCCTCCCGCCCACTTCCTGTCCCCCACGGGCCCTGCTCGCCATCCAGCCCTGACTCGGCGTGCAATGGCCCCGGGGACACAGGGAGCCAACAGGAGCGGTCCTGGAGCTGCCGGGGCCGTGGTAACAGGACGGGGGTGGAGAAGTGGATTTCGTGGCGCTGAATTGTTCACCCGCACGGTTCACAGGGAAGACAGCCCGTGGGCAGCGGGGGGTCGGTGCCGGGGGCAGGGGCCGAGCGGCGCCCCAGCGGCGCCCTAGCACGGACAGCTCCTCTCCTCCGCAGGCAGCCGAAGACTCGCTCGAGACGCTGGTCCCTCCCTGCCCGGCCGCTTCCGGCCCCAGAAGGGTTTTCCTGGACGCCAGCGTGAAGGAGAGCCACTGCCCCCTGGTGCCCCACACTGCCTACTGCCTGCCCCTGTGGCCGGGCATCAGCATGGTGCTCCTGACCAAGGTGGGAACGACCCCCCCGCCAGGGCAGCGCCCCGGCCCGGACACGTCCCCGCAGGCCTCCGGCCATTCACCCCGCCCTGCGCCGCTTCCGTAGGGCCCCGGCACCCCCCTGGCCGTCGTCCTGTTCCAGCTGCTGGACGGCTTTGCCACGCTGGAGAAGAAGCTGAAGGAGGGCCCGGAGGCCGGGAGCGCCCTGCGGTCCCACCCCCTCGCGGGGGACCTGCGCCAGAGGATGGACAAGTTTGTCAAGAATCGCGGGGGGCAGGAGATTCAGGTGAGCCCCGCTCCCCGGCTGCGGCGGCCTCCGGGAGAGGAGGCGGGGTCTGTCCTGTCCACACCGGGGGACGGGAGCCCCGCGTGGGCCCGTGATCCCTGTGTCCCCCTTCACGAAGCGGCAGCACAACGTAGCATTTTCAGAGCACTTTGACGTGAGTCTGGCAGAACACGAGTTCGGATTCCCGGGGTTTGTGTGAGGAAACCAGGGCCGAGATGACCGGGCAGGCAAGTGACAGGACCAGAGCCTGACCCTGGGCCGCCGTGAAGGCCAGCGGCCTGTGCCCAGCGCCCCTCCCCGGGGACGCCGCCCACCCGTACCTCGGGGGCCCCGAGCGCAGGCCGGAGGTGAGGCCTGGAGAGGCCTCGACGGTAGACACGCACAGTCTCTGCCGGGAGGGTAGGTCACCCAGGGGGAGCAGCCGGGGGTGCTCGCATCCATCCGAGGCCCCGAGATGCACCGTGGCTGCCGTCCGCGGGCGTCTGAAATGAGAAGGGTTGGCGGGGGCAGAGCGGGGGAGTGAAGCTCAGACCCAGACAGACCCAGACTGCGCTCTGAGGAGCACCTCGGGCCGTCACAGCGCATCATGCCCAGGCCATGCGCAGTGAGCACGGGGTAGGGTGCCAAGTCCCCCTTTGGGGCGCTCGCCGGGGCCCCACCTCAGCACAGCAGTGCTGCCCCGCGTCCGCTTCTGTTCGGGGTGCTCGCCGGGCCCTCCGACAGCATGAGTTCACGCGCCTGTGCCACTAGGCAGGGAGCCCCCCGCTTCCGCACAGAAACTGCTCTTTAAAGAAACGCTCGCTGAGTGAAGACGGTGGTGTGTGTGGTGGGGTGCAGAGAGCTGGGGGGACCTGCCAGCCAGCGTGGACTGTGCGAGGGCAGCTGCATGCTGAGCCTAAATACTGAAGCAGATGAGCGGCGTGGGTCCCTCCCGAAGCCCGACATCACAAGGGTCTCCCCGGGACCCCACTGTGGGGCCGTCAGCGCAAAGCCAATCTGTCCCCTGCCCTACAGAGCGCCTGGCTGGAGTTCAAGAGCAAGGCTTTCTCCAGGAGCGAACCCGGATCATCCTGGGAGTGAGTGGCGGGCTCTGGGGATGGGGGGCAGTCGTTTGGACAGAGGGGCAGGTTCCTCCAGGCGGAGAGGGAGAGGATACTCAGGAAGGCGCTCAGGAGGGCCAGGGGCTTCCCGGAGCGCCGAGTCCCGCCCAGAGAGCCGAGTCCTGCCCGCAGACGCTGGAGGGAGGCTGGGAGGCAGAGGGGCTGCAGGTGGAGGAGAGGACCTTGAGGATTTAATGTGGGGCCGAGGGCTTAGGTTCCCGCTTCCCCTCATTTCTCTGTAAAATAAACCATGGGGTGGGATGAGATTCCAGGAGCTTCCACCCAGGTACGGTGCACCACGTTGGGGGAAAACCGGGGAGCCCTCAGAGACACAGGGCAAGCGTGGGCTTCAGCAGCTGTGTCTGTCACCGGTCAGGTGACCCAGGGGATGAAGCGCGGTCCTAGGGGTGCGTCCTCAGCACACATGCGCACAGCCCACTGCCAGGCCCTGCCTGCTGTCACCCTCTCCTCTCCCGGCGCCAGGCTGCTCCAGGCGTGTGGCAAGGTGAAGCGGCAGCTCTGTGCCATCTACCGTCTCAGCTTCCTGAGCACGGCTCCAGGCCGGGGGGGCCCCCATCTGCCCCAGCAGCTACAGGACCAGGTCCAGACCGTCATGCAGTAAGTGTGGGTACGGCCCCCCGTAGCCGGAGAGGGAGCTGGGGCGCCACACCACACCCGCCCCCCTGCTTCCCCGGCAGAGAGAAGCTGATGGACTGGAAGGACTTCTTGTTGGTGAAGAGTAGGAGGAACGTCACCATGGTGTCATATCCTCCTGCCCAAGCCCCCGGTGTCTGTCTGTCCCCCACACCTGCCCACTCTGTAGGATTGCGGGCTTTCGGGAAGGAACAGATATGTTCCACCACCTCCCCATCTTTCTCTGAAGAAGAATAGCAGAGACTGTCATGGGTGTCTTGTCCATAGGAATGCTCCAGGACTGAAGGTTCGCAAATCCCCGCTGTCCCTCAGTGGCTTCATGGAAGCTTTGGGGATTGTTTATGTTGACACTGTCCAGCCAGCAAGGTGGTAACAGGTTTTCCAGGAGGGGCAGGGGTCCTGGGTCAGGTGGGTTAGAGAGGCCATGTCCTCCTTAGAACTCACAGTACACAGTGGGACGTGAAGGCTCTGAGAAGGCCTGCACCAAAAATGTTTGTCCCTGTTTAAAACCCCTGTCCAAGACCTGTTTGACCCTTTTATTATGGCATACCAGTTTTATCGAATACTGATTTCCTCTGCAACTTTATATAAAGCAGCTTTTCCTTTGTGAGGATCGCAGTATGCAGGTGAAATGGATAACAGGGGCCCTCTTTAGCCACCCTGCCATGTTGGCTCTTCCCTCTCCAGTGGGAACCTTCCAACTTCACGAGGTGAAGTGTGGAGAGATGAACAAAACCATGCCGAGGGGTGTGGGTTGGGCAGTCAGCTAGGCTCATTCATCAGGTAGGTAGCTCCGTGTCACACCAGCCTCACCGTGCATGTGATTTAAATTCATCCCTTGTGAAAATGATAAAATAGGAACATTCACTATTCCTGTTGGGTCTAGAAACCCCCAAGTTAGACATGCTAGTGTCAAGTTATCCATTGTACTTGTAGAATTTCACAGCGTTGGGAGTTCAAAGGTAAGGAGGTCTGGGAAAACAGGGACCACAGGGGGTTGGCTGACATGGCAGCTGTGGGGAGAGGTGGGCATGGCAGGCCTGGCCTCCGGACTCCGCTGCTTAGCCTTGCCAGAAGCCTAGGTTGAGGACAGAGTCATCCCCTCCCCAGTCCCTGGCTTTATAGGCACCTTAACTCCAACCTTCACCTACCTAGAAGACTTCCCTGGCTTGGTGCATTTCATCTATGTGGACCGCACGACTGGCCAGATGGTGGCGCCTTCCCTCAGCAGCAGTAGAAGGATTTCATCGGAGCTGGGCAGGGGGCCGTTGGCCATGTTCATCAGAACCAAGGTAACCATTGCCCGGCCCAGGTAACTCTTCGCCCCTGTCATACGAGACGTGCTGGCCTGACCCCTATCCAGGAAGGACCGATGCCCCCCCCCAGCCTTGGGGCTCCCCTGAGGCCTTGGGCACACCCCACTTTAAGCCTTACTGTTCTCTTCTGTCTGTGTCTGGGTCCAGCTGCTCTGCAGGCTCCTAAGGTGGGCACCCCTGCCTACATGGGCCTCAGGTGATGTGGGGGGCACCTTCTTGGGCGTCTCCTAATGTGTCTGAAGGAGCGCATCCGGGCAGTGAGGTCAGAGGGGGCAGCGGCTAGGCCCTGACTTGGTGCTTGGCATAAACAAATCCCAGTGTGTGTTGGATGAATTCAAATAGAAAGAAGAAATGCAAGGTCATTCATTTTGGATACAGGATTTAACACTAGGTGGTTCGTACTAAAGAAACATTCTCTGGGGGTTCTTGTATTCTCTTTAACAGACTCTTTCGTGGCAAACTAGTACATGTATATTTATAGGCTGTATTTATATGTAGTAGGTAGTATAGTATAAGCATAAATTGGATAGATTCGTCTAGGTAAAGTATATGCTAGTAGATAAAATCAAGAGGGTCCAGAAGGTGGGGTGGGCTCTGCCTTTCCCTGGCCGTGTGGCCCAGGGCATTACATGGTCTGAGAGACCGTGTGTTCTTCCGGGAAGGAGGCTGGTGACACTGTTGACATCCATGCGTGGCAACGATTGTAGATGCCTGGGATGCTGCGGGTTAAATACTCAGCTCAGTGTGTGGCACAGAAGAGAGAACTCATGGAGCAGGTGCCGGTACTGGCCTCTCCAGCCACCTGCCCGGAGGTCGTTGGGGTTCTCTGGCTGCATTCCTTTGCATTGTTTTTCTCTGCAGTTTTTTGCCATTGGTCATAGTCGTGGATCATCCTGTAGGTGCAGTTGTGTTTACCCACGTTTTCACTTTCTATCTGATGCATTTCCTCATGTCATTAATTCTTCATAAACGTGATTTTTAACAAGTCCACAATAGTCCATCACGTGGCTGTAACATAATTTCCTTCGCCATCTCCCCAATGTCGAACAGTTAGAGTGTTTCAGGCTCTCACGGTCATAAATAATTCTGCAGCACACACTCTCGTGCATCCATCTTTGTCCTCGTCTCTGATTATTTTCTCAATATGGATTCCCAGAAATGGAATTACTAAGTCAAATGGGAGGAATGTTTCTAAGGTTATTGATACATGTTGTCAGGTTGCTTTCCTGAAAATAGAGCAAATCTGCGTTCGTGTTTGCCGATGTAATCAGACATGACGCTGTGGTCAGGTTTGCCGTGAATCATGTATGCCTTCCGCTAAGCTCTTCGGTGTGAGAGCTCATCAGGCCTTTCCCAGCCCTGGGAGATGGAGGAGTCAGGCTGTCCCTGCTGTCCTTCCACGGGCAGGTCACAGACAGCACCAGGAAGTCCTTGATTAAGCAAGAGAATGTCACCCAGGGGATCCAAGGCACATTGTCCCTCGGTCACTGTGTTTCTCTCAGACCTCTTGGTGAGCCCTGGTTGGGACTTCACCCTGGTGCAGAGGACATGCCTGGCTCAGGCTCCTCTGTGTTCACACGCCCCACAGCACCTTCCTGGCAGAGAACTTATGCCAGAGACGCCCGGCCCTGGAGGGGACCAGGTGGGCGGATGGCCCTGGATAGTAGGGTTTCCAGGAGGCTACACCCTCATCTCCTGTTAACTAGTAACGTCCTCGGCTGTGTTCTGGGCCGAATGATCAGTTTACTAATTTATGGCTTTTGTGCACAGTAAAGTTACGTGAAGTGTTTTTACGTATATTTTCAATTGTCGCAGTAACCGGGGAGGTGTAGTCCATCCACCCACCGGATAATGATTTATTTTTGAACTCCCGCTCTGACCCAGGCCACGCACTGGCACTAAGAAAACGCGATCAGAGCAGCCGCTGACCTTCCAGGAGCTCCTCCTCCCAGTGCTTTTCTTCCAGTGGCGGGAGCCTGGGCCCTGGGCCCTGGGCCCACTGTGGGGAGAGGGCCGACCCCGCGGGCCCTGGGGAGGCTGTCGGGGCCGCCACGAGCATCCTCTCCCCCTGTCCCCAGGTCTGGGCTCTGATCCGGCTGGCACGCAGGTACCTGCAGAAGGGCTACACCACACTGCTGTTCCGGGAGGGCGACTTCTGCTTCTCCTACTTCCTGTGGTTCGAGAACGAGATGGTGGGTGCAGCCAGGTGCTGGGACAGAACCGTCCCGAAACGCTTTCCTCTCGGCTCACTCCGGGATCCCTTTCTTCTGCACTGTGTTCAGTCTGTCTCTTCATCTCTCCTCGTCCCTAGTGGAGCTGACAGGCACAGCCGTTGGGACCCAGACCTCCGAGGTCCCGTGTTCAGGTGCGCTTTGTGACCCTCCAGCAGCTGTCTGAATGACTTGTGCTGTCACTCGAGGCAGCGCCCAGGTCGCACACGAACACATGGACGCGTGCCCGGCGAGAACGGCTGCTCACACGTGCTTCCACGTGGCCAGCCACCCTTACAGAGCATGGCACGCCATCAGTCCCATTGTAGAGGCCGACAAACCGAGGTTCAGAGCAGTGAAGCAACCTGCCCAAGGTGAAGAGGAGAGTACGGCCTCCTGGCCTGGTCCTCTCGCGAGACCTCACTGTTACTCCAGTGTAAGCACAGGTCATGCGAGCTCGCTGTCTACTTCTCTCTGCCTCTCCTCTTTCTTTCCTGTTTCTCTTCGGTTTCTCCGCACCTGTCACTTTGAGTCTGTGTCCCAGCTCTCTCCACTCCTTCTGCCCCTCACACCCCCGCCGGGCCCTGCCCTCTCCCGCCCCTGGCAGCAGCCCTCCTTCGCTCTGGTGCGAGAGCGATGGGTAGCACGTTCCAGAGCGCAGGCTGCCTCCTGGGTCTCTCACGACCTCCCGTCCTCCCAGCCTGTGCCATGGCTGGGGCCACATTTTATAGATGGAGACACTGATGCCTGGAGATCCAACTCCATGGCCAGGGCCACCAAGGCCATCAATGAAACATCCAGAACCCAGGCTCAGCTCTGCTGGCCGACAGGCTCCTGTCTGCCCTCTGAGCCCAAGATGTGTGTATGACCTTCGCCTTAGCTTCTGGGCAAGGCAGGGCTTCATATGTGTGTGGCTGGCCCAATGGAGGGACAGACTGAAGTAGGGCTGTGGGAGGCAGAGCCAGCTGAGGAGGCTGCCTGCACCTCTGCCATCCTGGGCTGCCACCAGGCAGGCTGAGCACACCTCCTCGCCCGCAGGACGGGCCCCACGGTGCCTTTGTGAGCATGGAGACGAGCCCATGACCGTGCTCGACATGCACTGGCTGCCCGGTGCATCTTAATTCCCTTCTCCTCCTTACGCTTTTTTTTTTTTAAGATTATATTTATTTGCTTGAGAGAGAGCAGAGTGAGAGAGAGAGACAGCAGAGCAAGAGAGAACAAGCATAAATGGGGGAGGAGGGGCAGCGGGAGAAGCATACTCCCTACTGAGCAGGGAGCCCAATGCAGGGCTCGATCCCAGGACCCTGGGATCATGACCTGAGCTGAAGGCAGACGCTTAACCTGACTGAGCCACCCAGGCACCCCCCTTCTCCTCCTCATCCTGCCCTGGAGATTGTGGCCGCTTTCATAGCAGAGACTTGGGCCTTTTGATAATGCCTGGCCCTTCAGGACCCTGCAGGCCACCTCCCAGGGTCACCCCCCCGGCAGCCGTCCTGAGCTCGTGCCGGTGGTCCCTGACCCAGGTCCGCGCACTGAGAGCCACCACACGTGGACCGGGCAGGACACTCAGAACTTCACATGCGTCACCTCCAGTGTTCGCTGGGAGGTTACTGTTAGTCCCCTTCACAGACGAGCAAACGAGGTGAGAAGAGGCCCAAGCAGCAAGCAGCCACCATGCAGGGTTGAGCCAGGCCTTGAACTTCGTGTGCAACGAAGTGTTCTTGCCAACACACCACCACCTCCCCGTGTAAGAGCCGCTTCCTCTTCCGCAGGGGTACAAACTGCAGCTGATAGAGGTGCCCGTCCTCTCGGATGACTCGGCGTCCATCGGCGTGCTGGGAGGGGACTACTACAGGTGAGCCCGGTTCACAAGGCTGCTGGGAGCGGTGGGTGCCCAAACCAGTGCCCCTCCCCCACAGGGGAGCAGCTCCTCCTTCAGGGATGCCCCCCAGGAAGCCCTGGGGGGAAGCTCTTTGCTTCCCAGCCCCGGCTTCGGGGAGGAGGGCGGGTGGGAGCAGACCCGGTTTCTGCCCGTCTCTGCCCGCTGCACTGTTGGCAGCACCCGCCTGCGTCCGCGCCGGGCCCCTGGGCTTCCCTGCCGGCTCTGTGGCTTCCCGTGGCTTGGACACAGCCGTCGGCAGACCCCGCACAGGACCGGGAACCCGGAGCGGGGTGGACCGCGCGGCCCGGGGCCCAGCCTCGCGCGGTTGGGTGGGAAGGGAAGGCTTCGCGGGCCGGGGGCCGGGGGCCGGGAGGGGCGGCTGCTTCCTGGGGGGCTGCTGTGGCCTCGTTCCTGAGTCCTGCCCCCCCTTCCTCCAGGAAGCTCCTGCGCTACTATAGCAAGGGCCATCCCGCTGAGGCCGTCAAGTGCCACGAGCTGCTGGCCCTCCACCTGTCGGTGATCCCCACAGACGTGCTGGTGCGGCAGGCCGGCGAGCTGGCCCGGCGCCTGTGGGAGGCCTCCCGCCTCCCCGTGCTCTAGGCCGACGCGGTCCGGGTGTGCACCCCTGGTCCCCGCGCAGAGCAGCCACCAGGGGTAGGATCGCCCCCCGGGTCTCTTAAAGAAACCACCTAGACTAGGCTCCCCTCCAGGTACCAAACCCCTAAATCCTCNGGGGGGGGGGGGGGGTCCCTTGGTCTCCTTAAAACGACAGTGGCTGTGAGGTTAGAGCTGGGGCACCTGCTTTCAGAGCTGCCTCTTCCTTTATCGCAGGGAGACAGGAAGGCCCCAGGGCCTGCAGGTGTCTGAAGAGCCCTCCTTTAGGCTTTTCTTGGATGGAGACAGAGCTTCCTCGGGAAGCCGGTTCCCTCCCCAAATGCAAGCTGCTGCCTTGGCTGGGTGGGAGTGCCCGCTGCGCCCCTTCCTCTCCGCAGCTCGGGGCGGCTTTCCTACACCTGCACCCCGTTCCCTGCGTTCCCCGCGGCACCGGCCTGTCGGGGCGGCTGTGAGGCGGCCCGGCCCACACAGGAGCTCAGTAAACGCTGGCTGCGGCCGCTGCTGTTCAGGCCAAACATGCCTGGGCTCCTGGGCTCTCGCTGGCGCGTCGAGGCCCCTTCGCTCCTCTCTGTCCCGACTCCTGCCTCAGCCCCACCTCGGACGCTCGTGTCGCTCGTGTCGCTCAGTCCCGTGCATCCCGGCAGAGGTTTATAAAAACTCCCCAGCCGATCCCTGTGTGCCCTGAGTTGAGAACCGCTGCCTGAGGGGGACGGCCCCTCTCCTGTCACTGGAAGCTCCCAGGACAGGCGAGCACGCGAGCCGTGGGACCGGGGCGCGTCCGCCGCGGGGAGGGGAGAAGCAAGCGCCGCGGCAGGGGGAGGCCCCGGGCCGCGTTCCTGACCTGCCGTCGCAGCCGGCCTTCCAGGTCTTCAGTCTCGAGCCAGAACTCACGCAGACTCTTCTTTCCTGTTAAGGAAGCAGCTGTGGGGGGGCGAGAGGGGGGCAGAACCACACCTCACACTAACGTCCTCAGAGGTACCGGCGAGGGACAGTCACCTGAGGTGACTGGGACTGCATTCCGCCTTCATATCTTGACTTTACGAATGGAAATTTAACCTCAATCGGGGAAAACACAGGAGAGCACAAAGGGGGGGAAGTAAGTCTAGAAGCCGCCTGCTGCTTCGGGTACCCGCTTCCGTCACCTGATATTGTCCCTTAACTTTTAGTAGCTACCTGATGTTGACACGTCTGGTTGAACCAATCCCCCGAATTCTTCGATGCTGTCATGCTGGGGCGAGGACCCCGCATTGGTCTCCAGCACAGATTCACACACACGGTCACCCTGGCACACACGGGGGAGTCTCGGTCACGACCAGGATCGGCGGAAGGCTCCCCCACTCAGACACGGACACCGCATACTCTCCCCGTTGTAAGGGGCGTTTCTGACGGCGGGTTTCTAGAATACAGACAGATGTCCCGGCAGTACAGGAACTCAACTCTTGGGTGCTTCTTTCCTCCAACGAGAGGAATGGCCTGCTAGCTGAGGGGCAGAGAACAAAGCGGCTGCTAATTCAAGGCAGGCCAGAGGGTGGCAGGGAAGTGTGGTAGCCGAAGATATTTGCAGATGTGGTCTTTCTGGGGATGCTCAAAAAACGGGAAAGGTGCCAAAAGCCAGAAGAGGGATGTGTAGCCTCAGAAGAAGGCGGCGAACCCCAAGCTCCCCAGCCCTTGCAGGCTCCTCCGGCCTCTTCAGTGCAAGGAGCTTCAGGGCCCGGGGGAGCACACACAGCTCTCCAGGGGCCACGGTGACAGATGTCCCCCCCCACCCCCCAGAGTTGTGCTGAGGCCCTGGCCACAGCGACCCTGTGGGGTGTAGAGCCGCTCACATCCTGCAGGCGGGAGGATGGGGCGCTAGAGCAGAGTCTGACCAGTGTGTCCTCGGGACCCGCTGCCTGCACACCCCGGACAGTGAACTATGTGATGAGAAGCAGGACAGTGCTGGGGAGGGGGGCCCACCAGCGCGCTCACAGGCTGCCCGACCTCCCCCGCCCCTTCTCTGAGCCTCAGTGCCCTCGTCCATGAAATGGGAGTTCTGGGGTCCCTGTGAGCACAGCACCTCACACGTGGGAGCCCTGGAGTGACCAGCACGGTGGCTCTCCTCTGCGGCCTGGAGGGGCCCCGACTTCTGCCTGGTGAACAGGCGGCCTCCTGAGACTCTGCCCTACGTGGACTCTGTGAGCTGCCTGTCCTCGTGGCCCAAAGCCAAGTACAGCGGCTGGACTGCTGCTCCTCCTCTCTTCCGGTTTGCTCCCCGCCCCTCCCCCTGCCTGGGCAGCACGAAAGCTGACTGGAAGCAAATTCCTGGCCTGTGCTGGGCAGAAATGGCTGCAAGTGGCCCAGGCCTCGGCAGGGCCTCGGGTGCCTCTCTCTGCCCGGCTTGGAGACAGGCTCACTGGGGAGCCAGGGGACGCCTGAAGCCTGAGTACGATGCCGTGGTGATAGGAGCAGGTAACCGGGCTGTGCCAGAGCTGAGGGCTGGGGAGGGCGGCCCTGCTCAGAACCCCGTGGGCTGCGGGGAGGGCATTCCCACGCCCCACACCTCCCTCTGCTCTGGGCACAGGCTGGCCGGGGTTTGGGCCAGAGCAGGCGCCGTGCTGGAAAGGCTGCTCAGTCGGTGAGCAGGCACCAAGGCTGAGGGGCTGGCTGTGCCATCAGCTTGCCCTGTGGTCTGGGCCACAGTCTCACCCTCTCTAGGCTTGGGTCTTCCCTTCTAGAACGACCAGGGAGGAATAGGTGAGCTCAAGAGTTTCCAAGTATATCCTGCAAAATTATTTGGTTGCCACTATGTTTTTGGAAAGCAGATGGTCCACAAGGCTTGGAAAGAAAGAGCCTTGCTGTAAAAGACCCATGAAATCCAGCAACCCTGAGTTCCCTGAGTTCTGGTCACCACCACCTCCCCACTAAGACCACCCACTTCCCCGAGGAAACTGGAAGGTTCCTTAAAGGGGAGTTAGGAAAAACTAGGAACGAGTCACAGAGATCCCCGTGCATGTCTGGGGAGGGTGACAGCCCTCCTTGTCTTGGGTATCGGGCCCGTGGGGTCCTGCTGCCCTTCACTCACCCCCAGGCTGTGCGGTGTTCGACTCCGCCCCGTGACTGGGAGGCTGCAGGGCCTGGACCAGGTTGTCTTTGCTCAGAGCCTTCCATTCACACTCCCAGGGGCCCCAAATGTCACCTGGCATTCTCTCCCACTGGGTTTAGACAGATAGACAATGGCAGAATCAAAAGAAGATGCTCCTCACTGTTTTAAAGCTGCCTCCTACCCGGCCAGCTCTTCGTCCGTGTGCGCTCTGAGAGCAGTTGCAGCCAGAGAATGTCCAGGGGAAAATGTGTGCGAACATACACGTGGAAGCTCATGATAAACACTGAAATAAAAGTAGTATAGCAGACACATTTACAGATAAGATCCACAGTACTCTAAATTCCAGCTAGCCAATTGGCTCTCACCAAACTAATGTGCTTTTTACTAAACTTAGCAGCAGACCTGTGGTTACCCCACCTATCAGGCCAGCTCAGAAGGAAACGTGGTTTGCTGTTTGCACTGACTTTAAAGAGTAGAACCGACGGGAAGCACCAGTCCCATCTGATGGGAGAGGCTTAGCTCTGGCAGATGACCTTTCTCCCGTACTGGGAGAACATTCTCTCAAGGTCTGCGCTATTCGCCGCAGGACAGCGGCAGACCCAGCACACGGCCGGGTTTCACCTGCACCGTTAGTGTTTCCTCCGTCACTTTCTCACGTGGAACCGTCAACAGAGTAATACCGCCCAGCCCCGAGGTGGGCTGCTGGCTGGCTTCCGTGGTGCCAGGACTCCCACCACGGCCTCTAGCAGGTCACCTCCATGAGGGGCTGCGTGTGCCCTTGGGAGGGAGGCATGGCCGCTGACAGCCGCTCAGGTAAAGAACCTCGAGAACGTAGGTAATTGTAAACCGTGGAGAAACGATGAGGAAGTGACGAGTTTTGAGTATTTATTACCTTTGTTTTCAATATAATTTATTTCACTGTAAGTTTATAATAATCTCAATTTTAGTAACGGCAGCTGTTGACAACTGTCACAAACATCCCGGCTGGGGGAAGCCAGCTCCAGACCTCATTAACTAGACTGGATTCAGTATATGGAAGGCGTTTCCCCCCAACCCCCTGCTTTTCTGCCCTTGGTGACAGCATACCCCTGCTGTCTCCTGGCAGGGAGGGTTGACTCCAGGTCACCAGAGGCCTGAGTTAGCTCTGCTCCCTGAGGTCACATCAGTATCTGGGGGCCTTGAAGATGAACCCTGATTAGCCCCTTGACTAAATATGCCTAAGAATGTCCCAAGGAACTTGTTAAAATGCAAGTCCTGGGCCCCATCCCTGGTGATTAGGATTCAGGGGAAGTCCGCACATTGGGCCAGAATTTGGAGCGGGTCCGGTACAAGGGGCTGCAGGCCACACTTGAGAACCCGAGTTCAGAGCAGCCTCTCTCTCGAGAGCCCTGCGTTCCTGGCTGGCTGCGGATCCCTGGAGTCAGGCTGGAGACAATCAGAGCCTGCAGCTTCAGACCCCCTCAGGGGGAAAGGACAGGTCACCAGGAGCCCCAGGAGGGCGCAGGCAGGACTGGGGATGGAGTGGTGGAGGGCCAAGCATCCTGGGCTGTTGGAATCTTGACCTTTGTCATTTGAGGTCTGTTTGTGCGTTCGTGGGCTCATGTGGGATGATTGAACTGGACCCAGTTGCCTGGAAGCCTTTATTAGTTTTGCAAGGTTTATGATCAGCGCTATTTAAGAGACAAAGAGCTACCATTTATTGTGGGTCTGCTGAGGGGCCGGTGCTCTACATATATTATTGGTTTTTCTCGCTCCGGCGCTGCAAGAAGCCTGAAGCTCGTGGCTGGTCAGAATGACTCTCTTAGGGCCACATCCTGTAAATAGCAGGAACCAGCTTGAGCCCAGGACAGTCGGCCTTTAAGTTGATGTCTATTTGAGAGCAGTCCTTTCCAAACCCATGAATTCATCCAGCAAAGCTCCTAAACCTTAAGAAACTTTTCAAAAGTGTATAAAAATAGTATATTAACCATTCTTTTTAAATGAAATGTAATCGAAGAGATCATCACATGCTCATCACAGGGTGAGAATATGAGTTCATGAAACTTCTGTTTCTGTGGGTACATTTATATGTGGGGTGCAGGCCGGGTCACAGAGTAAGACGCACTTCTTCCTGTGGCTCGTGCTCAAAGAGGGCTGAAAAACTCTGATTCAGAGATTCCTTTAATGGAAGAGAAGTTGGCTCAATGACCTCTAAAATCCTGGGTGTCTCTGTGTGGAAAATGTAAAACAAAGTCAGCTCAGCCGTGAAGGAATCCGTCATGTGGGTCATCGCTGCCTTCTATTTATGGATGTTTGTCAAATTAATGGCTGAACGTTTTATTTGAGTGAACACTGGGTTCAGGCGGGTGCTCCGAGAACATAATCTTCTGCTGACATCTCTGAAGACTCAGAGTGACCTTCTGTCACCAAGGAGAAACACATGCTGAGTGTTCTAAACAAGACCTGTCCCCACTACCTGAAAACCACCCAGGCCTGCTCTCCACCCCACAAGGGCTTCCCCATAAGCAGCTACATGTCCTGAAAGCGAGGCAAGAGGAGACACACCCAGCCCCTGTCCATGCTCGACCACCTGCACCAGAATGACCCAGGGGCTTGTGAGAAATCCATCCCTGGTCTGTGCTGAGCAGACTCGGGGGGCGGGGATGGGGGGGGGTAGGAATCCTCGTTCACACGAGTTCTCAGATGATCCTGAAGTTTCTCAGAGCAGGAGAGGCGCTTGCCAGCAGCCGGCCTGGTGTGGAACCTGGGATCCCGAGTCAAGTTCAGGGCTCCCAACCCAGAGGCAGCCCTCCTAAGATTTTGGAAAAGAACCATATATAAGACAGGTGAATTCTCCCAGTCAGCCGGCACTCCTTTAGACGTGCTGAAGCCGTATGTGTTTAATGACTTCCTTTCGAACTGTTCTTACTTGGCGAACATTGGTGACTGACAGAGACAAAGCCATGTGCCTGAAACCTTCTGGGGCACTAGAGCGGACCCCACTTGGGCAGAAGGAGCCGCGTTCGGCGGCAGCTGTCCGCATGCCCAGCAGGGCCCCTGGACGGGGATTCCCTGCCAGCGAGGCGGTCCACCCCAGCCCCAGGGACGTGCTTGCCATCCGTCACCTGCTCGTCCCCAAGGGACGGAAGCCCAGCAACGAGAGGCTTCATGAGACAGCATTTGTCTGACGACTGGGGGTTTCTCCTGGTCCCTCCCTTTCAGCTTGGAGCCACTGGCCAGGCCAGGGTGGCAAGACTTTTTTTCAAGCTGGGGCAAGAACCAGGGTTTTCTGGCTCCCCACAGACCAGGTGATTTATGGCATCAAACCAGATGCTATTACAACATCCAGGTACAGGTTGGGGGGATTCCACCCCCCACTCCCAACTCCCCACTGCCTCCCCAGGATCTTCACAAGCTTGGGGACAGGGATGGGTGACCATATTCCCCAAGGAGTGTGTCTGCCCGCTGACCACTGCGGCTTTTCTCCTCTCCCTTGTCTCATTGCAGGACACAACGGGCTGGTGGCTGTGAGTACCTCCTCCCCCTGCACCCCGCTTCCCTGGCCCCTGCGCCCGTGGCTGCTAGCCCGAATGCGAGGAAGGGCCGGGGGGAGAAGGGAGGCCGGCTCGGCTCCTCTCCCTGGTGCCGACCAACGGCTGTCGAATGGGTATCTGCGGTAGTTAAGGCTAGTGGGGGCTCCCTCTCCTCTCCTTTCCTTCCCATATGTGCATTTCCCCCATGACTTTGGGAGAGGCAGGGGGCTTTCAGAAGCAAGATGATGATGAGGTGGGAAAGTATGCAACTGGCACAGCGGGGAGACATCTTAGAGCCTGGGAAGCTGGGGCCGGGTGGGGCCCTCCGACTACAGATTACAGGCACCCCCGTGCTCCCCAGCTGGGTCTAGGCTGAAGTACCCAGCAGCTACGCAGCCCCAAGTGCACCCCGGAGACCGCGAGGAAGCCAGCCAAGCAGAGGAGGCGGGGCCCTGCCCCAGCACCACTGGC
Organism: Ailurus styani; assembly: GCA_002007465.1. NCBI lineage: Eukaryota > Metazoa > Chordata > Mammalia > Carnivora > Ailuridae > Ailurus > Ailurus styani. The sequence goes on along the minus strand of LNAC01000020.1, from coordinate 7,730,092 downwards.
TCCTCCGTCCAAAGCTGAGCGCCAGGCCAGGGTACCCTAAGGCTGTGCTTCTCAAACTCTGGTCCCGGTACCCCTCCGAGGCCACCATGTGTGCCGCAGGGTGTTCACAAGACAAACCTGGAACATCTCCCTGGAGCAGTGGCTGCACTAGGGTATCAGTACAGGAGGACTCAGCGCGTCGGGGAGGGAGGGCTATGAGACCATGTTCAGTCTATACACTTCCCCTGACATATTAGTTTTACTTGAACATTTTACAGGGAGCATTAGTATCTCAACTGATCAGTAATTTAAAACATTGATTTTATGGTAATATAAACACGGGTTCGTCCCCCAGCTCTGCCACTTTCTCTGTCTGTGAAGGTCAAGGCAAGTCGTTCAGGTTCTCTGAGCCATGCTAAGGTGGGAATAACCCCCCCCCCAACAGAGCTGCTCTGAAGCCAACAGAGAACATGCTTCGAGGACCTGCCACCCAAAGCCTCCCAGATGAGGACTCAGCCCAGGGCAGGCGGGTGTCCGTGCCCCCAGCCCAAGACCCAGACCCTCCCGAGCACAGCCCTGCAGTTCTTGGAGTCAGGGGTGACTGGCTCTGGGGACCGGGAGCAGGGAGACTGTGAACAGCTCAGGAAGGAGGGGGTTGGAAGAACCTGTTCTAGGTTTTGAACTCTGGTTGGATGATTGGGGGGACAGTCTAAGGAAGTAGGGTCTGCTCTGGATCGGATACGGTCAGAAAGTGGGAACACCCCTGGTGACTGGGCATTTTGATAAATCTTATCTTTGGGGGGGGCACCAGTAGGAGGAGAGAATGATGGGTAAGGAAGTAGCAGCCACTATTCTGGCTGAGAGAGGAGATGGAGGGTATTCTGTGGGTGACTAAGAGCCCTTGTTTCTACTCAGAATTGCGAAGTGGTCTTGCTCTGTCCGATTTTCAATGGTCTCAGAAGACAGCTCTCTGAGGTCGTCGTTCTGTGAGGCTGTTCGTGGCTAATTCGAGAACAACACGGCGTACCTTTGAGGGCCACGCTGTGTCCCAGTGCCAGGGCTGCCATGTTTTCTTCCTCACCGGGATGGGTCAGGAGTATAAGTCCTCGGTCCAGACCATCTGGGTTCAATTCCCAACACCTCTGCTCAGGAGCTCTGGGAGCCTGAGGCAAGCTGTTAACCTCCTTGGGCCTCCATTTCCTCATCTGTGAAATGGGGAGAATCATAGTGCCCACCTCTAGGGTCGTGGGCTGGATTAAACAGTGTCTGGCAAGTGAACTTTATTTACTTTTTAAATATTTTATTTATTTGACAGAGAGAAAAAGAGAGAATGAGCACAAGCAGGGGGAGCAGCAGGCAGAGGGAGAGGGAGAAGCTGGCTTCCCACTGAGCAGGGAGCCCAGGCTGGGTCTCGATCCTAGGACCCTGGGATCATGACCTGAGCCAAAGGCAGACACTTAACCAACTGAGCTGCCCAGACACTCCTGCCTCTTGGTGCTTGTGAGGAGGCGTGAGGCTCGCCCCACCTGGAGGAGCCGGGCACCCCGGGCAGGGCCGGGCATGGTGCAGTAGGACTTCGCAGAGCCAGGCTGTGCAGGAGGGAAGGTCACCCCTGGGATGTGGAGGGGCAGGAGCAGTCATGTCGCATCTTACAAGACATCTGGGCAAGTGGGAATTTACGGAGGAACCAAGGGAATGGCCTTCCCGGAGGCAGGAACAGCATGAGCCCAGGGGCAGCAGGCCGGCCCTATAGCGAGGTCCCTGAGCCGGCAGGTCGCCCCTCGGGATGAAAGGAGGGCCCTGTGTGCCCCTCAGGCGGCGTACCTGCAGAGAATGGGGGTGAACACCGCAGTCTTCGAGAGACGCCCTGTGATCGGGGGTGCAGCTGTCACAGAGGAGATCATCCCAGGTGAGCCCTGTGAGGTGATGTGGGGGTGGCAGAGGGGACTGCTGGTGACCGCTGGTGACCGTCTTCACCGGATTCCGTTTCAGGGTTTAAGTTCTCCCGAGCATCCTACCTCCTCAGCCTGCTGAGGCCACAGATTTACACGGACCTGGAGCTGAAGGTAGAGACCCCCATGGCCCAAAGGTGGGGGGCAGTTCCAGCTTCCCCACCTGGAGTGAAGCCTCCCTATTCTGTGCCCACATGGTTCCCTGCACCTGGGGTCTCTCTTCCACCCGAGGGTCTGTCTACCCCACATGCTCTCCTCAGCGCATCCCCACAGATGGGTTTTGTCTAGCCTATGTAGTGTCTTAAAAATGGGAAATTTTGCATAAAAATTGGACATCTTTTGAAGAACAAGCCTTGTCAACACGAGGCCTGTGTTCCTGCATGCAGCCCTGGCTGGTGTTTTGCATGGCACTGGGGTCCCAGCTCTGCCCGGCCCCATCACTTCCTGGCGTCTCTCCTGGCCCTCGCTGGGGCCCTGCCTGAAACTTTGGGCCTCTGAAAAAAGCCTGATTTCTGCCCTCATTAAACTTAAGGTCCTGTTACTACTGTTGGCAGGTTGAGCGGGAAGTTGGCCCCCAGGGACTTTCACCTCCTCTGACCCCTGGGCTGCTTTGAGGGAGTCCCAAGATCACTCGGTGCCCCGTGCTAACTTCTAGTCAGCTTAACCTCGGTCCACAGGCTGGCCCAACTCTGCCCCTGTCCTTTCAGATTCCTGTCACCCCCACTGCCTCTTTCGGAAGCTGGGCGACCACATCCCTGGAGCCCACTTATCTTCTCCCTGCTTGGTGTCTCTGTCACCTCCACTCAGGAAAAAGGGTTCTGTGTGTCATCCATATGAGAAGCTGTGAGCATTCTCACACCAACTTTGCTCTAAATTGAAAGTTTGAAGTTAATAAGACATTCAACCAGTGTCACCTTGTGAGCAAGAGAGAGATTGAGAGAGAGAGTGCGCAAGCGACCCACCTGCCAGGCAGGACTGGATGAAGTCTAGCCAAGGCCCAGGAGAGGGTCTTCGGTCTTCAGTCCCTGCCAGACTATAGCTGAAGGCAGCTTGCAAATGCCCCAGTTATACGTAGTGGCAGACGTGGCTGGGGTGGGGGCTGTGGGTACACCCTCTTTTTGAAAAATCTAACTTACAAAAACAGGATCACAGAATAGAAATTTTCATGAGCGTATTATCTTTATAAAAATAAGTTACTCATTTGAGGGGCGCCTGAGTGGTTCGGGTTGTTAAGCGTCTGCCTTCAGCTCAGGTCATGATCCCAGGGTTCTGGGATCAAGCCCGGCATCTGGCTCCCTGCTCGGTGGGAAGCCTGCTTCTCCCTCTCCCACTCCCTCTGCTCGTGTGCTCTCCCTCTCACTGTCTCTCTCTCTCAAATAAATAAGTAAAATCTTTATTTAAAAAAAATTTACTCCTTGGAAATGGCTTCTGTCATAGGGTTTCTTTAACTAGGAAACCCCCCACTGAATTGAGTTTATGCTTTGACCTCTGACCTTGGGTTACATTAATAGGAGCATGGTGCTCAAATCAAGGGAGGAAACAGTCCTGCTTCGTGGTACACAGAACTAACCCCACGTGAAGTGCGGAGCACCTTCTCTAACAGGACAGTGATGGGCTGGACAGCAACTCTAGGAGGGCAGCTAAACTCTGGGGATGTTCTATTTCCAAACAACAGTAAAGAACAGTTATTTCAGCAGTGTCACAACTTGGTCTACGAGCACTAACGCTCTAGCTGCTGGTCTTCACCTGTGAGGCAGGAAAGTTAGTGTCCCATTCTATGACGAGGGAACCAAAGTTCTGGGATGTTAGGTTCACACGCTAGGAAATGACAGAGATCTTGAACCAGGCGCACCTGCCTCCCGCTGCCCGTTCCTGGGCTACCGTGTGCTGGCACAGGCATCCTAGAGGGATCCTCCGCCTTCCAGCACACTGCAGTTTGCAGTGGACCGCCTCCCCGCGCAGCCCGGCCCGAGGTCGCAGACTCTGGGAACTAACGGGCCGGTCTTGAACCCCTGCCTGACGGTTTTATTAGCGGCCACATGGTGCCTCGTCTTCCTCACCAGCAAGATAAGGATGGTAAGGGTACCCATCTCATAATGCTATTGTGGCGGTTAATAGGTTTGTCTGGGGCATGCTCTGTACCCCAAAATTGTCAGCTAGCATTATGACTCCCATGTGGCAGTTGAGAACCTGAAACTCCAGAAAGACGAGGCAGCCTCCCTGGGGACCCGGGACTGCCTAGTGCCTATCAGGCCTGGCCACTACGGGCCTGTCCCCGGTTAGACCAAACTCTCACCTAAAGTGTGAGTCTTGGCTTTGGTGCCACTGCCCCCCTTGCCATCCTTGAGCGGGAGGATGGTTCCCCCGACCCACATGGGGCCTCCGTGGGGCCTGTCTTCTGGGTCTCGGTTTCCACAGCTGTCACCGAGAGCATCAGATTGGATTACCTCCTGGTTCTATCCACTAAATAACGGATTTGCTTTAAAAGTGGCCCCACATTAGGTAGTGGACTCCAGGCTGGGAGGGCAGAGTTCCACCCTGGTGGGGTCTTTCCTCCCACGTCAGCAAGCAGCCTCCTTGTCCAGATCTCCCTGAACCAGCCTTGACCTCACTCAAGTGGCAACCCCTTGTCCTCCCTTCCCTCCCTCACTAATAATCTTCTGGGTCTCAGCCAGATCGCTGTGCTCCTGCTTTACTCCCAGAAACCTAAGGCAGGGTCCTCAAACTGTCAGGTCTTTCAGAACAACCTGGGAAACTGATGGGACCCTGAGAGACCTTGATCCGAGAGCTGATTCTGCAAGACTGGGGTGGGGCCAGGGACCACACCTTTGGGATCTCTCCTACCTCTGGTCCCTCGTGTACACCTTGCCCCTTGCTAGCAGTTTTCACCCAGGGTGCTGTGCACACTGAGAACACTCGTGGGGGGATCAGAGGAGGGGTTCTGTTTTTGTAAGGAGGCCTGCATGATCTAAGCCAATCTAAAGGGGATTTAACGTCCCTCTGCTTCCCCTGACACCACATAGCTAAAACCATCAAGAATGACAGAGGGCCCATTTATGAGAAAGTCCTGGAATCGGATGAAAAATTTACTCATATTCAATTAGTTATGGGTCCCTTATTTGGGGTGGGTTATTGATTCATTCATTCAGTAACTGCTTCTGAGGCCCTGCCCTGTGTCCAGCCCTGGGAGAAGCCCTTGGGGATACTGTGGTGAGGGGGGCGGCAAGGCTTCTGCCCTTAGTAAGAGGACTTCAGGTAGAGGAAGTGTTACCCGAAGAAAGGAAAACAAGACAATATGATAGTGAGGGACCAGAGGTCCAGCCTGGACTGCCCGACCAGGACAACTTTCATTTGACCTGACAGGTGGACGCTAAGGAGTTATGGTTCTTGTGGTCACCTGCGCAGAGAGTAGGTTCCAGACAGAGGGAAGTAGAGATGGACAGGCCCAAGGCGGAAGAAAGCAGACAAGGGATGGGGCAGCAGATGGTGTGAGAGAGGGGCTGGGACCAGCTGAGATGGGGCCTTGTAGGCTGTGAAGGCCTGAGTGCCTTGGGCATAGGAAGTGGAGAGATAGGGTTTGTAACTTCACGAAAGGTCAGTCCACCTGTTGCATGGTGTGGAATGTGGTAGAAGCAGCCGTGGTCTCAAGGAGACGGGCGAGGCAGCAGCTGCACTGGTTCACAAGATGGCCGCTTGGGCTGAGGGATCAGGGGGACGGAGAGAAGCACACAACTTCTGGAGAGACTGGGCCAGTGAGACGTGGTGATGGATGGGATGAAGGGGAAGGAAAAGGAGAAACTAAGGATACTTCCTCAGTGAGAAAGAGTTTCCTAAGCTGAGAGAGAGAAACCAAGCTGGAACTTCCTCCAGCTTGGGTCAAAGACATTTCCCCCTCTTGGTGTGAGAAAGGAGCCTGGAGGTCTCCCAGCCCAAACCCCTACCAACATTTGGATTCACCTCCACAGTGTGTTCCATCCATGGTGATCCCGCCATCTGGAATATCTCCGGCTTAGATGAACGTCAGCTGTGATTGTTGGAGAGGGCTTTTGGTTTCCTTGTGTTTTCCAGAATTTATCCTCACAGAACTCGTTTCTGTCTCTGGATGTGTCCCCTGTCTGCAACACGGCATTCATTTATTCAGTCAACAGAATACATAGTAATTGCAGTACATCTGTGCGCTGGGGATAGAGCCCTGAGCAAAGGGACTGTGGCCCGGAGCCCATAGCGCTTCCAGTCTACTCGGGGGAGACGGGGAAGCTGAGTGTGCAGTTAGCCAGGTGGCAGTGAGTGTTTCAGAGACAAAGCAGGCCGAGGGCCCGGAAGGGCTGGGTGTGTAAGGGAGGCCTTGCCGCTCAGGTGATATGTGAGCGGAGTAGTCATAGGGGGAAGGGAGCTGGCCATGTGTCTGGGAAAGAAGTCTCTAGATGCCAATTCACCAGGTTAAATGCATTAAAGATGTACAGCTTTCAGTATGTCCATCATACCTCAACAGGGTGGTTTCAGAAAAAAGGCGTTTCTGGTGGGAAGAGTAAGTTTTATTGTGGGGATAGCACAGGCTCCTTTTGTATGATCTCTACCTCCATCAGAAAAGTAGCTGTGCTCTTGGAGAGTTCTGTTTGCCAGTCAAATATTTGTAAATCAAATCATATTTTAAATACATCGAGGGAACTTCCCTTTAAAGTGACCCTGGAGTAAATGAGTCTGCAAAGTAAATAAAATTTTTTGATGTGAATAATTTATCTACCTTATAAGTATGGATTTTCACATAACCATTACTTTATTGTGCCTTTCTACATTTTAACTATTTATTTCTGAAGTGGGGGTAGTTACAGACCAGTGCTGAGAGCCAGAGCTTTGGAGTCTCAGAGATGTGGTTTTGAAACGTAGACCCACCTCCCAAGGTGACCTTGGACAACTTCCTTCCCTGCTCTGAGCCTCTGTTGTTGTGTTTGTGCAATGAGGACGGTATACTTACAGTCGTTGTGAGGTGATCATTGTAAACCCCAAGACAGTCCCTGGCACAGGTGTGCTACGATGTGGTGGGGTGGGGTACAGCGTGGCGCGGTGTGGCATGGCGTGGCGGGGTTAATGTGGCCTACCTAAGGGTGCCTGGGCAAGGGCGCTTTTGGTATACTTGCATTAAAAAATAAGAAGAAGCACCACCTGCCTTGGGGAGCTGCACCCAAGTACCTAAATGGCTGCAAAGAATCAGAGAAGGGTCAAGGGCAGAGGACACAGACCCCTTAAATTGTTGCTATGCTGTGTGTGTTCTGCAGAAACATGGGCTGAAGCTTCATCTTCGAAACCCCTACTCCTTCACCCCAATGCTGGAAGAGGGCGTGGGGAGCAAGGTGCCCAGGTCCCTTCTTCTGGGCATGGACATGGCGGAAAACCAGAAGCAGATTGCCCAGTTCTCACGGAAAGATGCCCAGGTAGGGAAAGGGACCCGCAACAGATCTCCTCCTCCCTCGCCAGCCTGAAGGTGGCTCTTGAAAGGAATTGGGCCTGGTTGGAGTCATTCTAGAGCATGTTGTCCAAAGACCATGAGCACCTGGACAGGCCATCCCACCTGCCCTAGGAGGGCTCTGGTCTGCGGCAGCCTCTGATCTCAGGCACTTCAAAGAGAAGGAGATGGAGAACACTGATTAAGACCAGCAGACACCAGGGGCACCAGGGTGGCTCAGTGGGATAACCGTCTTCCTTCATCTCAGGTCATGATCCCAGAGACCTGGGATCGAGCCCCACATGAGGCTCCCTGCTGAGCAGGGAGCCTGCTTCTCCCTCTGCTCCTCCCCCTTCAGTCATGCTCACTCTCTATCAAATAAATAAATAAATTCTTTACAAAAAAAAAAAGACCAGTGGACACTGGGCACTGTCAGACCTGAGTGTGTTCAGTATGAGGCCACTGTTCGGGTGGTCTCTGCCCACTGAATTTCAAAAGGGAATCCACTGGTATGTACTTACACTGTATGTGTTTTCCAACTCTCCTGCTTTTGGAAAGAACTCCAGGTGCTTATCAATGTTAAAGCCCATGAAAGCCAAAAAGAAGGATGAAGGGAGGATCAGAGACAATTAAGGATGGAATGAACTGGATCAGGTATTTAGGACAAGAGAGTTATCATAAATATTCATTGGATTTGACATCAATCCCCTGGCAGCCCAAAGCAAGAAATTGTCCAGGATGGCATGCAGGGCTTGGTGGAAGAAAGACACACGTCTGATGGAGAATGCACATTTTTTTCTTGTGAGTGCATCGTAAGGAATCTGTTGAGTAGCTTCACGTATACGAGCCATGGGATAATGTTACGGGCCTGGTGTGAGTGGTTTTGCAGATATGGATTCTTTGAAGGGATATATTTTTTATACCAAGCCTAGGTACAAGCTGAAGGCATAGCATGAACTCCTGTATCACTGAGGACATTTCCATAAGAAGACCTAGTTTAATACAATCCATGCGTATTGCTTTTTGTAGTGTAGTGTCAGGTAAAACCAAGAGAACTACGGACACAAGGTATCTCTCTTCAACCAGTGGTTTCTAAACCTGGGTGATGATCCGAATCACCTGGGGAGTTTGCTGCTTTTCTGTGCAGTGGGTCAGAGACCAGAGCCTCCACCCCCTGCTCCAACCCTGACCATCTCGGGTGCCCTAGAGAGGATGCACAGGACGAGACCACGTGCACAGGACGAGACCACATCGCTGGGCCGAGAGGACAGTGGCTGTGAGAGGACAGTGGCTGTGAGAGGACAGTGGCGGGGGCCACAGCCCATTGTGGAAACAGGAAACATTTCTGGCTTTGTCTTCTTGCATTGTCACATTGAGAGCCTGCTGTAGAGAAGGCTGTTTAAGGTCCTTTGTATCAAAATTTCTCAAATGTACTTCAGTGCAGAACTTATTTTTTTTGCAACCTTATTAAAATTCCACGGATATGTTCATGAGTATAGGTGAATGAAAAATTGAAAGCTGGGGGCTGAGGATCAAGATAGGGCCCCCAGTGGTGCAGGCATCCGTCCCTGCTCCAGTTGCCCACCCAGTGAAGGAAGGGTGGGTGTCTTAACCGCACTATTGAAATGGATCCAGAAGGATGGAAGGAAGGAAGGAAGGAAGGAAGGAAGGAAGGAAGGAAGGGAGGAAGGGAGGGAGGGAGGG
>LNAC01000020.1:7658446-7720777 GCA_002007465.1 Ailurus styani | reverse complement strand
GAAGGAAGGAAGGAAGGAAGGAAGGAAGGAAGGAAGGAAGGAAGGAAGGAAGAAAGGAGGGAGGGAGGAGGGAGGGAGGGAGGGGAGGAAGAAAGAAAGGAGGGAGGGAGGAGGGAGGAAGAAAGAAAGGGAGGGAGGAAGGAAAGAAGGAGAAAAGAAATGGACTCTGTTATTGGGGTTTGTGGGGTGAAGGGATGTAGGCTTCTGTTTCTGTGTATGTCAAGAGGACATAGGAGATTTGCAGACCAAGAAAGAACAGTCATCGTGCTGCGATACAGGGGAAGAGATCTTACTTTAACCAGTAATATATGGAAAGACAGGACAGAGAGAAGAAACTTTACAGTGGTTTTTCTGGTTTATCACGGAGCCCACATGCTAGGACACTTGCCAGTTTTCTGTGGCTGACGGCTGGTCTCAGCCAGTAGAGCCCTTTGTCCCTGCCACCACCCCGGTGGCTCGTGTGCTCAGGATCTCTCTGGGCTCCCCCAGTGCCGACATCAGCTCATAGGCCTGGAACTGGGAGTAATTTACCACGGCCCAACTGAGCCAAGGCTGGGTGTGAGGCCTAAGGCGCCACGGAGGCTTGGCGAGGAGCCGTAGGCCACGTGGGAGTGGGATGGAGGGCGGAGTGTGGGGCCGGTGTCCTCACAGGATACTAAGCAATGAGGCCTTGACTCAGAGCTCTCTGTTCCAGGCCTTTCCCAAATATGAGGCGTTCATGAATCGGTTGGCATTAGCCATTGACCCTCTGCTGGACGCAGCCCCCGTGGACACGGAGGCCTTCCAGAAGGGTTCCCTGCTGCAAAGGCTCCAGTGGCTCTCCACGCTCAAGCCCCTGCTACAGGCAGGTGAGTCCAAAGTACAGCCATCAGGCCTAATAAGTGACCCTCAGGGAGTTGAGCCCATTTTCTTGATGATTGGACATGAGCTTGAACCTTCAGCAGCCTGCCCACTGCTGGCAATGAATAAGGGCTGCCCGGAGCACTGTGCTGAGGAGATACTAGCCTGGCTGCCCGAGATAGAAGACCTGAGACGGAGGCTGGTGTGCACGTAGTTCATCTCAAAGGGTGACGCCAAGGAAAAGGGGAGGGAAACCGGAAGGAGGAAGTCTGTCGCGGGGTGTGCTACTGTCGCTGGCCACCACCGCAGGTGATGGGTGCTAGGTCTTAGGAGGACCACCCATGTAGCCTCACGAAGCGCACTTCAGGGCCACTCCCAGGAGATAAAAGGGGAAACATTGATCCAGCAGGTTCGCTCCCCCACTGGTCCAAGATTGCCCCATGGGGTTTAACTCCCCCCTGGAGCGTTAACTTCTGGGCAGTGCACCCATGGGTGCCAGTGGGTTCCCATGGGTGCCCTGTCATGGTGCCAGGGACACCCCGGGGACGAGATGAAGAGATGCATCCTACAGACCTGAGGTGAGATGCTGGCAGGTTTGACGCGTGACGCTGAGTAAAGCCTGCACGGAGCTCCTCACCACAGCGAGAATAAGAGAGGGGCCAGGGGAGTTTGGAGAGATGCCCGCGTACAGGAAGGATGCTAGATTCAGCCTCAGCAAGAAGGAATTCTGTGATGGATTAGCGATGTCTGCCACGGGTACAAGAAGGGCAAGCATGCTTCACCACACGTGCTGCTGCTTTCTACCATTCCTCTGGGCCTCGAAGGCCCGGTTAGCTCTGCATTCTGGAAAAGAGCTGAATGAGTTAGCTCTGGCTACCAGATTGCTACATAACAGCTACAAAACTCAGGTAGCATGTAAACAGAGAAACATGTATTTCTCACGTGTCTGAACAGTCCAGTCTGGGTTGGTGGGTTTATGGCTGGGGCACATCAGCCAGCCTGCTTGTGCTCCAGGGCCTTCCACCCTCCTCCTGGAAGCAGCAGGCTGGTCCAGGCCTGGCCGTCTTATGTCAACAGCGGAAGCATAGAGGGCAAGTGCAGACGTGCGGGCCAGTCTCCAGCGTCTGTTTGCATCCCGTCCATAAACATCCCATGGGCCAGTGCAATCATGTGGGTGAGCCCAGAGTCCAGGAGCAGTTCAGGTCATCCCAGCTGCCGTGGGAGGCGCTGCAGAGCTGCAGGGAAAAGTCTGTGGATACGAGAGGGGTGAAGGATCCGAGCCAGTGGAAACTATCACAAACAACAAAAGTTGACGTTGCTTCTCAGAGGACCAGTCCAAGGAGCTTCATGCGATAAAAGTTATTGAGCAAGTGCTGTGTGCCAGACACTAAGCCAGGCACGGGGGCTAAAATTGCTAGAGAGCACAACCCATGCCCTCGAGGCCTTACTGTTCAGTTATTCCCTGAGATGGTGTGAATCAGCTTCCGCCAGCAGTGGACCAGCCAGGCTGGTGACCTCCCAGGGATGGGCCTTACAGAGTTCAAAGTAAGGGACTAAGGTCCATGTTAACTGTTTTCCAAAAATAATTCCAACCACTAAAATGTATTCAGCGCCTATGAACTTGCAAACACTTTACATATGTCATTTATTCCTCAAGTGGCTCTTGTGCGACTCCTCACAGTGGCACAGTGATATGAAATATCACTCCTGTTTTACAGATAAAGAAATAGGAACAGATAGCGTAGATGGGAATGACTCGTTGTCTGCCTCAATTTCTGTTTTATGGGTCTTCTCTGTTAGGCCGCGTGCTGGGAGCCCAGCTCCCCCAGTATTACCAGGTCCTCACGGCTCCAATTACAAAGGTGAGGGGCTCCCCAGCCTCAGGCCGGAACCCACAGGGAGGGGGACTCCCCCCCACCCCAACCCCAAGGCCCTTCTGCCCTTCTCCCTGCCATCTTGCTATCCCAGGTGCTGGATCAGTGGTTTGAGTCCGAGCCTCTAAAAGCCACTCTAGCCACGGATGCTGTGATCGGAGCCATGACAAGTCCCCACACCCCAGGGAGCGGGTGAGTGCAGGACGGAGTGTGGGGTGCAGCGGGGGCGAGCGACTCTCCCAAGGAGGATGCCAACAACCGTCGCTTCCCAAGCTCTCCCAGTGAGCCGTCCCAGTGAGCCGGGCACGAAGCCAAGCACTCATTGAACCCTCAAAGCAACACCTGAGAGCTGTGGTTCAGAGAAGGGACAGGTCTTGCCCCAGGTCACACAGCTGGTGGCGGCAGAGCTGATTTCCAGCTGGCCCTCCAGAACCTTCCTTCGGGGCCACTTCTCCCTACGCTCCAGCGAGAAAAGCCTCTCTCCCACTGTGATAGCTCAGCACGAAGAGCTCTCTTTCTCCTCCTCCTTTTTCTCTCTCTCCCTTCTACCCCGCCTTCTCTCTCTCTCTCCTCTTTCTCCCACAAAGTTCCACTGCCCGGCCACCCCCCACAGATCCTTTCCCTGCGTTCCAGAACACGCACGCACAGACGCCTTCATCAGGGTGGGGCAGGCTCTTTCCCTTTTGGGGGGGGGTGTTGACAGCCAAGCCAAGACGGGGCAGAAAGACCCAGTGAAGTCTGTACCTGTGGTGTGACTTAAGGAGCCCCTTGTAGGACAGGAGCAGAGGGTGAGTGTGTGTGTGTGTGTGCGCGCACGCGCGTGCATGCGCGCATGTGTGCGAGCCTGTGTTGGAATAGAGGATGCTTGCCAAGTGTTGGGCCATTTCCAGTGCATCAGAAGATGCAGCTAGAAACTGTCAACGTGGCTTTTCTCTCAAAGGACGAGAACCACCCTTGGAAGTGGTTTTTCAGCACACACTAAGCCAGCTCCAAATTCCCCAGGGTCATGGAAAAGGGGGGCTGGCAGCAGTTGCCCTCCCTTGGCCAGCTCTGTGACCCACCCGCCAATTTGGATCTTCCCCTGGGGCCTCCTGTGCTTTCTTCTGTGGCTCTCCCGGAGGCCCAGCTACTGCCCAGTGTGTGAAGTGCGCCTCTCAGTAATTTGTTTCCTCGTTAATTCCTGCATGAATGTTGGTGGAGCCCCTGCCTGTGCGTGTGCAGGGCCAGGGCGTGGAGGGCACTGAGACCCTCATAGGAGGGGTAGACACAGAGCAAGCGACGACAGTGGAGTTCCGTGAGGGTTGGGAAGGGCGTGGAGCAGGGAAGCAGCGCTGTCCAGGGTCAGAGGAGGCCTCCGTGAGGAAGAGACACTTAATCCGAGACTCTCGGGACAGACGCCGATGGAGGAAGGGGCTTCTAGGCTGCTGGACCAGCCCGTGCAAACGCTGGGGGCTGAACCCGGACTGCGTGGACGTTTGCCTTGGCAGGAGTGCGGGGGTGAGGGGCAGCATGTGGAGGGATGAGCCTGGAGCCCCGGGGGCGCGTCCAGAGACTGGCCGTGCCCCCGAGAGCAGTGCTGAGCCGGCAAAGGCGTCCGAGGAGAGAAGTGGCAGGAGCCGGCCAGCTTCTGCGATGGGGCTCCAGGTCTGCAGGGAAGAAAGGGAGGGAGGAGGCGGTCCCACTGGGGGGCTCCACGGCGGGAGCTGAGGGAAGGGAGGAGACCCCAGGGAGCGGGAACCGGAACACGGTCTGGGAGCAGGGCTGCTGGCGCCTGCCTGCGTGGAGGCGGTGAGGCCTGGCGCGCGTCACGACTGGCCCCAGCTTCCTGGGGGAAACGGGGGAGCTGCCGTCGCTAGGAGGGGGAAGACGAAGGAAAACAGATTGGGGAATGGGGAAGAGATGGCTTTCGCCCAGGCTGGGGTAGCTGGCGCTCGGGAGAGAGAGAGGGCTGCGGGTGTAGGGTCGCCGCCGCGCCGCTGGGGCTGCAGCTCTGCCCGCAGATGGGGCTGCGTGGGGACGGAATGTAGGGCGTGAGGCTAAAGGCCTTCCGGGAGCCTAGAGCCCATTTAAAGGCTGATGGGAAAGGCAGCACCGGGGCAGGCAGAGGCTAAAGGTACCAGAAGGAAAGGACTGTTCACACCTAGAGCTCTGGCGTGTTAAACTGCTCCTCTGACCCCTGACCCCAGTGGTCTGTCCTCAGGTATGTGCTGCTGCATCACGTGATGGGGGGCCTGGAGGGGGTGCAGGGAGCCTGGGGCTATGTCCAGGGTGGCATGGGTGCCCTCTCGGAAGCCATCATGAGCTCAGCCACGGCACACGGCGCAAGCGTCTTCACGGAAAAGGTAAATTCCCCCCCTCCCCGCGACCCCTTACCCTGATTATTTGCAGGGGCCCCAGCATAGAACAAAGTGCCAAATTCGGAAGCTTCCTCGTTTTACCAATGCACAAAGTGGGGCTTTGCAATCAGGGGGCTAAGTGTACTCACCCTGTTCATGGCTGAGCAGCTGCCAATTAGGTCCCAGTTCTTCTGACCACCCCCTGTGAATGCCCCCGCCCCCAACCCCCGTTCGAGCTGAGCCTTTGGGTTGGTGTGGGAGGGCTGAGGCTTCTGCTCTTTGCGCCCATGGAGCCCCACAGGGGGGATTCAGATGGGGAAGCTGTGAGCGCCCGGGAGCAGCAGAGACAATGGAAATCCTCCAAGATCCAGCCTGTATTTTCCTTCCTGGGGGGATTCTGGGGCCTCCATCTGGTGGTCTCTAGACAGTGGCGAAAGTGCTGGTGAGCAATGAAGGGCGCGTCCAAGGAGTCCTGCTGCAAGACGGCTCGGAGGTGAGGAGCAGAGCGGTGCTGTCCAACGCCTCCCCACAGGCCACCTTCCTGAAGCTGACCCCGCAGGTGAGGCCTGGGGCTGGAGACAAGGCAAGACGTCTGCGGGGGGTGTCGGTCAAGGGCGTCAGGACCGCATGAGGCTGGGAGATGCAAGCAGCGCCCGTCTCTCTGCATGGGGGGGGGCGGCGCAGGGGGAGGCAGTCCTTCTCTCCCTTGCCTCACACGTGGGAAGAAAGGTCCAAGGGAATGAGGTGACCTAGGCCAGGCAGCTGGGAATTAGCAGAGCCAGAGTTAGAACCCAGCTGACTTTTGATACAGAGTTATCCTGCTCACCTGATTCTCTCCTCTCACCAACTCTGATTCCTCTGCGTCCTTTTCTACGGCCCTATCAGTGCTGCATGAAACCACTGCACAGCTTCTGGGCATTTAATAAGAAGTACTGCCTTAGCACACCAAACTGGAGAATTCAGTCGAACTTGGCTGAGTTCAGCTGATTTGGGCTTGCTCGTGCACCTTCCATCAGCTGTGGGTCACCTGGTGGGCCCTGCTCCTCGTGGCTGGCACCACTTTTTCTGAGTGATTCCCCTAGGAAAATTCAACAAACACCAGTTCAAAGCATCTTGTCAAGATAATTCTGAGATAATCAAGACATCCAAGAGCTTACAGACCAGAGGAGAAAGGGGGTCTTTGGACCTTTGGCCATGTCCAAAGTAGGAGTTGGTGTCAGCCATTTGCATTTGCTCTGGGAGTTCAAAGGAAGAAGTGGTTAGTGATGAGCTGGGGAATGGGCGGGGGGGGGGGGGGGANNNGGGGGGGGGAGATCCAGGAGGGCTTCACAGAGGAGGTGCTTTGGCTGAGCTCTGAAAGATGGAAAGGATTTCTGGCAGTGGAGGTTGAGGGGCCATCCGGAACAAAGGAAGAAGGCAGCCCCCTTGGGGCCTCGGCCATCCCCAGGCCTTTTCATGGAACCTTTTTCTAGGAATGGCTTCCTAAGGAGTTCGTGGAGAGAATCTCCCAGCTGGACACCAAGTCACCTGTTACCAAGATCAACGGTAAGAGGCATGCAGATTGCGGAGCTGTCTCTTTTGACGTTATCTGAGTGAGAAACCTCCCAGTTTGGGAAAAACTGACTTACATCATCATCTCTATTCCCTGGCCTCCCCCCTGCGCCCACCCCCCCCCATACTTTTTTTTTCCAATCCACCACTTGGGTGAGCAGGGTGATGGGTGGAGAAGGAGGATCCTGGAGGCCAAGGACATAGGCCTTTGGGCCCTCACCCTCCTCTTCTGTCCCTCAGTGGCTGTCGACAGGCTGCCTGACTTCCTGGCGGCCCCCAATGCTCCTGGAGGCCAGCCACGGCCCCATCACCAGTGCTCCATCCACCTGAACTGTGAAGACACACTCCTCCTCCACCGGGCCTTCAAAGATGCCGTGGATGGCCTGCCTTCCCACAGGTGGGTGGGCCCTGGGCTTTGTGTCCCCTGCGACACTCCTACACACATGGGCTGGGGAAGGGGGGTGACTGTCTAGACACAAGTGAGGATTGCCTCTTCCTCCTGGGGCTTCACAGTCACACTGTCCTAGGATCTACCTAAATCCATACTTAGGTTCTAAGGACAGGAAGTTCATCTCAGCGGATAAATCCGTGGGCCAGGGCAGGTGAGGAGTAAAGAGGAGGACACGGTGAGGCCACGTGTCACAGATTAGCAGAAGGGGCAAAGGATGGCAGAGAGACAACTGCGCTGGCATTTGGGAAGAATTAGAGAAAATGCTTATGGGGAGAAAAGGGGTCCCTCTGACCCAGCAGCCCATCAGAGAGAGCGCATACTCTTCCAATGCCCCTGCTCCATATTCTCTTGTCTCCGATAAGCCGCCTTGATGCAGAGCTTCAAGAAGCATTTCCTACCTCCCACCCCAATTGCATCTCCATCCTGGGAACAGGCAGGGATGTGATAGGAGCAAGTAACTTTCCATGCTGTCAGTTGTCCACCAGAGCTTGTTGAAAACCTGTTCTTTGTGGGACTCCGTATTGTGGGTTAGGGGAGTTGGGAGTCAGGCAGGGGCAGGAAGGCACAAAGCTTATCATAGGGCAGGCACACAAATTTTTATAGCATGACGTAAATAGGATGTGAGCCCTGGGAGAAGGCTGGAAGGCAGTGTCCATTTGTTCATTCATAACTATTTTGGAGCCTCTACTCTGTGCCAGGCTTAGTCCAGGGACCTGGGCACAGAGCAGCAAGCAAAGTCCACATGGCCTCTGCCCTTGGTTCACTGACCTTCTTTGGTGGAAGGCAAGACGATCAACAAACACGCATGGATAGTATGGAGAAAAATAGGTCAGAGGAGCAGATGGTTCTCTAGTCTTCACAAGGAGGTCAGGAAAGAAAGGCATCTCTGACAGCATGGCATTTGAGCTGAGACCCAAAGGAAATGAGAATAAAGGTCTTATAAATATCTGAGGAAGAACATCCAGGCAGAGGGCAAGTCATGTACAAAGGCCCTGGGGCAGGAGTGGACTGCTGTTTTGGAGGTGCAGGGATGTAGCCAGAGAGGCTGGAGAAAGAGAACCCGGGAGTAAGGGGAGGTGGGAAGGGTCCCAGAGCTGCAGCTGGGCCCTTGTCAGCCACTCATGGCTTTTACTCCTGGAAAGTTTGTGCCGAACCTGACTTCTGTTTTGGAAAGACCACTCTGGCCACTGTTGGGAGGGAAAAAAAGGCATGTGTTGCAATTGGTTGTTATTGCAGAATCTGAGGGACAGAAGAAGGTGGCCTGGACCAGGGTGGGGATGGTGGAAGTGACGAGAAGTGGTCGGATACTGGATATTTGAAGGTGAAGCTGGCAGCTTGTGCTGTTGGACAGGAAGTGGGGTTGAACTAAAGCAAGATGGTGTTTGTCTTTATAAAAAGGGGACCTGTTTCGTGGGGAGAGAACCAGGCTTTAGGCATTTGGGTTCGGACAAGTTACTTTGGAGATGCCTAGTGGACAGCCAGGTTCCAAGGACACATTGCAAGTGAAGGAGGCAGGGAGTAAGGGCACTTCACATGACCTTGATGGTGGTCACATTTGGAGGTTAGAGGGGAAATGTGCTCCAAGTAGACATGGCATTGTAAGCAGGCGGGGGCGGAAACAGATCGCGGTTCTGTTGCGAGGCCTCAGCCCGGCAGCTCTGGTTTGTGCTGGCTGCTCAGGCTAAACTGGGTTGAAATCTGGCCACCCGAGCACCCGCTGCCCTGGGCCTGGCCCCTTCGCTCAAGGTCACTGTCTGCTGGGCCCAGAGAGGTTTGAGACCGTCAGAGTGCGGGCTGCGCTGGAGGCAGGTGGGGACAGGCATGCAGGTAGAGGGGGGCTAAGAGGGACCCGAGACCCGGGCCCGGTGGTGGTGTGGGGGTACAACAGGGGCTGGGAGCTGCTCCGGCTGGTCTGGACTGTCCTGGGGGTACGGAGCCCACACAGGCGAGCAACCACGACAGTCTCGCACACACCCCAACATCTCATCCCAGGCCTTCCTTTTGTCCCTGTCACCGCTCCCAGCCCCTTCCCTCAGGGCGGCTGCTGCTCTGCCTGACCCTCTCTCTGCCCCCCTTCTGCAGGCCTATGATTGAACTCTGCATCCCTTCCTCGCTGGACGCCACCCTGGCTCCCCCCGGCTGCCATGTCGTCTCCCTCTTCACTCAGTACACGCCCTACACACTGGCTGGAGGCAAGGTGTGGGATGAGCAGGAGAGAAACGCATATGCGGACAAAGGTAAAGAGGGCAGACTGGGGCCCCACCCCTCCTGATTGCCCCGTTCAGGATTAACACCTGTTCAGTCCCATCCCAGCGGGAGAGAAGTACCCAACAGAACCTGAGTCAACAAGCTGAATGCCTGCTGGGACCAGGCCCTGGGCCAAGAAAGCCTAAAAGAGGCAGTTTCTGTCCTTGGGTTGCTCACAACCCAGTAGGGGTTTGGGGGAACCAATCTTATAATACAATGTACTACATGAACCAAAGGAGGAAGTTATTTGCCAGGTGAGGAGAACTTTCCAAAGGAAGGGACATTTGAGCTGGGTTTTAAAGGATGAATAGGAGTTGGCCAGGCACCGGTGGGCATTCCAAGCAAAGAAACAACTTGAACAAACCAAGGAGGTGAAGAAAGCTCTGCATATTCATGGGAGACAAGTAACTTTGTGGTTAACATTGGGGTGAGCAGGTGGGAAAGTGGGGTGGACCCACAGGCCTTTGTAATGATTACTTACTTGCCCATGGACTGTTTTTATTTTTTGCTTATTAAGATATGACTTCCATGTGATAAAAAAAGTCCATTTTAAGTGTGTAGTTTAATGAATTTTCATTAATTTGCCAAGCTGTAGAATCCTAGCACCTCCACTTCTTCCTCCTCACGCCATCTGATTTCTCTGCTCCTTGGAACCCAGTGTTCGACTGCATCGAGGCCTACGCTCCTGGCTTCAAGGGCTCCGTGGTGGGCAGGGACATCCTCACACCACCTGATTTGGAAAGAATCTTCGGGCTCCCTGGAGGAGTGAGTATAAGACCGGGCGTCTCTCATCACATTCTTCTCCCTGCATGCCCACCCCCTGGCCTGCCTGCTCAGCTTTCTCTTGTTCCCCCACACTCAGCCTGTTTGGGGAAGGGAGGATGGTGCGGAGAGCACAGTGGGAGGGACAGAGAAGGAGTCCAACCTGGGGATTTGGGGAGGAGTGAGGAGATCAGACGGGAGAGACAGTGCCTGCTTAGCAGGTCACCAAGGCCATGGCCCCCGCTGTCTGGACACCCATGGTCACCTCTCCCATCTGGTAATCTTCAGAGGGAGTTCTCCTCTTAAGGCAACACATCCTTGGACTTGCCTCTCTGATTTATCAAAACCTCACTGAGACTGAGGGCAGAGGGGTCAGCTAGGAGGCTAGGTCAGTATGGCAGCCACCAGCTTCTTGTGGCTCTTGGTGGCTTTCATGGGGTGAGACCAAACAGAGGCAGGCTACACATGCAACCCACCCACCAGCCAGAGCCTTAGGATGAAAAAAATGGCACACATCTCATTAATAATTTTTATATTGATCACATGTTGAAATGATGTTTTGGATCTAGTAGGTTAAATAAAATATATTATTGACATTCGGTTTCACCAGTTTCTTTTTAAATTTTAATGTGGCTCCTAGAAAATAAAAATTGCATATGTGGCTCATGTTATGTTATTACTGGACAGCGCTGGTCTGGAAAGAGAGCACGGGAGACCAGGCATGGAGGTGGAACAGGCAGAGTGGAGGGATGTGGGAGGCATGGGCCAGGCATGCAGAGGTCAGGGCAGAGGTGAGGGGAAGGGTCCGCCTGGAGGCCCAGGCAGGGACGGTGACACCACCCACTGAGGTGGGGAAGGTGGAGAAAGCAGACTGGGCAGGGGACGACGAGAGTCAGCTCGGGACATGCTGAGAGGGTTCGCTGCAAGGATGTCCCTGTGGTAACGTCCAGCAGGTGTCAGTCTTCTTGTCCAGACCTGCCCCAAAAGTCCCCCCGTCCCCCCCACCCCATCCTTGCTCCCCACTTCCTGGCTGCTTGGACCCAGGCCCGGGGAGCAGAACCGTGCTCGAGTCCCCTGCCCCTTGCCTGCCATCTACCCTGACTCTGCTGGGGCGTGAACCCCCCAGGGCGCAGGTTCAAGTTGGTGCCTTGGCCAAGGAAAGGGAAGCCAGCTGCCAAAATAAGTCAAAATAAATCAAGTCCTCCATTTTTCAAACACAGGAGGATTTATAGTTCTCAGCAAAACCCTTAAAATCTCCCTCTTCTTTCCCCTTTCAGTTCCCTCCCACTCTGAAGATGCTCCTCACCTTCCTTTCCTCCTGATAAGTGCCTCTGGAACACTCCACCCCCAGAATGAGGACATGCACCTGTTCTCTCTTCCCCTCCCCTCTCTGCTTCATGAGAATCCCAGAAAACATGCTGCAAGGGGAAGGACCTTCCTGGGAGGGAGGAGGGGAAGGAACTCGCAAAGGCAGTGAAGCCCCTACCTCTCCTATCTTAACCCCTGCGCCCTGCCTCCCGCAGAACATCTTCCACTGCGCCATGACCTTGGACCAGCTCTACTTCGCCCGCCCCGCGCCCCTGCACTCCAGCTACCTCAGTCCCCTCCGGGGCCTGTATCTCTGCGGAAGCGGCGCCCACCCGGGTGAGTGCCCCGGGGCCCCTTCCCCGTGCGGCTGGGATCAGTGGTGCGGGAGGCAGGGGGGAGGGGGGCGAGCAGGGCTGGCCTACAAGAACCAGCCATCCCCCATACTCAGGCTTCTCGGGAACCGGGGGCGGGGGGCTCTGCCAGCTGGCCGCACCCTCCACCCTCAGGGTAGCTCACACCTCCAACTCTGAGGTCTGAGAATAGGTCGCAGAGGCGGCATCCAAATGCCGACTTTGAGCTGAGAGAGACCCATGTCCCTGAATCCCCCCTCCAGAGTTTAGACCAGTATGGGTTGGTAATGTTGCATTTCTCAATTTAAAAATTCTTCCCGGCCTCTCTGCCAAGCCCAACTGACCTGGCTAAGGCTGCCCTCCCTTATGGACACGTCCCAGAGAGGTCTGTACTCCCACGGCTTCCCCCTGGCACCCTGAGTCAGTTTCGCCACCCAGCACACTGACTTCTAGGCTGAAGGGGGCACTTGCTTGGACTGCGCGCTGGGCCCCCTGCCCAGAGCCCCGGGGGAAGAGGCCTGCAGGCCAGCCCGGAATCCATCTTAGTAGTTGTCCCGGGGCTTCTGACACCCGCAGTCCGAGCACCGCCCCGGGGGCACCCGCACTGGGCTTCTCTGTGAGCCCTGGCCCTGGGGGCTCCTCAGGGAGGGCTGTGAGCACAGCTTAGGTTCCCGGGCGGTTGCCTTCCAGGAGGAGGTGTCATGGGAGCTGCTGGACGCAATGCAGCCCATGTTGTCTTCAGAGACCTCAAGAGCATGTGACCCTGAACCAACTCTGACCTTGAGATTTTAAGTCCCTGTGGGGTCAGCATCCAGGACACGGCTGGAGACTGACCATCCCTCATGCTCAAGCCACATACAGGTCATGTTCAATACTTGCTAACCTTGTACCCCTTACTTCCTAGATGAACTGGTGTTGTTCTATTAAAAACAGTGTCTTGTGGATTTTCTTCTATATATTTTGTATGTATTAGTAGATATGTGCAGTTTTTCTATATGTTAGCTTTTTCCTGTATTAGTCAGTGCATATGACTATGTAGTAACAAGTGAGATTAGCTTATCTGGGATACTCTCAGCCTTCTCACCTCGGCTCCAAACAGTCCAGGTGACTCGCACAAGGCTTTACTACCAGCTGGACCAGGGGACTGCCCTGGGGAGGCCTTGTCTACTGCTGTCGCATTGCCAGGAAACTGAAAGAAAGGATCAATTCCCGGATGAGCCACAAAGCCATCCCTAGGGGCCAGAGGTCCGAATGAAGTTTGGCATCTGAAGCCATCAAAACCACCATCAGGCAGCAGCAGTCAAAGGTAAGGGCAAAGTGCATGCAGCTGAGGGTCACCTGGAAGCTCATGTTCCTGATTTAAGAGCGTTCAACCTCCTACCTGCCATGGGCTACACCTGGCTCATCACTAAACACTTCAGATGGAAACCTGTGTTATTCTCACGTGAACCGGGTTGTCACTCTTGATCAGAAAGAGCCATACAGATGCCCCATATGTCACTCATCTCTCCCAGCCTGCTTCTCCAATTCCACCAGCCATGGCTGCTGTGGTCTAGGGGGCCCTCCGCCAGGAGTGGGAGGCAGAAGTTTCTAGGAGCATCTCTTCCCTCCCCTACCCAGGAAAATTTTATACGGGTTAAGATATAACCATCTCATTACTTAATCTTGCCCAACTCAGATTTTTCTTCTGTACAGGAGTTGCTTTAAAGATCAGATAAGACAATAGGTCATGCTTTGGTCCAGGATCAGGCCCACGATCAGCATTCAGGCGGCCGTCCGTCTGCTAAGCCTGTTGGTGAAGGTGCTGCTGTCGGTTTTGTGTTCTGCAGAAGGCGGGTTCTTCCATACTCTGTTTTTAACCTGGCGCACAGAACTGCAACCAGCCGCCTAGCAGCAGCGTAGCTAGGGCGGAGCAGAGTGATCTTGGAGTCCATGGAGCTTTTCCCAGAAGAACAGCTGCCAAACTGCGGTCCCTGTGCAGCTCTGGCACAAGTGACCTTGTTGGAAATCTGGTTCTGGCCTGGCTTCTGAGATATACTTTTCTCACTTGCCCTCAAACCCCACAGGCTTCTTCCCGGGACCCAAGAGGGGAAAGTGTTTGGAAGACAGGGAGGAAGGAAGGAAGGAAGGGAGGAAGAAGCGTGTGGGGTTGAGGGCAAGTGCGGGCTGAAATCTCTAGTCAGACGGGTCCTCGTTCTCTTCGAAGTCAGCTGCCTTGTTGACGTCTCCCCTGGTCTCAGCAACCCCGTTCCCGACACAGGCAGACGGAGAGCAGAACTGAACAACAAACAGGACCCAGCCCAATCCCTGGAGGCCTGGGCCCATCACATCTGATCTGTTTTTCAGAGTGTCAATGATTGGGGGTGGGAGGGGTTGGTGAATAAAAGTCACAAAAGCTTGTAGGAATGTAGGAAAATTTTTAAATGTAATGAGAACATAAAAGGCAAACATAATCTTGCCTGCAGAGAAAATCACCATTACTATTTACACTACTTCCAGATTAGTCTTTTAGATAATTTGGATCAGGTTCTATATTCTGAATGTGGATTTTACATCTTCATTTCATTTTAATTGGTGTCGTGAGCATTTTTCGGTCATAAAAATTCATTGAAAACATTATTTTTAATAGCTGCCTAATATTCTCTTGTAAGGACATACCATAATTGATGATGGGACATTGAGTTCAGCCTTGGCCTTGATTGCTAACTAGCACCAGCCAAAGGCCAGAAAACTACTCTTGAACCACGTCTACTTCTGCTTGAGTGATTGGGCATCGTGTCTGCCTGGGTGCAGCTCCTGTCCAGGCAAACATCCCCTCACAGAGGAGGAATTCAGAGGACAAGGGGAAAGAAGGGAAAGAGCATTTGTTTCCCACAGTTTGGTGACTTCCCGTCTCTGGGAAGATAACATTTGGCCCAGACCAAGAGACACGATCGGTGGACCGGGCTCGGCACTATGGGGTGCCTTGGCTCCTACAAGCCCCCGGCAGCACCGCCCCCCCACCCCGGCCCGGCTGAGTAAGGGCGACTGAGCTTTCCCTACGTGCTGACTGCAAATTGGCTATGGATCAGGCAATGGGTCCCTTGTTGACTTCAGAATGTAAAACTCTCACAAGGATAAATAAGTCAGTGCCATATTGTTACCTGATTTACAGTTGCCCATTTCCCCAGAGCGGTGGGGGACACTTCCTCTGAGGCACAACTGTGTAACAACCCAAAGTGTATGAGAACCTCACCTGGTTAAGTCGTTAGGTCACGTGGCCGGCCCCTCCTGCTCTGATGGCCCCTGGGCGATGGTGTCCAGAGTCCAGGTGAGAAGTGAGGTTTATAGCCCTGGGGGGACTTCGGGCGTCCTCGGAGGAATGGCAGATGTGGCTGGCTCAGCCACCTGTGGGCCTTGGGAATGTGCGATTTTCTGACACATGTTCTGTTTGCAAAGCATGCGACAGTGCTGAGTGTTCTGCGGGACACTGATATCATTTTGTCCGTGGCAAAAGCAGAGATGAGACTTGCCCGAGCAGAGGCAGCGTTGTGTGCCGGAGTGCGAAAACGTGCAATAAAATGGAACATGAAATGCAAATGAGGAGGAACTCAAAGGGACAGCAAATCTGAAAAAATATTTAACCTCACCAGGAATCAATGAAATGCAATTACAACTAAGCTATCATGTTTTGCCTATAAAACAGAAAAATTATTATAATAGAAAATTGCCAGTGTGGGCAGAGAAGACACTCTCATATATTGTTGGCAGCAGCATAAATTTGTATTTGATGAGGCACGAAAACCAACATCCACAAAGCAACCTATTTGGTGGGCGACTCAGCATCTTGTCACATAGGCTAAGGAAAATGTCAGAGATGCCCCCAAAGATTTAGGTATGAGCATATTCATGCAGTGTTACCTGCAATGGCAAAATATTGAAAACAGCTTTAATGTCCCAAAATAGAGACTTAGTTAAAAGAATCATAATGGGGCACGTGGGTGGCTCAGTCGTTAAGCATCTGCCTTCGCCTCAGGTCAAGATCCCAGGGTCCTGGGATCGAGCCCCGCATCGGGCTCCCTGCTCAGCGGGAAGCCTGCTTCTCCCTCTCCCACTCCCCCTGCTTGTGTTCCCTCTCTCACTGTGTCTCTCTGTCAAATAAATAAAATCTTTACAAAAATCATAATAATTGTATGTGATGGGTATGCCTAATATGTGTGTATTTGTATGCATATCAGAGCTGTGTGTATGACATAATGACATATATGTCATACAGACAGAGACACAGAGAGACTGGCAGATTGACAAAGATGAAGAACAGAAACGGAGGCAAATGAGAAAGAACCAAGCACACCCAAATGTTAGCAGTAGCCTGAAGTCTTTCTGGCCACTTGGTGGCGGTTTGGAAAATGTTCCTTACTACCTTCCTACAGCCTATTGGAGCTGCAGAACAAGCCCCAAGTAAATGGATGGGGCTTTGAAACATTGTTTAAAATGATGATCCAGCCCTGGTCTAAGAGACATGAATTACTTGTGCATTGATGTCTATTTATGGATCACAAATCCAAGGATTTCAGACATGGTGCGGGCCTTAGATTTTCTTAGTGGGAGAGTGAAATCAGTCTCACTTAAAGTTCCCTTAACATCACGAAGGGGAAGAGCAGCATATCGCTGATGTTTCAACAGCCCACGAGAAACCCTGCGTTCTTGGAAGGAGACTACAGAGGTGAACCCAAACCTGGACTTTCTTTGGCTTTATCTGAAATTACAACAGTTCTGTGAGGCAGGAGGTCAGATCAGCAGCTCTGTAGCTGCTCTTTGACTAATAAGAGAATTGGAAGATGAATTAAATGATAACGAGCCAAAGCATTTGCTTAGTACCTTGGTATGCAGAAATTTTCCAAAAATGATGGGTCTCTTAAGAAAAAGTCGTAACGAGTTGTCAACAGTGAAAAAGCACTGGAGCAAGACCTACGCTCTCTCCACTGCACCAGTCGCCCTCTCCTCCTGTCTGATGCTCCAGGACCCGTGCAGGAAATGCAGGTCTGGCTCAAACACTGCTGTGCACGAAGGGGCTGAAGACGCCTCGCTCACCCTGGGGAGAATTATAATATAAACCTAGCTCGCCAAAATACGTGTGCCCTGCAACCCACCAATCCCACCAATCCAGCCCTAGGTATGTAACCAGCAGACGTGCTTATGTGTGTATGTCATGAATGTAGCACTGCTCGTAATGGCTCCAAACTGGAAACTACCCACATGCCCGTCAGCAGTAGCAGAAACAAGTCAATTGTGTTGTATTCACACAATGGAATCCTATCCGGAGATGAAAATGAACAACCTAGACCCACAATGCCCCAGGACCATGTTGAGTCAAGAACACCAGACACAGGCTGTGGAATTCCATTTATAAAATGGAAAACAACAAGTGAAAAGTAATCTCTGCTTACTGTAAGATCCACCTTCGAGGGTGTTAGGGACTGGAAGGGAGACAGAGGAGGGCCCTGGGCTGCTGGCAAAATTCTTGTGTTTGATTCATGTGATGGTTACATGCGTGTGTTCAGTCTCCAAAAAAATCATGGGCAAGCACTTAGGTTGTTGCCGTCTTCTGTATGCATGTTATTCTTGAATAGAAAGTCAAAACTAGCTTGGAGCCCGGTACAATATGATACTACTTATTAGTATCTAATAATAAAACCTCTTACTGGCAAAGCCCTAGCTCTGGGTCTAGACTAGGATGGGAAATGAGGAGGAGGGTAAAAAGGAAAAAAAGAAGGGAAAGGACAAGAGGAAGGTGGTGGACAGGCCCTCAAGGTGCCCCCACCCACAAGCCCTGCTTCCTGCTGTTCATGCCCTTGTGTGACTGTTCCCTTTGAGTGTGGGCAGGACCCGTGACCTTCTAACCAACAGACTATGACAAAGGTGATGGGTTGTATGTGACTGTGTCATGAAAGATAATAGTACCCATCTTCAGGCAGCTTGCTCTCCTTGGCTGCCTCTGAGGGAGCAGGGGCCCCACTGGGAAGGCCTACATGACAAGTCACTGAGGTGGCCTCTAGGTTCTGAGAGCAGCCTCCAGCCAACAGCCAGTGATAAAGCCTGAAGCCCTCAGTCCTACAGTCTGAAGGAACTGAATGCTGCCAACCGCCATGTGAGCAGGGAAATGGCTCCTTCCCCAGTCGAGTCTCCAGAGGACAGTGCAACCCTGGACAATGCCTGGATGGCAGCCCCATGAGACCATAAGCACAGGGTCCAGCTAAACCCACCTGAAGTCCTGACCTATAAAAACTGTGACTTAATAAATGGGTGTTGTTTTAAGTTTGAGGTAATTTGTTACCTAGCAACAGAAGATGCAAGAGAGGCCAAACCACCAGATCTGGGTACAAAATATATCTGGTGATACACACTTAATTTGTGGCCCAAGATTTCAAAACATTTCCATTTAAAATGACTCTGTCATGTGGAAATCTTTTGGTGGGGCTTAGCCTAGATTCAGCCATCACTGAGGTCAACAGTCAGACGTACCTTGGTTTGCATCCTGACCCTACTGACATTTGACCTTGGCTAAGTTTCTTTGCTCTTCTGAGTCTCAGTTTCTCCTGATTAATGGGGATCATGATATTTTGCGTGACACAAGGCACACAACAAAAACTAGTTTTCTTTCTTCCTTACAAAATAACACGTTGCCACACTCAGAAGCAGAGTGTTCAGACAGGGTGAAAGGCTGGAACATTCTGGGCCCACCTGAAAAAAAGGAATGAAATTAAAGCTACTATATGAAGAACTGGAGCAAGAGCTCCTTTGATCTCAGGCTAGGAGATCCCTCAGAAAGAGGACCCCCAAGTTAAGAGCTTCCATTCTGGGACAGCAACACACACACACACCTCTACGATAAACTACACCAACTCACACATACAGATCAATATGTCAGGGCAAGAGAGGGAGAAGTAGGCAGGGAAGTTTGCCAAAGAAAGAATCAGTGTGTGGGCCGTTGAGCTGTATTTCTGGTCCGATAAATCAATCTGCCTTGAATGAGTTCCTCCGACTTCATGACTGTAATTGGAGCTACCTTCCTCGGGGGCTGTTTGTTACGTTCAAGGTCAGGTGACAAGTACAGGTTTTCAGAGTCAGGCACAGTCAATCTTCACCGGCCTCTGGAAAGAGCTCTGCAGTATCTGGAGTATCAGCTGAAAACTAGTCCATCCATGAGCTGTTGAAAACATGGTAGGAATAGAATTGAGTTAACCTCTCATTTCTGTCCTTGTTAGATTTCCAAACTCACTTCAACATTCTCTCTAGGAGCCTCCTCTAAGACCATCTCCATTAATTTTCAATTTGTCGAGTCTTGCTGTAGCAGAAGTAACTGGGCACCAGCCTCCCTCCCTGAAAAAAACAGAAAATACTAACCACTGCTGTTTATTGGGTCCCGAGCCTGTGTCAGGCACTGCACCAACCATGCAGTTCACCTACATTATTTCACTTAAAGCCACAATAAACCCAGGAATCACTTACACGAGCTGTCTGTGTTCATAACCAAGGAAACGAGCCAATGACATTAAATAGCTTACCTAAGGTCACCAAGCTGGGAGTTGACACAGTCAAGATTTGAACTGAGGTCTTTGTCTCACCAAAAGTCGTGTTCTAAGCAAGAAGCTACACTCTGGATCCAATTAGTAGACAACTGGTTATATCATAATCAAGTTCAATAATTGTTGACTGACTTAGGTATAGGGCTGTCTGTGAATGTGAAGCCATGGTCCCTAGTCTCAAAGCATCTAAACTCTAGTTGGGGGGGGGGACAAAGAACATGCATATACAGGATCACTAACGTCTCCAGGCCCGTGTGATTCTGCACAGAGCACACCAGTGAAATGTGAAAGAGAGACAGCTGCTTGTGAGCAGGTGGGCTCAAGGAGTATTTTCTCCAACAGAGGGACTGACTACAGTGAGATTGCCCTAGACTTCATGGGTGAAAAGACTCGTTGATTGAAAAGGATGAAGAGGGCATCCCACTTCCTCCAGGGCCCCGTGTGGCCAAGGCAGGAGGGCGAGAAGGGGCAGAGAAAGTGGGTTGGGTTTCCACCGGAGAAACTGTGTAAATGAGCTCGGAACACACAGTTGGCTGGGAAGAGGATCTGTGAAAAGCAGTGATGGGAAATAGGAGGGAACAAAGGCTCAAGCCACTGGGAAACTTCATGTCTGGCTAAAGACGGGCTCTGTCCTACAAGCAACGTGGAGTTCGCTTGAGAAGATATTGGAGATTTTACCAAGTCGGAGGATGGCGGGTCCCTTCAATTGTCTAAGTGACCACATTTACAGCGTTAACAGAGACCAGCCAAGGCAAGCTTTTGGGCTGCCCTCATCCCCTCTCGTGCCTTTCTCCTGAAGCCCTCAAATGAGCTGTTCAGAGATGAAAGTGAGCTAGGACTGGGATCTTTGTCTTCAGGATGCTAGAACCGGTTTTTCAGACCGTCACACCCAGCCATGTCCCCTGGCCAGGAGCTCAGTGTGGGGGGGTCAGCAGGAAGCCTGTGGGGCTGCTTCTGATCTCTGTACAAAGTCCTGTCACCAACAGCCTCAATGCCAAAGGCTCTTTGTCCACCTCTGCCACAAGAGAGACCTTGGCCTTGGGACCTGGATTTGGGGAGCTTAGTTAGTCTCTCCTGCTCTTTTGTTAGAGATGTTTGTAAAACCCTGTGAAAGTAACGACCCTTAAAGCCTCTCATCTGGAGAGCAGTCCGGACACCTCTGCTGTGAGCACCTGCCCTGGGTTTGTGCAGCTGACCTACGTTTCATCAAGGATCGGGGCAGGTGACAACCCAGGGGCTGGGTTTCCCCCTGGAGAAGGCAGAAACTCATCCGCACACTGTATACACTGGAGCAGCCCATACTTGGTTTGGGAAGAAGGTTAATAATAGTAAACAAACTTCCTTGAAGGGATGGCCTAAAGGGGAACTGGTTATTAAGAGGAAAAAAATAAAACCCAACACCGCTGCTTTCACAGTTACTGTCCGCAGTCTATAATGAGAAAACCTCTCTTCTGTATAAACGACCTCCTAATGTGAGTCACCCCAAGACCCAGCTCCCAACCCTTAGTCCCGGAAGCAGGAGCATAATGGGGCAGTCAGGTGTAAATTATAGGAGCCCACCAGAGCAGGAAGCCGGGTGAGTTATAATAGTAGAGTAAATTAATTTCACATAAGTGGGATTAGCAGTTAAATAAATAGCCTCACCACTAACCCCGTCTGGAATGCTGAGTGTCTGTCCCCTGCCAGAAAAGCCTTATGGCTGAGCAGGAATTAGGTCACAACACGGTCGCCTACCCACTTTTAAGGACAACCCCTCTAGAAATGTAAGGCAGAAAAAATGTTTGTGTTAGAAAAGACATTCCAAGTTAAAAAAAAAAAAGATAAATAAAAGATGAGCTGTGAGCTGCCTGCCATTGATGGTTCAACCACCGTTCTTGCGACCACGATGCCCCAGGAGTCAACAGAGCCCTAAGTGCAACCTGAGCAGTGGGGGGAGGGCTCACCCAGGACTTGGGGCAAGTTGGGGGCAATGAGTTCTGCAGACGGGCCCATCAGGAGCTTCCGTGGCAGGCTGAGAACGTTTCGGTCTTATTTTTAAATTGTCAACCTCTCGATGGCTTGTTTGGGCTTTTTAAGGCTTCTGCCTTTACACAGTTTGACAGTGACCTCTGTCCAAGTGAGTGGAGTGCTGGGGTTAGGGGGACCTCTGAGGCTGTGGGAAGCGGGGTGGGGAGGGAGCAGAGACCAGGCTGTGAGCTGAGGCAGGAGGGGGCAAGCTGGGCCGGAATTTCCATGTAGGCTCCTGATGTACAGAGTAGGGTCAGTCATGCTTCCTGCAGTTGTTGGGAGGGACAGAATTACATAAAGTCAAAAGCAAAAAGCCCCTCGTCCTCGTTCTGACATGCCGAAGATGAACATGTAAATAAATGGCTGCTCCCTCTCCTCCCCTTCCCCCTTTGCATGAAGCAGTGGAGCCACATAAGAGGCTCTGTACTGGACAGCATCGAAAGGAGATCACAACGGCGTCAAAGTCTTCCTCAGGTGCGGGGAATTAACTACCCTTCAGATAATTCTCAGTGAGGACCTCCAGAGATGCTTCATGAGGCTGTGATTCTTTCTCTACATTTGTTTAGAACCTTGGGCCAAGTCAGAGTGCACTTGTAGCCTCGGCTGCCCGAGGACGGGGCATTATCATGAACCCTTTACAGGGCTTCGTAAACTTTTTGACTATACCTACTTGGACAGGGCCAAAGATCCCCAACACCCCACCCACTCCATGTCTCTTCTGAGTTGGGTGAATTAGAGGGGTGGGGTTTAGGGG
Organism: Ailurus styani; assembly: GCA_002007465.1. NCBI lineage: Eukaryota > Metazoa > Chordata > Mammalia > Carnivora > Ailuridae > Ailurus > Ailurus styani. The sequence goes on along the minus strand of LNAC01000020.1, from coordinate 7,698,729 downwards.
AAGGAGAGGTGAATACGGAGGAACCAGATGAATCCGTGGTGTTGAACTTGAACATGCAACATTCGTGACTCATTTCCTGCCTGTCAAAAGAGAAGAATCTGACGTTATCCACTTGGTTATAAATGCATGCCTTCTGGTCTCAAAAATAACCCTGCTAATTTTATTCTACTAACCTTGAGTGTAAGATGAAAGTTATTGGAATAGCACAAATCCAAGCAAGCAAGCCACCAATGAAGGGTCCGTAAATAATAGGGTGACCAATCATTCCAGCATGCCCAGATTTTCCCAGTTTTAGCACTGACAGTTCTGCATTCCAACAAAATCCTCTGTCCTGGGCAAGCTGGCCTGGCCGGTCACTATACCGTACAAGCAAACTGTAAGGGATTATGTCTATCTCTCCCTTAGCAATAGGGATAGATGAGCCATGGCTTACCGAGCTGCAATTCATTTCTATATAATGTCCAGATAGTGGACAATTATACAGGCTGAAAATACCCACTCAGGACAAACAAAACACTGTCATCAACCTAAAATGGATAATGAGAGCACAAACCCAATAGTAATTTATAAATAAAAAGTAGGAAAAAGTAGGAATACCACTGAAAGCCACAACATCACAACTGCTGAAAAACCAAGTAAAAAGAAACCTTCCAGAAATCAGAGAAATTCCACCTATGTAAAGTAGAGGAAGACAAAAAAATCTGAGTCCCTAGTAAACTGTGTGAACACTAATTTTAGTTTATGAATACCAAATTTTTGTGGGTTTCTGGCAAATAGCCTTGAATTGTACGTGAGGAGGAAAGTCTCTGGAATGTGTCTGTGCGTCACTTGTAGGAACCACAGAACGGATTTGCATTTGGAGGGCAGTTCAGAGTCATCACAAAGACACTTCATTCCCACTAGGACCTCACAGCCAACACCTTGAAAGTCCCTGCTTGGGCTCACTTAGTAAAAGAGAAAACCAAGGCCCAGACAAGTTAACTGACTTTTCCAAACCTCTAATTGCCATGGAAATACCAAAAAGATCTTCTGCCTGTTAACGGAGCTGCATTAGGGGGGATGGGTGAGCCTGGTGGTGGGTGTTAGGGAGGGCACGTTTGCATGGAGCACCGGATGTGGTGCATAAACGATGAATCTTGGATACTGAATAAAATAAAATAAAATTTAAAAAGAAAGGAAGGCAGAACTGCAGGATTTTTAAAAAAAAAATTTTAATTTTTTATTTTTTTAAAGATTTTATTTATTTATTTGACAGAGAGAGAGATCACAAGTAGGCAGAGAGGCAGGCAGAAAGGCAGGCAGAGGGAGAGGGGGAAGCAGGTTTCCTGCTGAGCAGGGAGCCCAATGCGGGCCTGGATCCCGGGACCCCGAGATCATGACCTGAGCCGGAGGCAGAGGCTTAACCCACTGAGCCACCCAGGCGCCCCTGCAGGATTTTTAGATATGGAATCTGTCCTATTTCGTTGTCCCTCAGATGTATCTGAAATAGGGAGAGAATTGATTCTGTTGGCTTCCACAAAGACGTGTTGAAGTTCTAACCCCCGCCCCCACCCCCATCAGTGACTTCAACCTCACTGGGACAGAGGGTCTTTGCAGATATGTCAAGCTCCGATGAGGTCATTGGGGTGGATCCTAATCCAATAGGACAGGCATCCTTGTAAGAAGAGGGAAATTCACACACACACACACACACACACACCGGACATTGCCGCCACAGGCCCAGGAAAGCCTGGGGCTACCAGACTCAGGAAGAAGCCCAGTGGGATCCTCCCTCTGGAGGCTTCGGAGTGTGCAGGGCACTGCTGCTACTTGGACTTCAGACTTTGAGCCTCCAGACCATGAAAGAATAAATCTCTGTTGTTGTAAGCGGCCCAGTTTTCGGTACTTTGTGACAGCAGCCTGGGAAACTACTACGGGACCCCAAAGTGGCTCCTGGGCCCCCAGGGACAGGGTGTCTTCCCTCTCACACCTCTCCTGGCAGCTGGTTTGGAACAAAAGAAAAGAGGCTGTTCCTCATCAGCCTCCTTATTGTGCCTTTCCTGTCTGCTATGGCAGCATTAGAGAGCTCTGGGGCCTTCCCCCGCTGGGTGGACCCACAGCTCCATCCCGGAGAAGGTGGATGACATCAGTGCTTGTATCTGGGTCCCAGGAAGGTGGGGGAACCCTGGCAGGCACGCCCCCTCCTCCAGGAGGGCTCTGCTCTTGGCCACATGCTTCCAGTGCGACCGCTTGACATTTTCCTGTCCACACTCCATTTGGCAAGGGTGAGAGATTCGATGAGGGGTCCTGCCCTTCGCCATTTTTTCTAGGACAAAAGCAAAGAGCTCATCAGATGGTGGGTGGGGGGAGGCTGCCACTTCGGAAACAGACATTTGCATATTACCTTGCTTTTACGTATAATGTTTTCTTCTAGAAGCAACATAGAGACTTGGTTGGGTTACAAACCTCTTTGCCTGTAATATTCCACCCAGAGTGAAGCCTGTTAGCTTCCCCAGGGCTATGACGGCACCATCCTGTCGGAGGTCGATAGCTTTATAAATATTCACCAGATGCAGAGAATTATCCTAAATTTACAAACTTCATAAATTTATAAAGGTACTTACTGTATATCAAAATATCTGGAAAGAGAACACCAAAATGTTATCTATCTGGGGTAGAATTATGAATGTTTTTATTTTATTTAACTTATTTCTCTTCTAATGTTGCTGCATTAAACAAGAAGGAATGACATAAGAAAACTAACCAAATGGGGCGCCTGGGTGGCTCAGTGGGTTAAAGCCTCTGCCTTCAGCTCAGGTCATGATCTCAGGGTCCTGGGATCAAGCCCAACATCGGGCTCCCTGCTCAGCAGGGAGCCTGCTTCCTCCTCTCTGCCTGCCTCTCTGCCTACTTACGATCTCTCTCTGTCAAACAAATAAATAAAATCTTTAAAAAAAAAAAAAAAGAAAAGAAAACTAACCAAAGAAAATCGCACCCATGATCATAGCCCTTCAGCGCAAATACTGTTAATATTCTGATGCCTAATAGATGAAAACACCAAGAGCTATAACAACGACAAGCTAATACATCACATTAACCCTTTCTTACGCCAGCAAGGACGAAAGAAGGCTTTTTCCAATGAACCACTTTTTATTTTCCTAATTGGAATCATCCTGGGTTTACAAAACTCTGGTTTCACTTAAAGTCGTAACAAGCATTTCCCCCTGTGGTTAATCATATAATCATGATGTCTTAATAGGTGCATAATAGTTGCATCAGGTATATAAACTTTCATTTACCTGCATTTTTCATGAACCTTCACCCAATATGACTTGCCCTCACGGAACAGCAACTTCCCTTCTGCTAAAGTTGCAAGAGAGTTTGCAGCAATTTGTTGAGTCAAGATTCTTCTTAGGGTTCCTGGGTGGCTCAGTGGGTTAAAGCCTCTGCCTTCGGCTCAGGTCATGATCTCAGGGTCCTGAGATCGAGCCCCACATCAGGCTCTCTGCTCAGCAGGAGGCCTCCTTCTGCCTCTCTCTGCCTGCCTCTCTGCCTACTTGCGATCTCTCTCTCTCTGTGTCAAATAAATAAATAAAATCTTTAAAAAAAAAAAGATTCTTCTAATGTGTGGCCCCTGTTGGCTGCACCTGTCCCTTATTTACTTCCAGGAGGCCTTAAGGGAGGAGGGGCCGGCGGTCTGCCGCATCCTGTGTGTCCTGACGCTCGGCCGAGTTGCCTCTCTGCAGCCAACGTTTGAATTTAGGCTTCTTCCCCCGCCCTCCAGCGCTCGACCAGGTACTCATGCTACTATTTTTCACTTTGCTACTGGCCTTGTGGGACTGAAAGTGATTGTCAGTATCAGCTGATATTGTACATGAACGCTATTTTTGCTCCCAGGTCTCCATTTTCCTAAAACGCCAGGGATATCTTCAGCTCAAATCCTGTCCTCCCCTCACTCACCTGGCATCCCTGTCTTTCCCCAAGGAGGCAAATACACGGCATACGTCACACCGGCCCTCATCCCTTTCTTGTGGCCAGATCACCAAAAGGTCACTGTGTTCTTTCCAGCAACGCCTGGCCACAGCGCCGACGGGCAAGGTGCCAGAGCCCGAGAACCGTGTCATGCTAGGACCCCGTAATGGTTAGGGCCCCTTCTAGTGCTGGCATTTGGTGAACCCTACCCAAATCTCTCCATTTTTACCTTTTTAATTTAAAATCTGGACTGTGTAGGATCGTAAACAGAGCATAAGGGGTCTGCAGTCACAGGGATCTCGACAGGAGGAATCCTGGTGGGAGGGAGGGCAGGAACCCCTACCAGCGTGGGGCAGGAACAGCCTAGAAGCTTGTGTATGAGGATCAGCAGCACAGAGATGATAAATCCAAACCAGGTGAAAACGGAAACAGTTCCTTAACCACGCTTGGCTGAGGATTTTCACCAATCCCAGGTGAGGAGTGATTGGAAATTAATAGCAGAAGCCAGCTGTGTATCTGTCATTCACGGTGTATAATTATACTTAAGTTGACTTTACAGTAAACAGTCTATAATTCTCATTCCGTAGTGTAGCTTCAGACAGTCTCAAACAATTCTTTTGTTCCCTTTAGAAATTCTACAGTAAAAACCTTACTGGATACCTTTATAATTATAAATCTGTCCTGGAGGGTCCCCCAAATGACTCTGGTAAACAAGATTCCAGTTCCCGGAGTGAGCCTAACAGAACCCTTTCCAGAACGTGGCTTTAGTAAAGCCTAGTTCTGACGGGGGTTACTACACGAGACAGTGGCCTTGGGGGGCACTCGCTCACCTCACCAGCCAGTACTGAGCAGTACTTGTGCTAGGTGCTGGCGACACACCACAAAATAGTCCATAACCACAAAAAACCTCCTGGAAGTAAATAAGCAATAAAGAGGTGAGTGGGAATAAGGTCTTAAGAAGAGAAGGTCTGGAAGGATCACTAAGGGCCAAGGAGGAGGAAGCCCATGAGAAATTAGGAAGAGGGCTGATGTAGGACCCTGGCCCTGGAACCCATATGGAACATTCAGTTAGAATAAGGAGAGGGCTTGCTTTCTGTTTCATGCTCTGGGGCATAAATAGAGGAAACAGTGAGGTTTCGGAGGCTTTGGATGATTGTGAATATCAAGATGTCAGGTGGCACGCTCCCTGGGGTGCAGGCAGATGGTTGAAGTGGGCATGTGAGCGGAGAGAGGAACTCATGTCCTCGGGGGGCAGGGGGGCTGTGCTGTTCGCAGCGAGGGTTGAAACGCCTGTGGTGGAACACAGCTGCAGGAAGGACAGCCAACGAGACACGGGCAGGCGACAGAAGAGGGAGCGTTTCATCAGGGCCCATCCTTGCACAGTGCCAACCCGGGAAGGCAAAGATGCCAACCCAGGAAGGGAAAGACAGGACGTTTGGAGGGTCCTCCCCCCCCCCTTTGTTAGTGCTCAGCCTCAGGAACCTAATTGCCAGGAAGAGTTTAGCAGCTGGGCTCTCCATAAAGGAGATGGAGTTTAAATCAGAGCTATAAAAATGAGGGTGGCTTTTATCACCCCCTCCCCACCCCCCACCCCTACCCATGCTCAGGCCCCCTCAGAATCTAGCGGAGCCTCAGCTATTTGCAATGCTTGAAGTTGAGAGCAATCTGAAAGTCAAAATCATTGCATCCTCTCAGACCTCCATCTGCCACCCTCAAACCTCCACTCGGTTTCTATTTTTTGCAGCTGCTGTTACGGGTGCCAGCCGCTTATCCCGAGCAGCCTGGCCTCCCGTGATGATAATGAAAAGTAGAACAATGCCTCCTCGTAGCTGTATATAGCTCACAGCTTACAGACTTCTGACAATTCTTGGTTCATTTGATGGAACAACAGTGGAGACTGAGTGCACGTTATTATACCCCCATTTTAGAGCAGGATAAACTGAGGCTCAGAGAAGAGGTGGGCATTTTCTCAGCATCTCATAGTTGGTGAATTGTGCTAAATCTTCCAGTTCAAGTTGCTTGACTATAAAGCCCACTCCAGTGTGTGGTCTACACAGCCAATTATAAGTTGTTGACTGGTCTTCATCCTTACTATTGAATCATGTAAGCTTTTTAGAGAGAATGAGATAGGCTCCCTCCCAGCAGCCAGGTTTGGAGGATGTGAGGGCCCAGCCCATCTCTGCTAGAGAGAAGGAGAGGGTGGGCCATCCCAATGGCATGAATAAGACTCAACCTCCAGGGCCCTGCCCCAGGCCTAACTCGGTTTGGCATGGCCAGGATCTTAGCTCCCAACACCCAGAATGTTCTAGGGTAGCAGTCATCTGCTGTTTGACACGTAGCATCCATTTCTTCTTCATTTGCTAATAGAATTTTGAGTTAGATATCTCTCCCTAAGGTGTGCCACCTTGGGGCTCTTGTCTCACTGGCTTACAGGAACCCACGAAGTCCAGGACAACCCATCAGGCTCTCTCCTGGGACTGACAATTGCAGAGTGAAAAGGAAATCATTAACACAAATTTATTCCAGGGGAAGGGGCCCAAGGAGGCTATTAATTAGTTTCTCCTGCCCGGGCACTAGATCTCTAGTTCTTGTCCTTTGCGAAGCCTGGCTCTCCTACCTCCCACTGGATTCTAGGCCATCCAGCGGCCCTCCAGTAAAAACCTTTCCCACCGAAAGTAGCTAGAATCAGTCCCTGTGGCTTGCAACCAGAGGAGAGTGAATGACTTCCAGCTCCCTTCTACTCCCCATGCCCTCATTCTCCGCTGTCTCCCTCTCGTGGGGACACAGAATAGTATAAAGGAAAGAGCCCTAGAGCCAAAGTCAAGAACTGAGTTTGAGTCTAATCTCTGCCAAGACCTTGACCTACCAGCCAGCTAACAGTGGGTTACAGGCACATGGGATACGTCAGAGGCACTTTTGTCAATAGATTATGAAACATCACGTCCATTAAAAATAGCTTCTAAGATAAGTAAGAATAAGGAAGGAATTCATAAGGGCTGAGGGTAAAGTTGTTTATCCTGGGGGAGGAAGACGCAACTAGAGTAGGACCCACAATCCTGCCTTGATCTGTAAGGGGAGCTTTGTCCTAGATACTTTGAAAGGAAAAGAGGACAGGCCCAGAAATAGTCTCTCTGGTGAAGAGTAAACAGGCTGACACGCCGGGCACCAAGCAAGACAACCACCCCTTTTCACCGGGGATAAAGAGGGCACTGAGTGTGTGAACGTGCTGGGGCGAGTGCAGGTGAACATCAGGCTGCGCCTGAGTCAGGGGCCGTGTTGGGGGCCGGACATCCTTTTCCTGTTGCCACTCACCGTGTGTGGAAGGAGGGGTCACTGGGGCTGTGTCCGGGCCTCTGTGCGTTACCAGGAGGGACACGTTGGTCCCTGGGCCGTAATTAGCCTTCAAGAAGTCAGCAGGCAGTGAAAGGTCAGGGCCTGACCCAGGTTTTTGAAATGTGGAGGCAAAGCCTTGGCCTTGACTGTACCATCGCGCTCCGTGCTCTTTCCACATGCCCTGAGGTCCTTTCCACTGAACTGGAAAGCAGCATTTAAAATATATATATATTTTTTTTTTTTGGTCTTAGATGATAATGAACTATTGACTCGGCCCCATGCAGCTTCCAACAGCCTTCTCGGCCAGAGCGTCTTAGGCTGGAAGGGCAGAATTCCCCTGGCATGGCCCGATCTACACCTCCTTTGTCCCCTGATCTGTCACTGGTCGGATGCATGTGACTAAGTGAGCACCCCCACCCAGGCCACAGTAATAGGCTTGCTGAGATTTTATATCACATGGGAACTATCTGAATTTGGCCATGTGTGTGGCCCATCTCGAGTCATGTCTTTTTACTCTAGCATTTTTTTTAAAGATTTATTCATTTATTTGACAGAGAGAGACACAGCGAGAGAGGAAACACAAGCAGGGGGAGTGGGAGAGGGAGAAGCAGGCTTCCCCCTGAGCAGGGAGCCCGATGTGGGGCTGGATCCCAGGACCCTGCGATCATGACCTGAGCTGAAGGCAGATGCTTAATGACTAAGCCACCCAGGCGCCCCTACTCTAGCACTTTCAAAACTGTGAAAACTCTGTGTGTGAAAATGTGGAGGTTCGGGTGACCAGTGAACCCTCAGAAAGCAAAGCCTGCCATTGAGCAGGGCAAGAAAGAAGAGGGACTCTTCGGGATCCCCCACGCTGAGGCCCTTGACTCGGGGACACTAGCTCCCAAAGAACACAGTGCTTCCCTTCTCCCTCTTTTTCTCCTCCTCTCCAGGCGTGAGCGACAGAGGACCACGGGCACCACTGGTTGTCACTGCTAGTGACTAATGTCTGCCTAGAGACACACAGCGCCTTCTTAAATCAGGAGAAAGTTCTATGGCAGTGTTCCCCAGAAATGTTCGATTCAGGTGGACTTCTGTGTTGTCTCCCGAGTGTCTCACTGTGATTAGCTTATGTTTCTCTCAGTGGGGAAGGTTCCAGCCAGCTCCCCAGCTCCCCAGGTTTGAATCCGTGCTCTGACACTCGCTAACTGTGTGGGCACATGATTCAATGTCTCTGAGTGATGCTTTCTCCTCCACCAGTGAGGATGCTTCAGAGAGCTGTGACGGTTACATAAAATGAAGAGTAAAGCTTCTGGCACAGTCCATGGTATAGAGGAGGTGCTTAGTAGATTAACATTTACTAACATCAACCATAGTTGTAACAGTTGAGATAACGACCTAGTTTGTTCCCTGACTCCACTCTCAGTGGAAGTAGCCTCTTGCTCTCGTTCTGGGCTTGGCCACGCGACTCTCTTTGGCCAATGGGACAGTAGCGACGGTGAGCCAGAGATCTGAACAGTGCTTGCATAGTGGGGCTTACCCTCTTGCTGCTCCCAGGACCCTGCCGCTCTATGGCCAAGCCTGTGTGAGCCCCGTGGAGGAGGAGAGACCACGAGGAGGGGACTGAGGTGGCCCAGCCACGAGCTGCCAGCTTCAGCTGGTGCAGACAAAAGTCTTTAGGCTATTTACTTCAAAAGGTCATTGATCCCTCAAACATGTAGTATTTTAGGGTCGGTCTCTTATTGGTCCCTCAGCTTGATCTCTTGTTAGTATTCTTTGACACAACAAGATGATTCACTTAATATTTGGATCTTTATTTAGCTGTCTTGCATCCTGGAGATTTGCTTCTAAATCTAAATCTAAATTCTAAAAATCATGGCAAAAATTAAAAGTTTTGAGACAAGGCTTTCTGGAAATTAAGCTAAATTCACTTTCTAAACAAATAAATGGACCACAGAAAGGAAAGTGCCTTGTGCTCGCTTCGGCAGCACATATACTAGAAAGGAAAGTGCCTTGATGTCCAGTTTGCCAGGCAAATTCGGGGGGGGGGGTCCAAACCAGGGAAGTCAGGCCAGGCCAAGCAAGGCAGCTGCCCAGGACAGACAAGGCAGCCATGGCCAGAGGCAGTTTCCACGCACGCATTCCAGTCAGGGTGGCCACGCCAGTGATGAGGGGGCAAGGCAGGCCAGACCCAGGCAGGTGGGCCATAAGGTCACAGTCTGGGAGACTTAGGAATACTTGGGAGGTAAAGAGCCAAGTAGATCATAGTAAGTGGTTTTTAGGACAACATCTAGTGATACTGTGAGTGAATTGGAGGCTTCTCCAATTGCATCGTCCTGGCGCGGCTGACCTTTGGCTTTCAAATCATCAGAGACCACCCTCAAGTCTTGGCCGAATATGATCTCAGCAGATCAGTCCATGAATGGGTACTAATGAAGCACCAACTGTATACTCATGGTGGGCTAGGCACCCAGAGGAATATAAGAGCATGCTGAGGCCCCTGCCTCCCAGTGGCTTACGAGCTACCCCATGGGGGCCATGCCAACCAGATCCAGAAAGGTATGTTCAGAGCAATACGTGCAGAAGTAGGCGGGGGTTGAATTGTTCTGTACAGACTTTTGGAGGAGAAGGCTTGAGTTAGACTATGAGGAATGGCTATAATTTAACAACAAATAAACTGTTTGGCTTTGGACCAAGACAGGACAGTGAGAGAAGGCCATGATTGATTAGTGATGTCTGCATGCACACGTGTCTATTTACCACCTCTGGCCTAGATGATATTTAAAATCCCTTTGACCTTTGATAGCCCATGACTAATGGGGCTAAACCAATCTGTGTGAAGATACAGCCGGAGCACCCAGGATCTCTGTTCCTTAGGGTGGTCATGAGAGGGCGAAGACAGCTATTATACTTCTCTTGTCTGGATTTCTCACCCAGAAACCTGAGAAATTGGTTAATCTGGTCTAGAATCTTCCCTGCCACAAACATGCTGGTCATTAAAAGCAAACAAACAGCTAGAAACCTCAGAAAACATGGATGGAAAGGAAAGTAAGGGGATGATTAACATAAAACTCAGAATTACTGTTGAGAGGAGAGAGGGGAATTCCACTGGGGAATGCATACAAGACTAATGTTCTTGCTAATATTTTATTTTTAAAGCTTGGTAATATTTTTATTTAATATTTAAGTACTTGGGTGAATGGTAAGTGAATATTTTTTATATATTCATAGGGTTGTGCAACCAACACCACAATCAATTTTAGGACATCTTCATACCTCATAACCCCATAGCCGTGAGCCGTCCCTCCCCATTTCTTCCTAAACCCCCCAGCTCTAAAAAACCAGTAATCTACTTTCTGCCACGTGGGTTTGCCTATTCTGGACATTTCATAGAAGTGCAATCATGCAATATGTGTTCTTCTGTGATTGGCTTCTTTCATTTAGCGTAATATTTTCGAAGGTCACCCTGGTGGTAGGATACCAGTACTTTGTTCCTTGTTATCACTGAAGAACATTCCATTGTCTGGATATACCACATCTCATTTATCCATTTATCAACCCATAGACATTTGGGTTGTTGCCACTTCTTGGCTGCAATGACAAATGCTGCTATGAACATTCAGGTACAATGTTTTTATGTCAACGTATGTTTATATTTCTCTTGGGTATATGTCTAGGAGTGGAATTGCTTGGTTATGGGGTAACTCTCTGTTTAACATTTTGAGAAACTACTGCTTCTCAAAGTAGCTGCGTCACTTTCCATTCCCACCAGCAGTGTATAAGAGCTCTAATTTCTTTCCATCCATGCCAACACTTGTTACTGTCTTTCTTGTCGACTGTAGCCATCCTATGGACATGAAGTGGTAACTCATTGTGGTTTCGATTTACATTTCCCTCACAGCTAGTGATGTTGAGCTTCTTTTCATGAGTTTATTGGCCATGTGTGTATTTTCTTTGGAGAAATGTCTATTCAGATCTTTTGTTCTTTTTTAGCTTTAATATTGAGTTGTTAAGAGCTTTTTATACAGTCCAGATACAAGACCCTCTTCAAATATAATTTACAAAAATTTTCTTCCATGCTGTGGGTTTTCTGTTCACTTTCTTAATCTCAACAGATCAGACTTTGATCTTGCAGCACAAAAGTTTTTCATTTTGATGGTGTCCGGTTTATCTATTTTTTCTTTTGTTCTTTGAGCTTTGGTGTCACGTTTTAAAAACCACTGCCTCATCTGAGATCGGAAAGATTTTCCATGTGTTTTAAGAGTTTTATAGTTGTAGCTCTTACATCCGGGTCTTTGATTCATTTTGAGTGAATTTTTGCACATGTGTGAGGTAAGGATCCAACTTTGTCCATTTGCATGTGGACACAATGTATTTTATGAACTAATCTCAAAAGTGACTTCCCATTTTTTTCTGCCATATTCTGTTGGCCATAAAGCCCACTTCTGGTTACAATGTGGAAAGAGACTTCCTCCTCTGGTCATGAAGACCGGGAGATCACGGGGCACCATCTTGGAAGCTGGTTACCACACCACAGACTTTAATATTCATAAATCAGACAAATCCCTTATATTACCTTTAATGAATAACAAAACAAGATTACAAAATATTCCTTCAGCTACAGGTGATAGCTATTTATGCTTCTATTATTGACTTACCTTCCTCTATGTCCTGGTATTAATAAAATTTATCATTTCTTGAGCAACCCCCTTGGTCCCCTGCACACAGCAAATTTTCCTAGCCATTATTTCTAGTCCCCACTTATTGCCGGGTATTAGAATCAGGAGATTTTTATATATATTTATTGATTAAAAAAAAAAAACCAAAAAACCTGGGGCACCTGGGTTGCTCAGTCATTAGGCGTCTGCCTTCGGTTAAGGTCATGGTCCCATGGTCCTGGGATCAAGCCCCGCATCAGGCTTCCCGCTCAGCAGGGTCCTGCTTTTCCCTCTCCCTCTCCCTGCTTGTGTTCCTTCTCTGGCCATCTCTCCCTCTGTCAAATAAATAAAATCTTAAAAAAAAAAAAAAAAAAAACCTAAGGAGAGGTTAAGTGACATGTCCAGGGTCAGCCAGCCAGGAAGTGGTATTCCAGTTCTAAACTCTTGGTTCGTCAGATTTTAGAGTCTTTCCTTTCCCAAGCACAGTCCAAAAACCTTTGGGTGGGCACACTGGGGCTGGGCCTTGCCTACTTCTCTGGTCTCTCCATGCACAACATGGTCATTCCACAACAACCTGGTCATTCTTTTTTTTTTTTTTTTTTTTAAATTTTATTTTTATTATTTGCCCAAGGGGTACAGGTCTGTGAATCATCAGGCTTACATCTTTCACAGCATTCACCAAAGCACAAACCCTCCCCAATGTCCATAACCCATCCACCCTATCCCTACCCTCCCACCCCCCAGTAACCCTCAGTTTGTTTTGTGAGATTAGGAGTCTCTTATGGTTTGTCTCCTTCCCCATCCCATCTTGTTTCATTATTTTTCCCTCCCTACCCCCCACGACCCCCCACCCTGCCCCTCAAGTTCCTCATATCAGAGAGATCATATGATAATTGTCTTTCTCTGATTGACTTATTTCGCTCAGCATAATACCCTCCAGTTCCATCCATGTCGTTGCGAATGGCAAGATTTCGTTTCTTTTGATAGCTGCATAGTATTCCATTGTATATATATACCACATCTTCTTTATCCATTCATCTGTTGATGGACATCTAGGTTCTTTCCATAGTTTGGCTATTGTGGACATTGCTGCTATAAACATTCGGGTGCACGTGCCCCTGAGGATCACTACCTTTGTGTCTTTAGGATAAATACCCAGTAGTGCGATTGCTGGGTCGTAGGGTAGCTCCATTTTCAACTTTTTGAGGAATCTCCATACTGTTTTCCAGAGTGGCTGCACCAGCTTGCATTCCCACCAACAGTGTAGGAGGGTTCCCCTTTCTCCACAACCTCGCCAACATCTGTCATTTCCTGACTTGTTGATTTTAGCCATGCTGACTGGTGTAAGGTGGTATCTCGCTGTCAACCTGGTCATTCTTAAAATCAGCCTCCTTGAAACTCTCAGAAATGGACACTGAGTGGCCATCAGCATCAGTTTGCATTAGCTTGAGCTGCAGGATTTGGGGAGTGGGCGCCAGGGTGGATGCCAGACCTTGTGGGGTCGACTCTGTTTAGCTGTCATTCTTGTTGCAAAAAAAAAGGCAGAACTCTAAGGTGCAGTGCTAAAATTCAAAATATAATCGAAATACATTTTTATTTGCATTTTCTAGTTTATTCTGAATAGCTGACCTCCTTAATAGTCATCCGAGGTGTATTTCCCTTTAAAAGCACACTTTAAAATGTTTCACAGCATCCAATGATTTTATTACATCTTGGAATCAAAACGTTTTCTAAAATTAATGGCTGGTTTTATGACTCAAGACTACCAGGAAATAAGCCTAGTTACATTCAAAAATCGCATTACTGGAGTCTCTTATGTGTCCCCGTTCCAAAAGGAGGTGTGACGCGCTTTTCTCCCCCCCCCCCCTCGCTCTCCCACATTTCAAGAGAATCAGAGACTAACTGATGGGCACACAGACAACAGGATATCTTTGGGCCCCATAGAAATTTAAAACCACTTTCAAACACTAAGTTCCTTGTACCTTTTCGGAAAGATGAGACATTGCAATCTGGGGCTGTTTCACTGTGGAAGCATTTGCCATTAACTAACCAGCTGCTGGTTTTCTCCTTTAAACCACACACACCAAACCACACAGGCAGGGGGTTCTCCCTGTGATCCAGTCACTTCCATCCCACCTCCTAACCTCTGGAGATTTTATGTTTCCCGGGAGGGGCAGCGCACTGGAAATCTAATTCACCTAGCAAACTCGAGGCAGACACAGAGAAAGCAAACAGAGCCATACGTGGCTCATTTATTTTGCCATATTTAGTTGCTGCGAGGCCCTCAGGTGGCTCACAAGTCCCTCCAGGTCACAAAAACAAGGCAGCAGCTCCAGCAGGACCTTCTAAATGCAAACACAAAGGCCCCCTTGTTTGCAGGAGATCATCTGTGAGGCTGGAAGGGTAGCAACTGGTTTAGGAGGCTCTGAATTGGGCTCCCTGCCTCCAGGTTCCCTCCCTCAGAGACCTTTCTGAAATGTCTAGCACCTCTCTTCCCAGCTTAAAACCTCACTGATGGCAGGAAGGAAGATGACCAGGCCTTCTGAACCTCCTGATGTAGTTTTTTGAGGGAAAAAAATTAAACTGTTAAAAAAGGGGGGGGGGCGGGAATAACACCTGACTGCATTCTTGATGATATTAAGGAAATATTGTTTAACATTTTTGATGACTTAAGGGTATGGTGGTTGTGGGTTGGTTTTTCTTTTTTAAGAGTCTTTACCTTTTAGAGACACGTGCTAAATATTTACAATCAAAACCACGTGATGTCTGAGACTTAACATTGAATTAATCCAGGAGGGTGGGAAGAGGTGGAGGTCCAGCGGGCACTAGACCGGCCGCGAGCTGGACAACGTCCCTTATATTGTTCCCTCTACTTTGGGAATGTTCGGAAAACTGCTAAAATAAAATTTTTACATGGAAACAATGTTCTGATGGCTCCCCAGGAGCCCAGGGTCTCTATCAGCAGTGAAGGATCTCACGGAGATCCTGGATGAAAAAATACAGTCTCCGCTCGAAAAAGTGCGCACACACACATTCAGATACTTCCATGTAGTTTGGGAGATCACAGACCCTTGTGATGCCCCTTAAACTCTGGCCCTCAAGTTCAAGTATATTAACCAATGCCCTTTGTGGTCTGGCCCCCACGACCTCTTCAGCTCCTCTCCACCACCTGCCACAGACTGGACCCACACTCCAACCTCTAGGCCTCTACTCATGAGGTCCCCTTTTTCTGAAGACTCTTGCTAAGAAGGCCCACGTCACATCTCCCCTCCCGCGGAGATCTCGCAGACCTGGCCCCGCCCCCTCCGGCGGGCTGCGGACGCACCAGTCCGGTGGCCTGCCCTGTACTGGAAGCACGGGCTTACAGGTTTGGTCCTGTTACCCTGCGGGCTCCAACCGGAACCAAGTCACCATTTCCTTCTCTATGCTGAGCCCAGAGCTTTGCACAGCCAATAAATGTTGGTTAAACGAATTCAGTGGAAAATTTAAAGCCCCGGGGTCAGGGGAGAGCTAATGGGATCGCACAGCTCCAATACCGTATGTCAGAGCTGGGGAATAAAATGCTGAGCTCACTGCTAGTGGGTCTTGGTCACATCCCTTAGGTGAGCAGTCCATGCCCCAGGGTGGTGGGGGTGGAAGGGGACTTGGCCCAGCCCAGTGGCCGGCACAGCCTCAGCCCATGGGCACTCTGCCCTTGATCTCCACTAAAAGGTGAAGGTTGCCAAAGCCCAGGGGCTCATGTGAGTCCCATGTCTAGTGGTTCATTGTCTCCCTGAACATCCTGGGGAGCACGTGTCTGCAGGGTGGTGAGCAGGTCCTCCTGCACTAGGGGCCATCCTGCTGCTCTTGAAGGTGCACGCTGGTTTGCAAATCTGCTGTGTGCATGTCCACCCCTGCACGGCACCTGCCACCCTCCCTCTCTCACACCTTCTCTTCTCTCGGGCAGCAATTACACTCCCAAGTTAAGCTTCAGTCACCCCCCTCTGTGTAAATTAGTGCCATCTATCAGGCAAGGGAAGGTGGGGGACTTTGCACATTCGACACTCAGCTGAGAGCCAAGGCTTCTGGAACTACAAAAGCAGGATGCTACAGAACAAGTTCAGAAGGGAAGGGCCCAACCAGAAGGCGTGGGCAAATATTAAGTCTAGGGCAGAGTGGCCCAAACCAGGAAAGAAGCCAGCGGACCCCAGAGGAGTGAACATGGGGCTCAGTCAGGAGCAGATGGGGACACGGACAAAGCCAGAAGGCGGACTCCAGGGGCTAAGACTCCACTGCCCACCACGGCACAAGCCTGGCACTTGGTATTTCTTTTAAGGGGTTTAGCCTTTCCCGATTTCTAAAAGGCACCCCGGGCTTGGAAAGGTGGGGAGGGCCAAAGGAGAATAGCATGACTTCCCTGAGCCTGCGCCAATGTCTGTGTGCCGGCGTTAGGTACGGTCCGGCTGGCTATGTGCCCTTCCGGGCACCTTGGTTGCCCTTCCTGCTCCAGGAAGGAAGGGCTGTCTGAGGGCTGAACTGAGGTATAACCCTGGCCACCACACCTGTCTTCTCAGGGATCTTCCCCGTCATGCTCTGTGGCCGGTGATGTCATTCCCACCTGAGAGCGGGGGACACGGAGACATGGCGAGGTGCTCAAGTCCCTTTGCAAGGAAAGGTGGTTAGCAGCAAGTGGCACTGGGACCAGAAGCCAGATCAGGGCCTCTTGGAGGAGGGGGAAGGAGGCCCCCGCATTCCTTGGAGAGCATGCTTATGCCTCTTGTGCCTCAGTTCCCCCGGCAGCTGTGGCCACTGACGGCAGTGCCACTCAAACCCCAGGCTGGTATTGACGCGCAGGGCTGTGCAAATGCGACACGGTGTGGAGCAGGAAGTGACCTCCAAGCTGTCCGGGGAGCAGGCAGGGGTCCCGGCCCCAGCAGGTGGGAGTGGGCTTGGCCAGCCTTCGCTCGCCCTCCAGCTCCCATCCCCTCTGGACGCGGAGGCAGCAGTTGCCAGGAGAAAGTTCCAGCGAGGGTCCTTCCCCTCCAGGGCTCTTGTGTCCCTGGGCAAGATTTCTGACGCTAAAATCCCCTACTTCCCCTTCTGTCGGTAGCATCTTACAGGGGACCCCCAAGTCGTGTTCCAGCCTCAGCCCCGCCCACCTTCTCTGGCAGATCTGGAAATGGCTCTTATCACCCTCTCATTATCTCATTAGCTCCGAGGTGGCCGGGACTTGCCCTGTTTTGTCCTTCAAAGCTCCCGCCCCGCTCACCTCCTCCCTGCGCCTGATGAGGGAAACGCCTCAGGGAGAGCAGAGGCTTTTCCTCCTCCGCCTTTTCTTGTCTGCAGGTTAATTCTCGCTATTTGTTCCTTCGGTCCTGCTTTAATCATAGACCTCCGTTGCCATTTTTCCTCCTTCCTCTTTGAAGGCTTTTGCAGGCACTTCCTGGGTCTCCTGAGGCTGCTCTATCCTGCTCTCACCCTGGTCCGGTTCTTCCCTTCGCCGCGATGGGAACCCCTCTGCCCCAAGGCCCAGCCCTACTCCTTCCTTCTCCCCAGGAAGATGCCCCCAGACCTCAAGCCTCCGCTTCTTCTGTCCTAACAGCAATAGCGCGGGAGGCGGCCAGGTTTTCCAAGCCCGTTCCCTGCCCCAGGTGACGCTGCCGGCGCCCCCAAGCCTGTATCGCAGCTGGGGAAACTGAGGTTCAGAGGCTCTCCGAGGCTGCTCTGCGGCGCGAGGCATCCCGGCGCCTGCCCTGTGGAAGTGTGTTTGCTCCTTTCACCTCATCCGTTGGGACCAGCAAGAGCCCAGGGATGTCCCATGCGCTCTTTCTCTGGGAGGACCTAGCTGTGGGTCATGTGCCTGTTTGTTTCTGCCCAAGCTCAGCAGCCAGGAAAAGGGAGAATTTTGGCCNGGGGGGGGGGGGGGGGGGGGGGGGGGGGTCTCTGTCCTTCTTTGTCGCACGTTTCTACGCTCCAGGTCTCTTCTGCTTTGTGGGAGACGACGAGCGTCCCTCCATAGGCTTGTCTGCCGCCAGAGTTCCCCTCTCCTGTCTGGCCTCAGACCGCGTCTGGCAGCTCTCCCACATCTCTGACCCCTTCGCAACATCTAGAACCTTCTTCTTTGCAGAATGCATCAGCCCCTGCCTTGTATAGGTTGTCACAGTAGAGTTCATCTGTTTCTTTCCGAGCATTCGAAAACACTTTGTAGCAGGTGGGACTTGAATGGGAACGTCTTCGATAACCTCGCCCCCGCCCGTCTTCTGACCTTGTACAGTCCTCTTGATTGCCTGCAATTTCTGGACTTGAACACCTGTGGGTCTTATCAACCTTTTAAATTCTTCATAACTGATGCTTTCCTTCTTGATTGGAAGAGGCACGGGACATTTTCTCACCCTCGCTATAACAGCGCTCCGTGGCCTAAGCTACCGCGTCCTTCAGAGCCAGGACTTCATCTGGGCTTGTGCTCCCGAGCTTGGCCCATCCCCACGATCCAAAGCCTGTGGCCAACACCATCAGCGCCTGTCTTCGTCTACTCGGACTGCTGTAACGGATTACCAAGAGCGGGTGGCATCAACAACACATTGCTCTCTGGCTGGGAAGTCCAAGATCAAGATTTGGTGGCAGGTGAGGGCCCACTTCCTGGTTCATAAAAGGCCATCCTCTCACTGTCTCACCACATGGTGGAAGGAAGAGGGCGCTCTCTGGGGGTCTCTTTCATAAGGGCACTGATTCCATTCATAGAAGCACCTCATGACCTAACCACCTTCCCAAGGCTGCAGAGTCAAACGCCATCACACTGGGGGTTAGGTTTCAACCTATGAATCTGGGGGTCACACAAGCAGCCAGTCCTCAGCAATACCTACTGTCTGTACCGGCGGCCCTCTGTGGAGCTGGGGCGAGTCCTGTCCACATAGTGAGGTAGTCCTTCCTGGAGCGGGATTCTTCCTGTATAGCCTTTCCTCCAGTCTGGGAGTCTGCCCAAGAAGTCACGACACATGGAGTCTGTGTCTTGTGGGTGCGGGACAGGGGTGGGGGAGCTGCCCGTGGGAGTGTTGGTCTGATGAAGGCAAAACCCTCTGAGAGACAGCCGTGCGTCCTGAACCAAGGGTGGTGGTGATGACCGGCACCGGAGAAAGGAGAGCAGGGTCGGCAAGCAGAGCCAGGAACTCAGAGTAGGCTAGTTCAGGAAATTAAATCTCAGAATCCGATTCTCACTGGAAAAAAAAAAGAAAAAGGAAGGAAACTATGTGAGGTTGTGGGCGCGTTGATTAACTTGATGGGGAGATGCTTTCATAATGCATATGTATATCAAATCATCACATTGTACACTTCAATCGACAATTGTATTTGTCGATGATACTTCAGTAAAACTGGGAAAAAATAAAACAAACACACAAATAAATAATAAAACCCTATTCCTAGCTATTCCCACCCCACCTCTTTTTACCTTTCCGGTTTGGTATTTTTTATCTTGAAATAATTTAGATTCCCAAGGAAGTTGCAAAATAGTACAAAGATAGACAAAACTTCATTTTGCTGATCTTTGTTTCAAAAAAGAGCACAAAACTTTATGTAGTTTCCCCAAATTCTTCTGTAATTATTGCCCAATCTCAAAACCAGGAAATCGGCCCTGGGCCAATGTGTGTCCATGGTTCTATGCCATTTCTCACGAATAGGTTCATGTAAACACCAACACAATCAAAATACAGAACTATCCTATCTGTATGAAAAATACAGCTTCTGTTTTTATAGGGTCCTAAAAAGGTTCTCGGTGCTCTGTAAGCAGAATCTTCTTTACTTCCTCTAACACCCTTACAACCCAGACAGAGTCTATGATTGCCTCCTGAATTATTAATTATAATCATTAGGGCTGAAATGCAACATGGACACATCTCTTCCCGAGGGTCTCACAGCTAGTAAGTGGCAGAGAGAAAGGACTGGAGTCGGGGTCTTCGGGTCTCCGTCACATAGCTAACCGTGCTATGTTGCCTCAGGGCCTGGGTCAGGAGTCGCTATCTTTAGCCTTTTAGCCTCTGTCTGTGGAGGATCAGGCTGGGCTGGACAGTCTGAGCCCGGAGACTGAGGAGAACATCATCCTTACATCTGCCTTGTCGGATTTCATCCCCAGAACCTGACACTCCTCTAGTACAGGTTAGCAAACATTTACTGTGGAAAGGGATTTGTGGCAGAAAATAGAAAATCAACGCCATTTAAGGAGAAGTCAACCCTACCCAGGAGAATGGATTTGTAAGAGCAAAATTGAGCAAGAAGAGGGTTTTTGGGCACCTGGGTGGCTCAGTGGGTTAAAGTCTCTGCCTTCCGTTCAGGTCATGATCTCAGTGTCCTGGGATTGAGGCCCGCATTGGGCTCTCTGCTCAGCAGGGAGCCTGCTTCCTCCTCTCTCTCTGCCTACTTATATTCTCTCTCTGTCAAATAAATAAATAAAATCTTTAAAAAAAAAAGAGCGTTTTCTCCAGGGTAGCAGGGAAGGGCAAGCCAAAACTGAGGTGTGAGCCAGAGGCTTAAACAGAAGGGTGAGCCATGGTGGATCGGGGTTGGAAGGGCATTGCCAAAGATCGCTGGGGAAGGGGAAGGGGGGGCGGGGAAGGAAGCACCTAGAATGTGCCACAGAGACACAGAGGCCTGCAAGTCTCCATCTTTTCCTCCCCACACAGCAGTGATGCTGTTCAGAGCAAACTCCGGGGTACTTGCCTCAATTCCCGCCTCCTTCCTATTCCATTCTCTAAAAGAACTTCCCACTTGCAGCCTCATTTGCTATGGGGATATCAAAACTGAAGGCTGTGTTTCTCTCCTACTGCTTCTAACCAGACAGAACCGAAAGAGGACCATGAACTGTGAGCAATGCCCAGCCTGTTGTGCCCAAAGGAAGACTCTCCTGAACCGTGAAAGTGATTTTGTTTTATCTCATCACACATAGACCAGTGGTTTCATCAGGTAGTGGCTGGTGTGGACTCATGGATTCATCACCTATGTCCTCGTGGATTCAGAGTATGGATTCATCACATATGGACTTCTGCATTTACTCCAGGCTGTGCGCTTCAATCTTTCATTAGCATAGCGACAAGGAAACTCCCTTTTCTAGAACATAAACTCCCCAGACCATTGCAGTCCCAGAGCCCCTTGGTCAATCTCTCCTCTTGTGTGAGTTCTGTCACAAAGCAAACCTTTAGTTGGTCACCCTGTGGTCTCTGGTTCTCCTTGAACAATCTCTTTCCTTCTCACTCAGGCAATCACTTCGAACTACAAAGGGGGATGATGATGTGTATGACAAAGAAATCTCAAATAGGTTTCCTTTCTTCCTTCTTCCCAGCAGGACTTCTTTACCTCTGAAAGAAACAAGTTGTAACATATCACGCCTGATCATGACAGGGTGGCTGAGAACAAATCAACCCCCATCATTTTTCCTGCAAGATGCAGCCTGTTTTTTCAAGTCTAACGCGAGGATGTCTGAGACTCTAGCAAGGTGATGGTAGTGAGTCTCTGTGTAGTCAGTTAGTGTGGCTGTTGGCAGAATGTCACTAATTTTGAAATGCCACTTGGCAAGTGAGATCGCTGCTCTTTAGTGAGATGGTGTTTTTGGAAGTGACTTGATGTGGCCATTCACACGGCCATTACTCACACGTAGCCTCTTTCCCTCCATTTTTTTTTTTAATGGCTGCAACGTTTTATAGTTACATGTTAATCGCATTTTCTACTTCCTTCTCCACTAAGCTCAGACCAGGCAGTGATATGTTTAAGAGCCTCCTCTCAGCACGAAGCAAGGATACGTGAATTCTTAGTTGACAGCAGCTTGCAGACTTGGAAGCTTTCCCTCTGTTATTCTGGAGACTGTGGGCTTGTTTGAGGTCAGGCTGCGGGAAGTATCTGTGTTGGCCAGACCTGCTGGGTCCCTGGGGAGCTATATTCAACAGCAAGAAAAATGTATAGTTCTTGCTTAGCTGCGAATCCAGATGTGCACACTCAGAAGAGACAGCACACTAAGAAGCGTTCAAGGTGAACGCTCGGGGCAGCTGCTCTTCAGAAGCAAGGCCTGTAATTTGGCACCGAGTACCCTCTCCTGCCGTTCGTCTGGAATTGACATTGCCGGTCAGGGTGTTTTGAGATCGGCTATAAATCTCTCCTGCCTCTGATTGGCTCTAGCGAGCTGCCGGTCCTCATGGGACAAGTGGGTAGGTTGGCTCCTCAGTGGGCTACCTCCAGACATCCTTCGGGGGGGTGGCCTCAGGGAATGAATTATGGCCCCCGGGCCATGATCATTACTTGGAAATTCTGCACATGGAATTGTTACCTGTGTCTGCAGGTCCCAGGAGGGCAGAACTTAAATGTTCTGGCAGATTGGTGGATTCACTTAGCTGTGATCCAGAAATTCTACGGAGAAAGAACATGCAAAGGAGTTGTTGGATGGGAGTGTCAGAGGCCCGGGAGAGGCTGGTGTTGATGGATGGGGAACACTCCTCCTCCCATCCAAAAGGCGACTGATGAACCCGTGGGAACCTCAGGTTCAACGTCCAGAGGAAGCAGCCTTGCTGCGGGCAGGTGGTTTGTGTTACAGCTCTCGTTTTTTCCTTCCAAGTGATTCCAATAAGAGATATTCCTAAGATAAGAGTGTCTTCATTTAAATCTAACATTTTCTAAGTTAAAGTTTTGCTGTATCCCAAATACCCTGCATGAGACTTCCGAATCCTCCCAGTAGCCCTCTGCCACCAGTGTTGGGATCCACCTTTTTCCGATGACTACAGTGAGGCTCAGAGAGGACCAAAGGATGTGCCCAAGGCCCTCAGCTAGTAAGTGGCAGGACAGAGGTTCGATTCAGTCCTCCTTCTTGAAGTTACTTTACCTCTAAAAAGATGTAATCTGCTTGGTCTGCTATCCCAAAATATCCTAGACTGGATGGTTTAAACAACAGCAATGTATTGCCTCATGGTTCTGGAAAGTGGGTAGTGAAATATCAAGCACTAGTCCATTCAGGTTCTGTTGGGAGCTCTCGTCCCGGCTTGCAGATCACTACCTTCCTGCCGTGTCCTCATACCACAGAGACGGAGAGAGAAAGAGAAAGAGGGAGAGACAGATAGCGAGAGAGAACAGGAGCAGGGAGAAGGGAAGAGAAGCAGAGAGAGAGTGCATACACTCTGGTGTCTCGTCTTAGAAGGACACTTATCCTATAGGATCAGGGCCCCACTCCATGACCTCATTTAACCTCAGTCACTTCCTTAGAGACTCCATCTCCAAAGCCAGCCACACTGGGGGTTAGAGCTTCGCATTATGAATTGGGGGTGGGGGCACAATTCACAATGGAGGGCTACCAATTCTCACGTTACGTGAGTACGCGAAAAGCCTCTGTGCCCGGCTCAGCACGAAGCCAACACTTGTCTTGCTTCCCCCTGCTCTCCTCCAAGGAGAGCTGCACCTGGGAGGGCCTGATGAGAACTGTGGCAGAGAACTGGGGATCCTGGGGTTGAGGGCTAGACCTAGGCCACGCATCCCAGTGAGATGCATAAGTCTGGCTGGAGGAGGGCTGTGTGAGCCACAGCTTATCTAAGAGGGATGGGTGGGGTCTGAGTTTTCCAAGAGGGACCTGGGATTGCGGATGGAAGGATTCTCAAAGAAGCAAAATAGCAGAGGTCCCCCTTTCCCCCCCCCTCCTTCCCCTCTTTACCTTTCTTTCCCCTTTTTCTATTATTTTCTATTATTTATTGATTTTGGTCTTTGCCTCCAGAGCCTTACAGGCAGAATTAAATGGGACCATGGAGGCCACCATCTCTCTTGTCTAGGATCATAGTAACTCACTCACGTACAACAGCAGTGCCACAAATTCATTCAACCTCTTCTTGAATCCCTCCCACCTCCTAAACCAGCCCATTTTCAAGTCTCTTTAACTGACACAGCTCCCTCTCCCTGCAGCTGCTGGTTCTACCTCGTGGAGCAGCACAAATGGAGGCAGGCCTTTAGAAGACATTTAGAACAAGTCTTTTCTCTCTGCTTGAAATGTACGGTTCCCTCCCCTGTTCTTCAGACCCAGCATTTCCGCCCACATATCCCCCTCTAACACGAACTGGACAGTTTCTAAAATATATTTTATTTCTACACCGGCAGCAAATTCTAGTTAAATCAGTATGCATTCACCAGAATTAAGCCCATTTTAACTACTCCCTCCACCGCTTCCTTCTGAGCCAGGAAGCTGCCATTCATCCACTCACAAACTTCTTTTTTTTAATTTTTATTTATTTATTTGAAAGAGAGAGAGAATGAGAGAGAGCATGAGAGGGGGGAGGGTCAGAGGGAGAAGCAGACTCCCTGTTGAGCAGGGAGCCCGATGTGGGACTCGATTCTGGGATTCCAGGATCATGACCTGAGCCAAAGGCAGTTGCTTAACCAACTGAGCCACCCAGGTGCCCATCAAAAACTTCTTAATGAGGGCGCCTGGGTGGCTCAGTGGGTTAAAGCCGCTGCCTTCAGCTCAGGTCATGATCTCAGGGTCCTGGGATCGAGGCCCTCATCAGGCTCTCTGCTCAGCAAGGAGCTTGCTTCCTCCTCTCTCTCTGCCTGCCTCTCTGCCTACTTGTGATCTCTCTCTCTCTCTCTCTCTCTGTCAAAAAAAAAAACACTTCTTAATGAGCATTATCTATGTGCCAAGACCACCCAAGGCATAAGGAAGACATCGGAGTAAGACCATCAGAATTCCCACTCTCCTAGAGCTTTGAATCTAGTGGAGGAGACAGGACAAACAAATAAGAATGTCAGGTAGGAAATGCCACAAAACAATAACATTTTCTTTCACAGTCGAACTATAGTTCTCAAATCTGGTGAGCACTTATTTTGAGCAAGGCACTTGGCTAATTATGGAAGAAATAATCTTGTGTGCAAGTACAGGGTGTGTTTATTTGTATAGGCTTTGTAGAACTTTATGCTTTTTGATCCTCACAAGAAACTGGTACAGTAAACAGGATGGGCATTATTTTGTTCTAAGATTTTACTTATTTATTAGAGAGAGAGAGAGAGAGAGAGAGTTCACCAGAAGGGGGCAGCAGGGGCAGAGGAAGAGGGACAAGCAGACTCCCTGCTGAGCAGGGAACCCTGGACAGGAGACTAGGATGGAGGCTTCACTTGGGGCTCAACGTCGGGCTCGATCCCAGGACCCCAGGATCATGACCTGAGCCAAAGGCAGAGACTTAACAGCCTGAGCCACCAGTCACCCCCAGGATAGGCCTAAATTTTGGTTATGAAGCTCATCTTGCAAACAAGAAAACTGAGGCTCATTTTAGCAGCGACCTATGTCCAGATCTAATTCGGGCACTAGCAGTATCACATGCCGGTTTCTGACAAATGTATGTGTTCATATATTTATTTGATGCCTTTGGCATGTCTTGGATCTCCCCCTCATCATCAGGCTTTGTAGGGAGGCTCCTGATGTGGGGAGCCAGGAAGAGGGAGGGAGGGACATCGTCACAGAGCAGGGAGGCAGCTGTCTGAGTCAGGAAGGGCGGGGTGAGCCATCTGGGGAGGTCAAGCGGCCACTCGTCCCATAGCCAGGACCGAGGGGCAGGCCCGGAGCCCCGGCGGGCCACCGCGCACAGCTGCAGGGAGACAACTGAGCTGCAGGGGCTGCGGGACGGAGGAGCAGAATGAAATGTCTCCTGACAACTGAGGAGGCGGCTGCGTTTGGCAGTCTGCTAAATGAGGTGACAAAGAATGCTTGGGCTCCCTCACCGAGTCTCCGCCTTAGCGAGGGCTCGCAGCCCTTCCCTCCTCCTCCATCCACTAAGAAGGATCGACTCAGAGCACAACATGCTCATCTTTCTCCAGATTTCTCATTGTTAGTCTTTGCGTCTTAAAAAAAAAAAACAACCCACAAAACCTACACAGAACATGTTTTATTCACTCTCTCATTGGCTCTTAAGCATTCTGCTGGGTAACCTCGTGCGTCTACACATGCGTGTGCACACGTATCAATCCCTCGTGTCCGCAGGCGCCGTTGGGGCAGAAGCTGACGGGGACTGGCCATCGAGATGGTGCAGGGCTCCGTCAAGGACATCCGAGAAACAGGGGTGGCGGGAAGCGGGTTCCACACGAGACACCAGACAGGACGGAAGGAAACCCTGACTTGGGCCAGAGGGGGGGCTGATGATGCTGGACCCGGGGAGCAGAGGCTTTCCGTCTTTTCCCCTCCTGCCTTGGCAGTGGGATCCTGACTCCGTAGAAGGTCATCCTTTCCGAAACGACCTGTCCCTCGGCGCAGAGGGTCAAAGAAGACAACAGGGCCTGGGCGCTGCTGAGTGAGCCACACTCTGCCACACTCGACGGTCAGACCTCTGTTTTCCATGGTGAGAGGCTGAGCAGCATGAGTCTCCCTTAGGATGACAAGCAGAATGAAAGTAAAATGTAAACTAGGGGCATAAAGAACAAAGCAAAAATTGAAATCAGAAGAGTCCAATTCAGACAACCTTTGACAGGTTGGATGGCCTTGGATTTGCCATCAAACCGAGTAGGCGCGTGTGACGGAATCTCTCCGAGCCCATGTCCTAGTCTAGAACATGACAGGAATGGGTCAAGTGAACCCCGAGGTCCCCCCCCTCAACCCGCACTCAGACACACTGGCTTCCCCTGACAAAACTGCGAGAGGGATGAGAAGGCAGAGGACCGCTTGTAAAGAATTCTTCAGGGCGCCTGGGTGGCTCAGTGGGTTAAAGCCACTGCCTTCGGCTCAGGTCATGATCCCAGGGTCCTGGGATCGAGGCCCACATCCGGCTCTCTGCTCAGCGGGGAGCCTGGTTCCTCCTCTCTCCTCTCTCTCTCCTCTCTCTCTGCCTGCCTCTCTGCCTACTTGTAATCTCTCTCTCTGTGTCAAATGAATAAATAAAAATCTTTAAAAAAAAAAAAAAAAAGAATTCTTCAAAGACACTCGAGGTTTTCAGATCTTGCTGATTCTCCTGCTCTCAGCCCATTTCCCAGTTTCCAGAGTTTTCACTTACGTGAGCTCCCTCATGAAGTCCTCACGGGGACTCCGTGCCGCCTCCTTTCAATGCCGAGGTTACGACCCTGTGAGTGGAATGCGCTGGGCTGTCTGAGGTGAGGTGCCTCCCAGGACCTGCACAGAAACCAGGCCGTCTGGCCAGGCTCCTCTCGTCGTTCCTCGTCTGGTCTCGGACCTGCCACATCGTCCTGCCTTGTCCTCCACTCCTGCAGCTGTTCCTCATCTCGCACGCTCTCGACTTCCTACCTTGACCCCAGCCTGTGGCTCATATTCATCCCCTGTCCACGGGGGACTGGACATGTTCTCCCTTCTGCCACTTCTGAGCTCTCCTCCCCACCACGATCCACATTCAGCCTTGGGTTGTGTTTGTGTTTGTTGATCTAAGCAACGCTCAGCTCAGATCTCAAGTCTCACCCTGGTGTGAGGCGGTGTGACCAGTATCCGAGAGAAAGGAACTCAAAGATACTGCACCAAAGAATTATGCACATAAAGCAAGAGGGTCTTTCTGCCACATCTCTGAAGAGGAAAATCGATTCAACAAATATTTATTGAACACTTATTCTGTGCGAGGCATGGTCTGTATATTAAAAAGAAAAATGGTACGGCCTTGAGGTGGTGGAAAAAATAGAAACATGCTTCAACCAATTTGTAAATGTCTGAGAGACTACAGGGAACAAGGTAGGCTCCATAAAGCACTTGTCCAATCAGACTAATATCTCTATTTATTCCAAAATAAGAATAATGACATCTCAAAGGATATGTCATCCCTTTGGACAGCAGTATGACTTCTGTTCCAGAAACCAAACAATGCGCGACATCAAGAAGTGGCACCTCGCCTGAGGGAACGGCCAGGCGATCAGAAGGTGGCCCAGGGGGACAGCCGCGGGCAGGCACACAGCGCAGGACGACAGTTCCCCGCGAAGTGGCTTCCAGGGTTGAGGGCAAAGATTAACCAGGAAAGCCCGGGCTGCTTGCTTTTCCTTGGCCCCATTTCCAGGAGTTCTTTCCCCTTTCCAATTTAAGAAACCTGTGTGGCTCCATGTACCTCGTATGTGGTTTTTTTTTTTTCTATGGAAGGACCATTGTTCAGACCTTTTTGGCACATGGGACTCAGAGATTAACTCAAAGCTGCTTTTTTTGTTGTTGTTAAGATTTTCATTTATTTATTTGAAGGAGAGAGAATGAGAGAGCACAGGAGGGAGGAGAGTCAGAGGGAGAAGCAGAACTCCCCGCTGAGCAGGGAGCCTGATGCGGGACTCGATCCTGGGACTCCAGGATCATGACCTGAGCCGAAGGCAGTCACTTAACCAACTGAGCCACCCAGGGGCCCTAACTCAAAGCTTCTAGGGCTGTACTTGATGGATTGAAATCGGAGGTAGAAACGAAAGAGAGAAGACCGTGACTAGACCCCTGGAAGCATCCCCGCCTCAGCAGTCAGGCTACAAAAATGTGCCTTCTTGAGGCAGAAAAAGCCCCAAAATGGCTGCTCACTGAGATGAGGAGCTCCCAAGGACAACTTGGCCCTCCCCTGCCCAGTCGCTCCTGCATAGACAAAGACCTGCTGCAGGGCCCTGGAGCTAATCAGTGGTGAAACCTTGTGAAAAATTCCTAGTTTGCCTATAAATGCCCTCCCTAATCGCAACTAGGTGCTCAGCCTTTGTGAAAGTATTCCGATGGGCCCGCCGGAGTAATAAACTGTTCTCCCAACTCTCCAGGGTGCCGCTTGAATTTCTTGGTCGCCTCTGAACTTCCGCAGCATTCTGGGGGCATCATGTGGAGTCACAGAACCGTGATGCTAAAGTCCTTGACACCATTTCCAGAAGAGGGCACCCAGCCTCAGCCCAAAACTCAGCACAGGTCATGGCTACCCTTGCTGGCCGTCCAGCAGATGGTTGGGCCACTGTTCTTCTCAGTGCACTCTCTCTTTCTATGTTCATTTCCAAAATGAACCGACTTCCACTCAGTGATCATGGCTTCCCCCTCTCCGGGCCATCATCAACAAGCAAAATTCCTCCAATTTTCAGTGTCTGGGAATCGAATGCGAGATTAAGAGCTCCCTGAGTATAGGGACCAAATGAAACATTTGAGACCCTTTTACAATTGTGAAAGATATACAGCTCCCTGTGTGAAATTCAAACCACCTAGTGAAGACATTCAGGTCTCCCTTCGCCTCTTCCCCCAGGGAACCTGCTGTGAATGTGTTGTCAGCTATGTGCCCAGACCTTTTATTATGCATTTCCATTCATCAAGGGTATGATTTCCACTTTCAAAGAGCTCTGCCTGGCTGCAGGGTGAATGGAATCCTGGAGGAGCCCGGAGCAAAAACAGGAAGTCCACAAAGGCGCGGTGAAAAATAACGGTCGCCCGGGCAAATATGGCACCAAGGAGGTGGAACCAAGTGGGCAGATGCAAAGTATTTTGGGGAGGCAGCACCAGTAAATAATTGTTCAGTGACTCACTGAGCCAATGTTTGAGGTGACCTTCCTTTTGCGGAGCTCCACTTCTGTCCACCTTCTCCAACAGTCAGAAAACCAGAGAGCTTTAAAAATACATCCAAGCTTCCCCTCACTTGCCATCATCTAAACACTGTCCCTGGACAGCGGCGCAAACGATAGGCCAGGGAACTGCCTCAGCTAGAGGCAGAGGAAACTTTTCCTTTCAAATCCCTATTTTTAAACACGGAGCGCTTACTAGAAAGTGACCCTCCAACATGCATGTATATTTAGCTCTTGACGGTTTCCAACCTAAGGGTGGAAATTGAAGAGGCCGGATATTTGGAAAAATAACCAACTCACACCACCTTTTGAATTGCCCCCAGATTTATCCCTGGGGTGTGAGCCTATTTGCAGATTTCTTTTCTCTTCCCACTTGTTTTTAAGCTGCTGAGTCGTCCCTATACATAGCCAGGCAAGAGGCTGGCTTTGCCACTAAAATAGCTCCTTAGAGAAACAGAGCAATTTGGGATAACTAAAATAGCTCTTTGCGGTAAACTTGAGTGTCTCAATTTTGATATTGATTTCAGTGCCCTCCCGAGTGTGGTTTTCTGGAATCACAGGTGGAGGCAGGTCCCGGCACCACCCTTGTTTACTTCCTGGTGCACATAACACGCGGTGGCCCTCTGGTCACTTCTGTTTAGAATGTGGACCTAAACTCAGGGAGCAGACTTATTTTCACGCGTGGCCACAAAACCTGTAGATGCCATGTTCGTGATGGCCCACGGATGTCTTACAACGAATTTCATACACCACAGAACATCTCATTTTTTTTCTACAAAACGTGATTCCTTCCACTAAGTTCTACTTGAATTCCTTTCCTTTCGCTTTAGCGTTTGCTGCCTGGGTGACTTTTGGAAATTAGTGGCATCACTTGAGATCAGTGGTTTTCAACCCCTCCACACCTCAGACCCATGAACACTTGCAGATGGGTTCTGGGCACATATAATGTGAAAAGCCTGCCTGGTTTGAGCCCTTTCAGTCCCACTGCTGTGGAACCATCTGCACGTGCATGCTGCTAGGACACAGGGAACATCAGAGTAATCAAAATGCAGGGGTAGAAACGCCAGGCCGCTGCAAGTCTATGCCTAGAAACAGCCCAGCCGAGATCTTGAAGAAGCCATCTTTGTCCGCTACGTGCAAGAGAAAAGGACACCTCCCCACCAAAACAAATCAGTAACAGAATATATGAATCTCAAAATAAGTATGCTGAGTAAAAGAAGCCAGACAAAAAAATAAGCGCATACGGAAGGATTCCATTTATAAAAATTCTAGAAAATGCAAACTAATCTATAGTGATAGAAAGCAGATCTTCATTTGCTGGGGACAAGAAGGGAGGAGGGTGGGATTATGAAAGGGCGTAAGGAAACTTCTTGGGGTAACGGACATGTTCGTTATCTTGAGTGTGGCGATGATTTCATGAGCAGATACATATGTCAGAGTTCATCTGGTTGTACTCTTGAAGTATGTGCAGTTTGTTGTACATTGGTTATACTTCAAAAAAAGATGGAAAAAATAAGACTACTCCAAAGAATGAGATAGGCAATGCTGTTCATTACTCTTGAGCCATAGGAGGAACATCAGACTACAATAACAGCTTAACTTCAGCATCATGCCAACCATGATGTGCGTTATCTCATTAAATCCTCATAACAGCCTTAGGAGGAAAGGCAGGTGTAGAGACAATGAGTAGTTTGCTCATATTCCTTCAGTATGTAAGGGGCTGAGCTGGAATTGGGCCCATGTCAAATGGCTCCACAGCCTAATCTCTAAGTCCAAAGAAGTATTTAGTCCTGGCTTTGCCACTAAACAGCCAAGTGACTGAGTTGAGATGGTCCCCATGCAAATATGTTTCTGAGGGCCTGAACACCTCTCAAGCAGTATCTCTTTATAAGACATTCCCCTTTTGGGTGGACGGGGGTGGGGGGGTCACCAGATTGTTTCCAAAATCAGTCAAAGCCTGTAAGTCTTAATTAAAAAGCTGGCTGATGCCGTTTAACTATAATGTGGCAATTTGAATGTAGGAATCACTATGTTTGAAACATAAAAGTACATTTGGCTTTCCACTCCATACTTTTAATGAGTATTTTTTTTAAGATTTTGTCTTTATTTATTTGAGAGAGAGAGAGAGAGAGCACAAGCGGGGGAAGGGGCAGAAGCAGACTCCCTGCTGAGTAGGGACCCTGATGCAGGGCTCCATCCCAGGACCCTGGGATCATGACCTGAGCCAAAGGCAGATGCTTAACCAACTGAGCCACCCACATGCCCCAGCCACTCCATGCTTTTAAAAAAAGGGGGGGTCACTGGGGCTCCTCTGGGCAGCTGAGGTAACAGGCTAACCACATGGACAGGGCTGCTGATGCCAAATTTCTGAGCCCCACCAGTGGAAGGGCTGCTCCCCTCCTTACCAGAGGAGAAAGTTACCAGAATCTTAGAGCTCTCAGCTCTTCTTCATATCCCAGTGCTCCATCCTGCCTGGAAGAGGGGTAAGAAGCTTCTCTTTCTCTCTTGTTGGGTCTTGAGCTTGTTGTACCCGCATCTCATAAGCCTGCAAGTCTTCAAGTCTCAGTTTTCCCCAGATAGTAGGAAAAGAACCTGCTGCTAACTTCCCCCCAAAACTAAAAAGTATCCCTTCATCAGAGTAATGCCATGACCTTGAGCAAGTCACATCAGCCTTCCTTGCCCCAGTTCCCTCAGATACAATAAAAATAACAAGTCATTAGTTAAATGGCATTGGGCAAATCATCTAACCTCTCTGTGCCTCATTTTTCTCATCTGTGAAATGGGACTAAACAGTTGTTTTGTGTCATATGGTTAGTCATATGACTTACATAAGCATTAAATGAAATAATACAACTGTTAACTGTGGCTGATCATTCCTGTGCCCCTTACAAAGAGCTTTAGGTGTTTGTTTTGTATGCTTGTTACAGAGGAGCGGCCCAGTGTCCAAGAAAGTTAAGTAACTTGATTAGTGAATACAAGCTAGAACTTGAGCCCGGAACAGACTACGTGATGGAATGGTCCCTCTCACTTTAGCATGAGATGATTTTTCTTCTTTCTGACACCAGCAATGTTAACTCCACAATTTCCTTTCTACAAAGTCTCCCAAATCCCACTTACAACTCTTGGATGGTCAGGTAGATGAAGAGAGAGTGGGCAGGGTCCCCGATACAGGACACTGCCCCCTGTCGGCAAGGAAATGGAGGTGGGAGCGGCTGGAGGGACACCCCCCCACACTCCACTGGTGGGCACTGTCCCATGTTGGCAAGTCATCGAAACCTTAGTAGCTTCCCTAATTAGCAGTTCACTTCTCCTTACCTGGAGTCCACTGACCCATGCAAAACAGGTTAATTTCCCACTTCCAAAGGTATCTTTTGCTAGTAAGTCTGAGAACTTGTTTCTGATTTGAACTCTGAAGTTATTTGGAAATGGATGTAAAGCATCCCCAGTAATCTTGACTCAATGGCAATCCTGAAGGACACCGAGACACTTGATTTAGAAGCATCTTTGTGAACCAGACTAAAAATCTGGGATAGCAATGCCAAAACTATAACTTCTGAATCTTCTTTATTTACTGCTGCCAAATCCCAAACCGTATCCGTCAATTCAGTGGTCTAGTTAAGAGGAACATTTCTCAGGGACAAAAATGTTGAACTGCGTTTGCCTTCAAAATTGAAAGAAGAAAAAACAGCTCGTGTTTGCTCTCTGTCATTGCCTTAATACTCTGAGTTCTGGCTTCTTGGTGCAAGAAACAGAAAGTCACTTGGGCTAATTTAAATAAAACACTTAAGGAAAGAGTGAAGGGCATCTGAAGGTCACAGGGCTATGCACTCATATCCACATTGTTTTTCTTAAAGAATATCTTCTTAAAGCTGCATAAGCTTCAGGCCCCGCCCAAGCTGGACTATTCCTGTTCTCTATGCTTTGGTTCTCTGCAGAATGGCCTCCTCTGCTGGCCTGCCCGTCTGTACGGGTCTGAAGTGGCTACCTGAGGCCAGACTCTACGTACCATTCAGCACAGGGCCTGGGTACATCGGCGGAAGTTGCTGCTGTTTTCAGTTCAGGTCCTGGATAGACAGGACCTCACCAGTTGTTGGCCAACAATGCCCTGACTCTCCCCTCATCCAGTCACTTGGAAGAGGGGAGGGAAGGGGAATCTGTTGATATAAAAATACGGCTGTGCTTTCAGCATAGCCTTTGAGTGAGGGGGATTCCCAAAGAAGGTAGCCCCAGACTGTGTTAACCACAGCGAGAAGCAACTGTGTTTCCACAGTGAGAAGCAACCGATAGGGAAAGACCCTGAGGAAAACGATCAAGTCCTCAAATTGCTCTCCCTCCTCTTCCTTCTCTGTCTTTCCCTTTCCTTCCCTTGGAGGTGGCAATAGGGTCAGGGGCAAAGAGGCAGCAGGCCAAGGAGGTGGTGCCTGGCCCATGGTCCTGGAAGCTGCTATGGGCTGAGACGATGGAGGCAAGGCTGGAAATCCAGAGGCTGCTCTCCTTGTCAGGAGATGGGACACGTAAGGGGGCATGAGTGGAGGAGGAAACACATTGGGACTGACTGGAGCTAAGTTTTTCACTGCTGGAGAAGGATTTACAGGTAGGGAACAGAGAATGATAGAATCCTGAGGTGATGGGCTATCGTTGGAAGTGTCAGTCTAAACCTGTGGTCAGACAGAGACAGAGACAGTGAGATGACAGAGATAAGTAGGCAGGCAAGTGAAAAAGAAGGGGTAGCTCTTCTTTATCTTAAGATGTCAACAAACGAATGGGGAAGGGAGGATGACAATCAGTTACCTCTGTTGGGCAGCCATTGGAGGGCTTGTTGATAAAGGCATGAACAAAGGCTAAGGCAGGGTGGAGGTCTCCTAAGGAATAAGGTATTGGCACAGCCTTAAGGTATCTCCCCAACTGTATTTTGTGGTTAAAAAATACTTGTCGACCACAGAGGGGCAAATGGTGAGTTGACGGTAGACACCACCTTGACCAGATGGATGACTGAGGGTCCATCAGAGTGGTGTGAAGAGTTGACCACGAGCCCCCTGACGAAATGCACCCACCCCAACCTCATTTTTGTGCTTTCCCTGTTAAAATGCATGGCCTGAGGCTAAACATGAGGAACCATTGGAAAACCCCAGTGAGAGATCTGTACTCTTTATAAAAGGCCAAAGTCAAGAAAGAGAGGGAAAGACTGAGGAACTGTCCATCCGGAAAGGAAATCACTGTGATAACCGAAGGCAGCGTGTGATCTTGGATTGGTCTTGAGCCAGGCAAGAAGAGAGCTGGCAAATTCTGGGTGAGATCTGTGAACGGGATGGCCCTGTCACAGCAGTATTTCCTGTTTCGGAGGATTTGTGGCTGTTACCGAGGAAAGTGTCCTTGATCTAAAGAAGCACATACTACAGTATTTCGGGACACGAGGGATCATGTCTGTAACCTGTCCTCAGAGAGTTCAGGAAAAGACTAATAATAATGGGTAGATACACAGAGACAGAGACGGTAGTGGACAAATGGGGTATCATGTTAAATGGGGAACCTGGGTAAAGGTATAATAAAACATAGCAGATATGTCCAGGGACATCCAGTATATATAGACGGTATCTAAAGGAAGTCCTTGGTTCTGTTCCCATAAGTCCAAAAGGACTTCAAATTATAAAAATTTGTTTAAAAAGCAAACAAGTTTTAAAATTTCTATCCCTGCCCTCAGATTCTCAATCAAGGGAAAGGAATGCTTCTTCACTGTGCTGAGCAGAGCCTCTTAAAAATTCTAGCCATGACCCACCTCAGTGAAGCAAGGACACTCCCCTCCTCTACTGACCACCACAAAAACACCCCCAAAAAACAAGAAACAAAAACAACAGAACAAAACAACAACTAAAAAAAAAAAAGCAAAATAAAATATATTTTACAATCTCTCACGAGAATGAACAAGGAACTGGTCCTGCTTTGGTAAGACGGTGTGAGGTAAACCCTTTGTTTCTCAAAAGCAAACAACTGATTCATGCCAGAAATAGAAAGCCTCTAATATGTGAAAAGTAAGTGCCTCTTCGGACTCCTCCACTTCCCAGCTGTGTGTCTTCAGGCAAGTTACACAACCCTTCTGTGCCTTGGTTGCTGGGCCTGGAGGGTGTGGATCAGAGCAGCTTCTAAGGTTGTGGTGAGGCTTGAGGGGATACCAGATGTCAAGCATCCTGCATCTGAGAGACCCTCAATAAATACCTGTCACCTCGCTTTCTGTGAGACTCGGAAAAACATCAAGGCCCACCCAGACCCCCGGGCCATACTTTGGGGACCCTCTCAACAGACCCCGAGACACTTTGCCAGGTTCACTGGCATCTCTCTGAGCCCAGGACTCAGAAAGGCTGTGATTTCTTGCCTTCCCCCGAAAGACATCCCTTCTGCCTGTCTTTATTTCAACCAGACATGCCTTCATCTCACGGCCCCGAGCCCCGGCGATGCTTCTGATGCGCTCAAATTTATTCTTTTCCCTTGAAGACACTTCCCTTCACTCCTCATGGCTTATAAGCTGGGGAGCCCCAGAGGACAAATGTTCAACTGTCACAGCCTGTCTGCAAAGAGGAGCAACGCGGTAAGAAATTGGACTGAGATGAATTTTCGAAGGGCTGAACTTAATAGCAAAAAGCCAAATAAATCTGAAGGAGCATATACACGAGACTCAGGGGCAACACTTCGGGTCCTTGTCTCTTAGAGGCTGGCTTATCTGGAGAAGAATGCGTCATCTTTTAAAAGCCAGTCTGATGTCAGGACGAGCGATTGTTCTTGGGCTGTCCTGCCGTCGTTTGTCACCACGGGAGGGAGGTGGCCGTGAGGGACAGGCCTCAGGATCCTCTCCCAGCTGATCCTTCACCGTCCTGTCAGCTGGGATGCAAGAGGGAGGAGAGAAGGATGGACCCTCTGGGCTTTCAGGCTCTCACACGAATTGCTTCCAACCAAGGGGGGACAGAGAGGAAAGGACAGTACAGACAAATGGCCCTAAAGATGCTCTGATCCCATTCAGAGCCAACTTATTCTCCCAAAGCTGGCCGGCTGGCGCCAACGATGCTTCCTGACAAGCACCCCGACACGCAGGACATTCCTCTCGTCTCCCCCAGAACACAGGACTAAAAAATAGCACTGCGTTGGGCGCCTGGTTGGCTCAGGGGGTTAAAGCCTCTGCCTTCGGCTCGGGTCATGATCTCAGGGCCCTGGAATCGAGGCCCAAGTCGGGCTCCCTGCTTGGCGGAGCCTGCTTCCTCCTCTCTCTCTGCCTGCCTCTCCGCCTACTTGTGATCTCTCTCTCTCTGTGTCAAATAAATAAATAAATAATCTTAAAAAAAAATAGCACTGCATTTTAAAAGTGCTTCTTCCCCCTTTTTTCTTGTTGCCAAAGACATACATAGTATTTTAGTAAATACAGATAAGCCCAAAACAGAGGTGGGGGGAAGAAAGCCAAATAGCCTACAGTCCTACTGATAAATACATTTTTTTCCTTTTTCCAAAAATAGAATGGTCCTATGCCTGATCTTTTGCAATCTCCATTTGTCGTTGAACAGGGAACTGCAAAGCATCGTCCCTTGTCGTTCAGACTCCCTCCAAGCTATTCTTTGTGATAGTTGTACTATGTTCCTGAGGAACACAATGTATTTAACTCAATCTCTAATGGTGACTATTTAGGTTGTTTCCACACTTTATAGATAATGCTGCAGAGAATACATTTTAGAGCTCAGTCCTCACATGCAACTATGACTATTTCCTTAGAATAAGTTCCCATAGACAAAATTAGTGTAGCCGTAGTTTGCGCATTTTATTTTATTTTTTAAAAGACTTTATTCATCTATTTGACAGAGAGAGAGAGAAAGCACAAGCAGAGGGAACAGCAGGCAGAGAGAAGCAGACTCCCCACCAAGCAGGGAGCTGATGTGGGACTTGATCCCAAGACCCTGAGATCATGACCTGAGTGGAAGGCAGACGCTTACCAAATGAGCCACCCAGGTGTCCCAGCATGCGTGTTTTAAAAGCTTTTGTGATATACCACCAATTTTCCTGCCCAAGAAGTTGCACCAATGAAATAACACTTGGTGGCAGGAGATGGAAGCTGCCAGTGTCTTCCAGCATCTTCTTTACCCTGTTGGGAAATGAATGCATGTGATTTCTTTACCCAACTTGGAAAAGTGGGATCAGGTTTAGTAACCTGGGAGAGAAACAGAAACAGGAATGAACACGTGTTCAAGCAGACCTCCAGATTCAGGATTTACAAAAGCCAGAGTTCTCTCTCTCTCTCTTTTCTACTTACAGAAGTTACACAAGCTCAGTCCAGAAGATCTGGGAAGTGCGGCACACTGGGAACAAAAGAGTCCTCCAAATTACCACCACCCAGAGGTTCGCACCTCGACCCTTCCAGCAGTTTTCTTTTCGTTCGTTCGTCTTGGCAGGTGTGTCTTGTTCATGTAAAGGAAATACTACTGGTGTCATTCCGTGTCGTGGTCATATTTTGTCTTTTACCAAGGCTTGTCCCTCTACCCCCACTCAGGACACTGCCTTGCTTGCCTCTCACACTTTCAGGGGAACCAGGGCAAGGCAGCGGCATTGGGTGGGGGGCCGCTGCACTTTCTCGGCCTGGCTCCCAGGGGAACGTCACACATCTCCCCCAAGCCCTTGACTTCCGGCTTTCACCCCGGCCTTCGAAACCCACCTCACCGGGCCTGCCTCTACAACCACCCAGAGGCCATTAGCTGAGGCTGCATGAAATCCAGACGGTTCATCCCAAGACCTCGGCTTTTATCCAGGGCCCTTGTAATGAGTGACCACCGGAAGAACGTTTCTGCATTTCCTGCAGAAGTCTTTGGAAAGAGCGTGTATGATGTGCCTCCATGTCCTTATATTGAGATCCTCGTGATAAATCTGTGCTCACATTGAGTGCCAGGGAAGTTTCCCTCCCCCGACAAATGGCTCTACTTCCTTTCGTCCAGTAACTCATCATATCTCCCCTCTCCCTTTAGCTCAACTTAATGCGCGATTGCAATAACTGTCTTCTGCTAGGTTTCTGCTTTAATCATTTCCACCCTTCATCCATGTGACTTGGGATACATCATCTCTAATCTCACTGTCCTGGGGCCTATATTTTGAATCGTCAGTCTTCGCAAATTTGTTTGGAAGTTGGTAGGAAGACCGGTCATAAATAAATAAATAATCATCTTGACCCATGGATCCCCTCTTTAAGGTCATATTTGCCTTTGTAATTAATAATTCCCTGCATTAGGGCGCCTGGGTTGCTCAGTGGGTTAAAGTCTCTGCCTTCGGCTCAGGTCATGATCTCAGGGTCCTGGGATCAAGGCCCGCATCGGGCTCCCTGCTCAGTGGGGAGCCTGCTTCCCCCTCTCTCTCTGCCTGCCTCTCTGCCTCCTTGTGATCTCTCTCCCTCTGTGAAATAAATAAATAAAATCTTAAAAAAAAAAAATAATTCCCTGCATTAACTTCAAGTGCCTTCCTGGTATTTCCAGGCAACTGCACTCAGAGATATTAAAATTCATAGTTGGGTACATTAGGCCTGAATGAGAAGAGTTGGATTTTTTAGGAATAAATTATAATATATTGATGTCACTTAGTCATTTTCCTGTATAACTGGCGTCCTGGTATTCTGTTGGATCAAATACACTTCTCACGGGGTGCCTGGGTGGCTCAAGGGGTTGAGTGTCTGCCTTCAGCTCTCAGGGCCCTGGGATCGAGACCCGCGTCGAGCTTCTGGTTCGGCAGACAGTTTGCTTCTCCCTCTGTCCACTCATGCTCTCTCTCTCAAATAAATAAATAAAATCTGGTAGCCGAGCCACTTCCATGCCAGCCCACCTGGTGACTGATAAAGTAAAAGGCAGAGGGGCTTCTTGGCGGTGCCCTGGGACCCATGAGAGGGGACACTATTATTTCTGACCCAGTTCTGTGCCTGAACATTTCCTTCCCTCTAAAGCCCCACCATAGAACTTATCTGGTGTGTGTCTGTCGCTTCGGTGTTTGTCACCTTGATGATCTCTCTGTCTCTTACACGCTCTTCCCCTCTCAGGGCCCACTCTTTACGTGGTAGAGTCGAGTAGAGACCACAATTCACCCCTCCCTGTAAACACACCCTTCCTCTGGCCTCAGCATGGGCACGTGCAGGTCCCCAATCCTTGACTTCACGCTGGTCCCTGGGCTTGCTTTGGCCAATAGCAGAGGGGCCAAATCACAGTGTACCAGTTGCAAGCCATGGTCTTCAGAGGCCTGGCAGGTTTCCACTTATTCCCTGTGTTTCCACCGTGGCCGGAAGGAGCTTTGAGGAAACTGCTGCCCCTTCAGCCTGGGGTCCATAGGAAGCGGAACTTTCCCAGTAACATGCACATCTGTGAGCAAACTAAGTGCCTATTGTATGCCACAGAGATGCTATTGTTGTTCATTATACAGCCAAACTGACTGATGCACCCCGTGACAGATCCTTCTGGGAAGATTGGTTCTTTTCTCTGCCCTTATCTTTTGACCTTGACTCTGCAGACCATTCAGTGCATTCCCAGGTTCCTGGAAATTCGACTTCACTCCCCTGTGCAGTCCCAGCCCATCCCAAACACCCAGCTGAGGTCAGAGTCCTGAGCCTCCTGCTTGTCCCATGGCTAGAATCTCTAATTAGGTAGCTGTGGAATGAATGCATCTCTGTCCCTGGAATTTGGGTCCTTGGCCTTGAGCATAGTATACAGTGCCCTGTTCCCAGCGTATGCTAATAACGTGCCGGGCCCTGCACTTAGTGCCTTCGCGTGTTAGTTAGTTCCGGAGAGTCACGTGGCAAGTACCCTCCTGTTCGCTGTACACGGGAGGAGACAGAGGCCCTCGAAAGAAAGTAACTCACCCAGACCTCCTGGCCACGGGGGTGGGGGTGGGGGT
>LNAC01000020.1:7608045-7650929 GCA_002007465.1 Ailurus styani | reverse complement strand
CGCCCCGCACGGGCTGGTTCACCCGCTTCTCACTCCTACTTGCCTCTCTCCTGTCGCTGAGAACAGGCATCCCCCATCCGAGTTTAACCTCCCCCAGGACCTAGCATGGAACCTGCCAGTAAACTCTGTCCCCAGAGAGGGCACTTTGAAATCCTCTTCATTAGACTCCTAATGTGGGAAATTAAAACTCTGAGCTCGAAGCTTTTCAGAGCAGCAAATCATATTTACGGTAATACCATTTTAGAAGATCAAATATTTATAACGGGGAGACTCAATCATGCGGCCCCTTGTCTGAGCTTCTGGGATGGTAGCAGCTGCATTAGGGATGCGCCCAGTCATTACAACGCTTTCAAAACCATTTGTGTTCTGATAGCTCCTCTCCAGGGGGCAGGCTCTGGCCCCGTGCTCAGTAAGCCCCGGTGCCAGCGACTGCAGCAATCCCCACCCCCACCCGGTCCCCTTTCTCTCCTGCTAGGGGTATGCCCCTGCTTTGTTCAGGGGCTGGGGTTCCCATCGGGTCCTTTCCCATCATCCATCATTACAGCTGATCCTGCAATTACCACCCTTCTTTCTGGATTCCCACCTGAGCGTTCATTCCTTAAAGGGCAGACAGTGCCTGCCTTCTACCTGGTGTCTCCTTGGGGCCTAGGCCAGAGCATGACACATGGTAGGGGCTGAATACATTATTAAGGAAGGAACACTGTACTCCCAAACTCATCATCTTCTTTAAGAGCCTATTGTGGATTCACCAAAGAGGGATTTTGCTAAATCCTTTCCTCCACCTCTGTTTGCTGCATATGCTTTCTTGCAAGACTCCATTTTACAAGGGAGTATTTTTTTTTTTTTGGTCTGATTTAAAGCCATTTCTTCCAGGTCCAGAGTGTATCCCTTGCTTACTTGTTCCCTCTTAATTATTTTCTTCTCTTTCATCCTTGTCTCATATTATTATTAAAAGAATTTTATTATTATTTATACTGTCTAATTATTTTTTTTTATTTCTCTGTTTTCTTACCACAAACCATCACCCTCTTGGTGTTCTGGAAACTTCTCTGAACTGCCTCTGACGTGGGGGGTATCCAGTGATCAAGAAGCATGCCACACTCCACTGCGGCTAGTTCACTGCTGAGTTCAGAGGGAGGCAATATTTTCCAGGAGGAGGCCAATCAATGTCTGA
The DNA here is from genome assembly GCA_002007465.1 of Ailurus styani. Classification (NCBI taxonomy): domain Eukaryota; kingdom Metazoa; phylum Chordata; class Mammalia; order Carnivora; family Ailuridae; genus Ailurus; species Ailurus styani. Next base: position 7,649,755 of record LNAC01000020.1, on the reverse strand, counting down.
CGTGTGGGCTTCCTGGCCTTTGCAGTACGTCCTCCTGGAAATTCCTGCAGAGACTCCGCGGGGACACCAGGTCCTTTTTCTGGGTTTTCTTGGGTAGCTCAGTAAGATGAAGTTTATGTCAGGGAGACAATGGTGTTGATCCCAGGATAGTCCCTTCCCCAGACTGATTGAGAAATGGAGTATGTACTCTAGAGCCATGCGGCCAACATCTGTGATGTGGCTTTGACACAGACAACATCCCTCTGCATGGGCAGGTGGAGAAAGATGAGTCAAAATGTGGCCAGGAAGCAATGAGGCTATGTTTGGCTAATGAAATGAAGCTTATTTTCTGGTTTCACTCCAAAGACCAAAAGAGGTCTTTAAGAGAGTTTCCTATCAATTCTATTAGACATGAAGTCTAATGAGATACTTTTTGAAATTTTTCAATGCCTTCCATTTATCAGTTTGCCTGTACCTGTATACAGTTTCCACCTCCCCAAATACTGATGAATTAGTGACAAATGGCTTCTCTCAAACATCCTGCTTACTTGCATGTTCAATGATTTTTACCCTTCATTATAGATCAGTGGTTCTCAAACTTGTCCGTGCGGCTGAGCACCTGGAAGTTAAGGGCTTTTTGCGGAACACCATGAAATACTGATACATTTAATCCCATTATGTGAGCCAGGAACAATTTTACTAGCAGAAAATATGACTCTATGAATGTGTGCCATCTAATATCATGACCACAAACACACGTGTCCTACAAGAAAAAAAAAAAACCCTCCAGGCTGAGATTGCCTCTGGGCACAGTTTCTCGTTGGTGTCTGTTGGTTGCTTGCTCCTTCATGCTGTTTTCTTCTGAGGCTGCCCAGCGGTCAAGGAGCAGTAGGTGCCAAAGCCTTAAGAAAGAACCCAAGGGTGGGGAGTAAGCAAACAGAGCAGGTGCGAGCAGGAATCCAGTCCCTGAGGGTCAGAAAGCCCCTTCCAGCTGCCCAGACAAGGGGCTCTGGTGTCTGTGGTGCCCCAGGGACTTGGGCAGCCCTCCGGCACTGTCCTCAGGCCCTGCAGGTGCTAAGACCTGGGGCTAAAGCCCTCAATTCCTCGCCTGATCCCTGCGATCTCATGTTCTCATACAAACTTACATCACCTGGGCCAATCTCTCCCTTGTGACCATGACAAACCAGGTGGGTATAACTGGAAGGATGAAGAAGCAGGAAGTCACCACCTGACAATCCACGTCACCCAGGTGAGGCCCCACCCAGATAATCCAGGATGATCTCACCCATGACCTGAGCGGGTGCCACCCAAGGAAGAGGTTAAAGAGGCTCTTGATTTGTATTCCTTTCTCTCCCACCACATCGCCACCCTCTGCTCTTTTTGAGATCCATGGTCTTCGTGGACTCCAGTCTTCACCCATATTTTCCCCTTAGTTCTGTACCTGTCATACCAGTTTCCTGGAGCTGCCATAACAAGCGACCACAAACTTGGGGTCTTAGAACAACAGAAATTTATTTTCTCGTAGTTCTGGATGCCAGAAGTCCAAAATCAATATCACCGGGTCAAAATCAAGCAGAGCTGCATCCCCTCCAAAGGCTATAGGAGAGATTCCTTGCCTCCCCAGCTGCTGGTGGCTCCGAGTGTTCTGTAGGCTTGTGGTTGCTTGACTCCGAGCCCCCCTTCTCGCTTTATCGGGTCTTCTTCTTTTCTGTCTCTTATAAGGGTTTAGGGTCTGCTCAGATAACCCAGGATGATCTCACCTCAAGATCCTTAATTTGTTCTCCACTACAAAGACACTTTTGCCAAATAAGGTCACACTCATAATTTCTGGGGATTAAGGCAATGGACATATCTGGGGGGAAAGCGACTTGGGGGTGTGGGGAGGGGCGGGGCACTGCTCAGCCCACTGCACCAAAGGCAGGATCACTCTCGTGAAAAACCTTAGCACCAGGGATGATGTTAGCTTGCCTATATATCCCTCCTCTGGGGGTGCCCTATGCCCTCGTCTGCTTCCCCATCTTACGCTTGCCCACAGTCTTGGCTTAGATTATTGTAAGATCTAGATCATGCCTGGATCCTACAGTAGCCACCCAGGGAATGAATAGTCCCACAACAGGTGGACCTAAGAATTGCACTTAGCTTCACTCCCATCTCATCCTAAGACCAGCACACTTGACATTCTAGAAGGCAGTAGATTTTCCATACAGACTGGCTTACTCCAAAGTGATAAATAATTTTTTTAAATTTTATCTTTTTAAAGCTAGCTCCCGGATATGGTCTTTCGGGGACAAAGTTGACAATAGTAAAGAAAACAATTTCAATTGTTTATTTTCTACAATTAGGACCAGAAAGCAGGATTATCACAGTTTGATTAAAGCTGAGACTTTCTGAGGCCACTGGAAAGCCTCATCTTCTCTGCCTCTGGGGAAATGTCCTTAAGACGGTGAGTATAATAAAGCAGGTGATACTTGAGAACAGAGTTTCACCTCTGGCTGCTTCTTCCGGGTGCAGTGAAATGGAAAGATGAAGTCACTGCCAAGTCTAGACAGAACCCCCACCCCCAGAGGAATTCCACGGAGCCGGTGAGTGAGGGTCCCCAACTTTACCCCACGAATCCCTTCCTGCTTCGGGGCTTCTGAAAGGTTTACCATCTGCCAGAGGATAATCATTTCACGTGCTGCTTGTCATCAGGCTCTTAAAATTCCTGCGCTTATATATTCATTTGGGCCATTCGGATTTTCCATCTCATTGTCTCTTATCTGCAGTGCAGAATGGTGGAGGAGCCTCAGAGGCTCTTTCCAATCCCAACACAGTTCTTCCCTCTTTTCAGAAGGTGACACTGAAGGGGAGCAAGGTGGCGAGGGGGCCCCCAGGCCGGGACCCCTCCCAGCCTGCGGGGCTCCCAGCCGGCATGGACGGACCCACCTCCAGCTGGAAGCATGGAACGTGACCTCAGCACATCTCAGAGAGAGCAGCAAGCAAGAAATTCTGACTGAGGGGTACCTCGACATCACTTCCCGGCTGAGTCGTAGGAAAATTATCTGGGTTGTTTTTTTTTTTACTGTCTTGTGTCTCACCAGACTGTGAACTCCCAAGGACAGAGAGGATAATAGCACTAAAAGCCACCATGTGTCCAGTGCTTACTATGGGCCCTGCGCTGCCCTGAGCATCTCATGTACATGACCTCGGCTAATCCTCATCAGCGGTTGGCGAGCTGGGCACTGCTGCTGGCTTCGTTTTGAAGATGACGGTGCTGATGTGCACAGGGCTGAAGGGGCTCAGGGATGGGGCTGGAGTCTGAGTCTGGTCCCACCGACTCCAGAGCTTCTGTTCTGACCCCCAGGGCCAACCACAGAGCCAGTCCCCCCGGGGGCATTTCATAAAAGGCGGTGAAAAGATGCAAGGTGAAAAGATGCGGTGGACAGGTGAAAAGGTGCTGCAATGTGATTCAGGGACGGGGAAGAGCGGATCGTAGTTCTGCACAGTGCAAATCCAGAGGACAAGAGGAGAGAGAAACCAAACGTGTCTGCTGAGACTCCTGTGGGTGTGGCCCTCACAGGCGAAGACAAGTGATTTGTCTCGTGGACACAGTTCCCGTTTCGTGGCTCCCCTCCCTCTCCCTTTGCAGACCTTTGCCTGCCTGGGGTCTTGGCTGCTGAGGAAAGAGCCATAAAGGAGATGTGAGGAGAGGCCTGGTCCCCAGGGTGCCCACCGAGAAGGACATAGTGACTCTGGATCTTTCCAGGAGTCAGAGTCTCAGAGAGCAGAGGGCTCCCGAGGGCGACCAAGATGTAGAGGGACAGGACTCTGGAGCCGGCAGACCGGGTGCTCCGGCCCAGCTGAGCGGCCTCAGGGAAGCCTCAGCCCTCAGAGCCTGCATTTCTCCATCGGTAAACACAGGACGGCCAGCTCTCTTAATTATGAGGATTAATAAGATACAAATACGTAAAATGCCTACCCGGTTCTGTCCCAGTCTGGCCCAGGGACTGGCCTGAGTCCTTCTGGGTCTGAAACACAGCCTCATACAGGACAGTGGTTAAACGCACCAGAGCCACATGTCCTGGCTCGGAGGCTCTGCTCGGCAGCTTCCTGGTTGCACGACCTGACGATTTTTCTCTATGCCTCAGTTTCTCCAGCCCTAAAAGGAGGAGTTCACTCGTCCCTTCTTCACAGTTGTGAGGATGAAGGAAGTGAAGGGCTGGAGGAGTGTCCTTACGACTGGTAATGTCACAGCAGCAGCAGGGACAGCGCGTTCGTGTTCGTGACGACTCCCACCTCCTCCCCAGAGACGGGAAGCACTGTCTCCTGCAAGGACTGGCATGAGAAGGCCCCTCAGTCCCCACTCCTCACGCTGGAGCTCCTGACATCAAAGGCCCCAGGGAAGGATCTGGAGCCCTTAGGACCCTGGGCCCTCCTCAGAATACTCAGAGCCCCCCACATCCTCCATAGGAGAACAATTCTCTAGCAAAGATTCAGGAGCTCAGGTCCGGGGCTCTGTAGAGAGAGACCAGCTCCACTACAGGTCACCATATACTAAGTGCTTAACCTCTCTGGGTCTCAGTTTCCTCATCTGTAAAGTGGCCGAAATCATAGTACCCAAACCCCTAGGGTTGAGCCTTAAGAGAGATAATGCATGTAATTCATTTAGAAGAGACCATGGCAAATCGCGAGCCCTCGGTAGTTTGGCTATAACCCTGTCTGTACCGTGCTTTACAGTTTATGAAGCATTTTTACATATAGTCTCTCCTTTTGACCATCCAATCATGGTGGCAGACCCCAGGGGCCTTCCGATTTATCAAGTGCTGGACATTCCAAAGTAGGAATTAGCCCCGTTTGACAGAAGAACTCAAGGATCAGAAAGGACACGTGACAGGCCCAAGGCAGGGCCAAGCCTTGTGACACTGGAGAGCGTCCCCTTAATCACGGTGCCAGGCTATTCGCCAACCAAGGAAAAAATGTCACCACACCCATGGAGACATTTAATTTGGTTACAGCCCTGGGGATCTAAGTTACTTCTCTGCCCCGGCCCTGTGGGTCAACAGCTTTGCTACATGTCACCTCTGAGAAGGGCCACTGTTACAGGGCCAAAGCTTGGATGTTGACACGCTAGAAACAGTTGCCCACCTCTTTTCAACCTACAAATAAATGCCTGGCGTCTGGCCAGGGGCAGGGTGACCTCAGTAGAGACGAAAGCAGAGCCCTGTTGACAGCCCCACCCCCCAGGCTGGAGGCAGATGACCCCTCCTCTGTTGTTTTCTGGCATCTTCTCCCTATTAAAATGCAACCTACACCGATCCCCTGTTGGAAATTGTGCCTGTGCATATGTTATGAATGCTGTGATATACTCATGTTCCCAAATACTCATTTGCTGACCCGAGGGATCCCTTTAGCTAGGAGTCTCCAAGGCCCCCCGATTTCAAAAGACACCCTTTAAGAAAGCACCCAAAGCTAAACCCAAGCATCAGCAGATACATCTTCTATGGAAGAAAGCAAAAACTGAGGAATGCCAATAGCCCCAAACAGAGATCCCTCCTAGTTTTTTCTGAAAGAAGAGAATGTGTTCATTATCCCCCCCTAACCCCACCGTGGAGCTGCCCCAGACCCCTGTGTCCCAAGATATGCTCCATGGAACATTCCACCGATGTGAATAAATAATCCACCATTGTCAAATAAGTTTGAGAAAGTCTGAACTAAAGTCAAACCAGTGTCCTTCCTCCTCAAGCGTTTGAAAACGCTAATGGAGATGAGCTGCAAGAGAAGGGTCCTGGACGCAATGCTTCCCGTCAGCACCTCCCACCCCCGTGGCACGGGACCTCGCAATGCGGCCATTCAGGAAACGCCGCAGTCCCCATCCTCAGATCTCCATAAAGGCCAAGGCCGCCTTCTTCATCGTGGGTTCCCTAAAGCACCTGGCGCAGCACCTGTCCTACAGCAGACAGCAATAAAAGTTTGTTGACTTTAATTGAATTCTAAAGCCCTTTTAATTCTAAAGCTGTTTGTCAGCGGCTTTTCGAGGTCTTTGTCCTTGAAATTCTAGCAACAGGTTTTAATGCTCCCAAGTGTCCCTGAACACTTGGAGCAGTTGCTACTTTAGCCTCAATTAAATGTAGCTTAAATTCCTGCCCAGGATGTTACTGGCTTCTGAGAACTCTTCCCTGGGCTACCTAGCTCTTACCCTCAAAGGCAAGAGAAAAGCAATCGGCCACAGACCAGCTCCTCCCTTCCCTGGTGTGTGGCCTTGAGCAAGGCACAAACTCCATTTCTCATGGGAAACGTGAACGTGATTCCTTCCTAGGCTCACCTTGAGGATTTAACGAGAGAATGAAAGTGACACACCTGGCACACAGTGGGCCCTTTCTCAGTATTAGCTCCTTCCTTCATCACACTGCCCAAAGTCTGAGTGAGTCACAGAGACAGGTGCACCTGCAGACAGGTGTAGCCAAAGAACTTGGGCGAGACCCTTACAGAGGGAAACGCAAACCTCTAACTTACCATTAGCACAAATGCCAAAGAAGGGCTCACAAATGGCAATGTTGTACCTCCCCTGGAGGCCCAGAAGTGAGCTCCCCGCTGAGCTGGCCCAGCTTACAGAGGTCCTCTGCGGGAAGGAAGGCATCTACCCTTAGTCAAAAAAAAAAAACAAAAAACAAAAAAAAAAAAACACAGAATGCCTGGTAGTCGGCCTGAGGTTTTAGCAAATAGTTCATAACCCGCATCACCAAACTCGGCTTCCCTCTGGGAGTGCTGAAGCTGACACTGGGCAGTTGGCAGCTCAGAGCCAGAGAGGGACAGAGAGAGACAGACACACGTGCCCCAGGGTCCCCACTCGGCCACTTAGTAGCAGTGTGATTTGGAGCACGCTAATGTCTTCGAGCCTCATTTTCCTTGCCTATAAAATGGGAATCATGATGTCTATCTCCTCAGAATGTTATTATAAAGATGAAATGAGCTAGAGCAAAATGAAAAGACTTTGTAAACTGCGGAGTGTCCCCCCATTCAAAGAGCAGCTGTTTTGATGCTCTTTCTTGGGACAAGCCCGGAGGTGTGGCCAGGGATTCCGAGGGGTGGCATGGGCTGCCCAGGGCAAGGAGACTCTTCTCTCTGGATCCTGCACTGAGGACAGTGCCACACCCTTCGGGGACAGCTCACCCGTGACCTCCTCCCGGACTCTGCTGACTTTCAGCCCAGCACTCAGACAACCCGCATGGGTTCCCTTCCTTCTTTAAATAAAAGTGACCTTCACTGAGCACATACTACGAGCCGACCGTGGCGCTGGGGGTGATGGGCTGTACATCAGCGAGTCCTCATGCAGCCCCATGGTTTGGGAAAGAGTAGCTTCACTTCACACTTAGGGAGACGAAGACCTGGAGACCACGCTGGGGAGAGGGGAAGAGGCAAAAAGAGAGAAATGATCTGTTTTCAAGGGACGTGTCAGTTACCGCCTGGTCAATGAATGGAAATGATGAATCGTCAGCCACTAAACTACTATTATAAGCATTAGGTAGCGACAGAAGAAAATGAGTGGAGAATGATGACAAACCGAGAGCAAAATGCCGGGTGCACCACGGCTGCAGCCGAGGGGCGACCCTCGTAGGTGTGAGCAGTGGGCTTTCAGGTAAATTCCCACACGAATTAATTGCATCTTGTAAGTGAGGGAGAGAGGGCACAGGTGCCCACGGTAGGGGAGCACCGGGTAAGACTTCCCCGGTGGGGCTGGTCGTGCTGGGGCCGGGGCCGGCTCTTACAGGTAACGGGACTGGCTGAGCATCGAGCTGGAGTTGGCCAAGTCCACAGGCTTCAGTGGAGCCCAGAGCACGAGGAGGGAAATTGGGCGGATTGGGACTGGGAAACCAGAGCATAGAAATGCTTCCCCACTGCCCGGGGATGGCGGGGTTTCTTTGGTTTCCAGGCAGCAGAGAGCAGTGTTTCCGCACAGGGTGTGATAAGTGTTGCTGTCTCTGTTCCCCAGGGTAAAGAGGGTCCAAGGATTGCCCCGGAAGGTAGGGTCCCTTGCAGAAGGACTCTCCCAGCCTCCCTCTCTGAGGGTGGATTCGAGCCCTCTGTGTCTCTCTAGGAGCCAGGACCCGAGACACCCTTGCCCTGCGGAGCCTGCCCAAGCCCAACTTCCCCAGGCTGCGCTCCGAGCCCCTGAGGCCCCAGGGACCTTGTAGCAGGAGCTGGTCCAGGGGCGGCCATAAGAGGGCAGGAGAGTGCTGGTAATGGGCACTGCAGCAGCCTCTGCCTCCGCGGAGCAGCGCGGGCCTGACCCGCAGCGGGAGGCCCTGTCAGCGGGCCGGAGTCCATCCCGGTGGGATGGGGTGGGATGCGGGGGGGGAGGGGGGTATAGGCAAGAGAGGGAGAGGGAAGTGGGGCAAGGCTAACACTGCCCCTTGGAACAAACGCCATGATGAACATGGGACTCTATCAGACAGACCTAGGTTGGATTCCCAGATGAATCATTTCCCGGCTGTGTGAGATTGGGCGAGTTAACCGACCTCTCTGTGCCTCATTTCCTCTTTGGCAAATTAGGAAATGTTAATAGCAAAGTCATTGAGGTGTTCACATGAAAGAAGGTTGGGGGGGGGACAGTCCTGCATTGATCCTAAGGCACTGGCCAATGCCTGTCTTACATAGAGGTGCATGGATGGCAGTTTGAATGTGGTCAGGGATGGGGGCTTCTCTCTCCTTTACTGGAAGAAAATCCACTGGGGTCACTCACCTGCAGCCCCCCCAGGGCCCCTCTCTGCTGCTTGACCACATTTTTTTACCCTCATCCCTCACCCCATCCCTATCACTTTCCCAGGCAACACCAGGAAACTTGCCCACCCAGCCCCTGACTGCCAGGACCCGCCAGGACCTGCCAGGATGTGCCTCCAAGTGTGAGGTCCCCTCCAGGAATTCCTCCCAGCTTTAGGACCCCACCTGTGGCCTGAGAAGCCTGCTCAGACCACTTCCCCAGAGCAGAGTGAGTCTGGAGTCTATGGGACACATGCACACACAGAGTCTCAGAGCTCAGACCCCAGAGAAAGTCTTCTCAGGGGAGCTGCCCGGGGAAATCAGGGCTCCGATCCCATTCCTCTTCTGCCTCCTACACGTCCCCACTTTTGTCCCTTTAGGATTTTGTTCTCCAAACTACAGGGTTAGGGAGAAGGGTGCTAGATCCCCTTCACTGATGGCTCCGAGGGATGCCCAGAGAGGTGGTGGGGAACGGAGGTGAGGACCACATCTGTATCACTCTCCTTTGCGTTCTCAGCCCCCAACAGGGGGTCTCTCAGTTCACCTTAATACATATTTGTGGTCATCAGTTTATGTCCCCATTTCCTGGTAACAACCACAAGCCCCCTGCTCTCACCCCAGACCATGCAAATAAAAGCAGCTGGCCCTGAGTCACCTCCTTCATAATCTCTAGGTCCTTCCAATTAGGGGGCCACGGACCCCTTTGAGAATCAGAAAAAAGCAATTGACCCTTTTCCCCAGAAAATGCCTCATTCGCATTCACCTTCTCTGCATACATTTTTAGAGAATGTATGGATTCCCCAGCCAAGGGCCACTCATGGGTACTCCTGGGTAAGAGTCCCTGTACCTGCTCCGAAGAGAGCTGCTCACCCTGAGAATTGGGAGATTAGGTCTGGAACAGGCTCTGAGGACTAGAACAGACTCTGCAACCTTAAGCAAATCAGTTTGCTTCTCTGGGCCTCAGTTTTCCCATCTGTAAAATGGGGGCAATGAGAACAGCACCGCTCACCGTATCAAGTGGTTTAAGGGCCAGATGTGCCCGTGTGCAGATCAGAAGCACAGTGGCTGGTTCTTTCAGGGACAGCCTCCCTCTGGGCCCTGACGGGTGGGTGCCACCTCTACCCTCACAGAGATAATGTTAGAGGTCCAGGCCTCTCATCTAGAACATAAAAGGAAGGACTGTATCCTTGGTCCCAGTTCTCTCGTCCCTCAAGCTCTGTCTCTAGGAATACCATGGCCACCCAGGCTAGAAGTTTGGCCTTCCTCCTCACCCCAGGTCCCTGTGGCCACTCCAACACCCCTTAGACATCTCTCGACTCTGTCCTGCCTTCAGTGACTCTTTCATCTGGATGACTCCAACAGTACCCAGTCCAAGGTTTTGCCCCTCTGATCCCTCCTCAAAAGAGTAACAAGATCTTCCTAAAACCCCGACATGATGTCACTCTCCTGCTTCACCTCCCGCAAGCCTCTCCATGGCCTCCAGGATAAAACTCACATAGCTCAACATGACGCACGCGGCCCGGCGCACCCCTCCACCCATCTCTCCTAGTCCCCAAAGACTTGAGGCTCCCGGATGTGCGCTGCTTTTCCTTGGATGCTCGTCCCCAGCCTCCCCTACTCTTCGCCATCTGCTCCCTTCTCTTCTCCCACGTGCCCAGGCGCTGTCCACCTAAACCTCACATGCTCCACAAGGCCTTCCCGTCCCCTCTCACCAGGGCCAGGTCAGGAGACACCCCCCTCCCATGCCTCTCTACTCCCTCCATCCCCTCGTCAAGTCAGCGACCTTGCTGAGTTCTAACCACCTACGGCCCCACTCAGTCACAAGCTCCCCGTGCACAGGGACCAAGCCTGAATCAGGGCAGCCCCAACCCTTAGCAGTACCTGGCCAGTGGTAGACAGATGTTCCGGAAATTGTGTTGACTGGGCATGTGGATGGTTAATCCAGGCACAGAAGCCCTGGCCTTTGAGGACTACGCCGACCCTGCAGTGCTCGAAGACAGCCCCGCTTTCTCTGTCCCCTTCCCTGCTCCTCTCCATGCGGCCCATCCCTTTTCCTGCAGAAAACCCTTATCCCGGCACTGAGCTCAAAGAACCTATTAACTGAACCAATTAATTGAACAAATTAATTACCAATTAATTGAACAACTAAGAATGAGGAGAGCTAACATTTGAATGCCCCAGGTGCTCTGCTAAGCTCTTTACATGGGGACTCTTGATTCAATCCTCAACAAGAGTCCTATGAGATTACGGTCCCATTTCACAGACTAGGAAGCCAAGGCATGGAGAAGTTCCGAGCTTTTCCCGGGAAGCAGCTAGCTTCCACAACTGGGCTGTCAGATCCGAGGGAGACTTACCCTCCACATCACTGGCTGGTTGTACCCAACCACCCCCGCCCAGGTCATCCCGCAGATTTGTAGGGAGCCGGGACTGCAGCTCAGACCCCCACTCTGGGCCCAGGTCCTCGTCCTTACCACCCTGTCTCCTCTGGGCAGCCCCAAGCCCAGAGGATGCCACTCTTGGCCTCTCCCCTAACACCCCGCTGCCTGTGCAGCCCGAGGCGCCTCCTGCCAGCTGAGCTCCTCTCCGCAGCCTGCCAGACCCCACAGGCACGGCCCCCGCTCCCGCCAGCTCCGACCCAGGGGACTGCAGCGAGGACATGAGGGCGACTCACCGCGACACGAACCCAGTTCCTCAGAGGCTCAACTGGGACTGCTTCACACCCCCCAGCATCTCAGCCCAAACCTCTCTCCGCCCAGCCGCCCTGCTTCTAGCTGCATGCCTTCCCCCTCTGTTTTTGCGCGCCCTCTCCCCAAGCCAGAGGCTTCAGAGACCCCAGCACAGAGGTTTCCCGGACCAAGCCCTGGGGGCAGGCGGAGGAGGGTGGGGGGTTTCTGGGGAGGTGCCTCCAGGGTGGCAGGCAGAGGGGCTCTGGGCCCCCTTCCCCACTTCTCTAGAGAGGCCCAGCTGTCAGTCCTGTGTCATGTAGCAGAATTCCACGTATGCTCTGTTTGAACAAAGGCTTCTTTCTGAGCGTGAGGAAGCCTTCAAGCCCCTGCGGTGGGTCAAACCCTCAGCAGGTGCCGCACTCCCTCCAAGCCTCGGTCTTCACAGCAGTACCCGGCCAGACAGATTCCAGCCCCCTCTCCTGTTGTCACCTTGCACATATTTATAGCATCACCGTGGCCACCAGAGAGCGTAATGGGCTTTTTAGGCTAAACCAATTAAACTCTCCGCCCGTAAGTCATGTCTCCAGAATGGCTTCGGACGCCCTTCTCTGAACTTGTTCTATCTTCATTATCTCCGCTCTTCATGGTGCGGGTGGCGGGGGGGGGACACCGCCCAGGAGGTCACATGTGGGTTACTGGGGAGGTCTGCCTCTCTTTCCAGCCCCATCTCTGTCCTCCTGCCCAAGAACACTTCTCGATCCCCGGCTGTAGACCTGAGCCATGCCGTCCACCCCCTTGTAAACTGGGAAACAGAATATACTCAAGCAGGGAACACTGGTCTTTCCCTCCTTTTCCCCTTTGCTCCCTCCAATCTACAAATATCAAGCATCTACGCTGTGGGGAATACACCTGACCAGCACCTCAAGGCAGCAACACGCAAGGATGACTGACTTCTAGGGCCTCACCGCACCCCCCCCCCGCCCCCTGCACTGCAGTCTGGTGGAAGTGGTGTGAAACGTTTCCCAAGGGTTGATTGTGAGCCCAAGGATTCATGAGGCTAGAACAAGGGATCTAGGAGCTTAAGGCAGTGCTAATATGTTCTCATTTTTGTCTAAATAAAAAATAAAATATTTGCTTTTTTAAATGGGATGGTGTGCCGTGAGAACACACCCACCGAGTCAGCTGAGATCAGGAAAACTTGCCCACGACTCAGTCCCCAGCCCGTTGGCTCATCACGTAGCCGACCCCCGAGAAGCACCACCCTGGTAGTTTTCGCCATCACGCAGTATTAAATTCTTTTTATGTTTAGTCATACTCAGCTTAATTTACACCCAGGATGGACCATTGGTTTAAGACAAGAAGCATAAGGAACCCTGAGATGGAAATATGATATCAACTTAATGAGGAACATAAAAAACAGAATAATTCTCAAAATTTCCCCGGTACTCCATAAACACTGCTAAAAAGGGCAAACATCCAGTGGCAATTAAGCCAATTTGGCCTTTTTATTTATTAAGAATAAAGATGATCCACTGCTATAATGTGTTTTTGAAAATTGTTTATAAATAGCAATTTCAACCTTTCTCTTTAGTCTCAATATACAATGGAAGAAAATCCTTTACATTTAAAAAACAAGTTGATTTTTCAAAAAACAAAAATTTCAGTAACTCCAAGTGAAGTGTCCTAAAAAAACAGCTTTTGATGCTGCAACTTATAATTAAAACCTGTATTTTAAAATATATTTGGTTTCCAAATGAAACATCAAATTATAATTTTGTCAACAAATCACCTTTCTGCATAATTAACTTAAAGCAAATTAAACATTATTTATCACTTACTCAATGGGGTAAATGCCCAAATTCATCTTTAAGCATTATGGATGTAATTAAAGAGTGATTAAAATAAACTTTATAATATAATCTTTAATAATACCCTGATCTAAAATTATATTATTACATTTAAAAATTACTCTCTTACATACCACAGAAAAATTACAAGATGGTTTTTAAAAATTCATTAGTGTTGTTCTCTAAATTTTTCCAGCTTTTTTTCTTCCTGGGTTCCATGACAGATTTGCATTTGTGAGCCCCTGCAGTTAGATAAAGTTGTATGCTTACTTCTGGCCAATGAGTTGGGAAGTAGAAGTTTCTAGACCTTCCAAAGTTCCTTTTCCCTCTGGCACAGTGATGGGTGACATTTGAGATGGTGGCTGTTCCATCAGTCAGGGTCCCTAGGCCACCACGATGAGAACAGCCCTCCTGTTGTCCCATAATGGACAGGTTGACCAAGCAAGAAAGAAAACTGTTGCAAGCCACTGAAATTTGGAGCCTGTTTGTTACTGTATCTTACCCAAAGCTATCTTGACTGATATAATTCACATGTGGATATAATTCTATCTTGACTGATATAATTCACACATTTGTGTGAGATTATCTATCATTTTATTCCCAGATAATCTCTACCCCTAGAAATAATAGTAGAGTGGGTCGAGCTTGGATCTTGAGGAAACACACCTGGGTCTGGATCCTGTAGCTTGGGCAAGTTACTTTACTTCTCTGAACTTAGTTTCCTCATCTTTAATTACGTGCATAATACCTATGCTGACTGTCTGGTAAAAGGATTAGAGTAACATATAGAAAAGATCTTGCACCAAATCTAACATACAGACACTTTGGAAATAGAAGCCATTATAGATATTTTAGTAAACTTCCCTTCTCTTCCCAGCACCTCTTGTCCATTTCCTTTTCCTGGAGCAAACTACTCCTCCCCCTCTCTAATCATGTGATTCTAATGAGACTGCCAATCACAGTGGCCCATGCCCTGGCAGAAAGGAAGAGTGTGTAACCAAGTTCTCACCAATCCCCCTCCCCACTCACAGTGATTGGTCAAAGGGCTGGGCATGTGACCCAAGCATGGCCAATCAGGCCACTTCCATGGAATTTACTATAAGGACAGTGAGAGAGAAGTTTCATCCTCCATAGAGAGCGATGGATGATGTCATAAGCCTAGAGAGGACAGAGGTATTATTCCCTATCACATAGATAAAACTCTTCAATAAAAGAAGAGAGAAGAGCCAAGAGATGGAGTGATGTGGACGAGGGGAGAAAAAAGAGATGGGAAAAGAGGGAAAGAGAGGGAGCGAAGGAGAGAGAGAGAGAGAGAGAGATGAGCTCTCATCATAGTTACTCTGGATCCATCCAGCCTTTTCTGATGCCACCAAATACCTCTTTATTCCTAGTTATGTGAGTCAATAAATTCCTCGTGGGTAAGCTAGTTTGTGTTGAGTTTCTGTTGTTTGCAATCAAAAGCATCTTGATGAGTTTGGACATGCACACACAACTATAGCACAATCCAGGCAGAATGTGATAAGCTGTGCAGGAGACATACCAAAGGTGAGCAAAAATACAGGGGAGGGTGTAGTCAGGTCTGACTGGCTAAAGCATGTGGTGAACAGGAAGGGCTTCCTAAAGGAGGTGGTATTTCAAGCAGAACCTTCAAGAAGGGTAACCTGTCAATGAGTGTTGTTGTATTTATTTATTTTACCTTTTTAAGCACTGAGAACATCATCCTCTCCCCCACCTCATCCCTTTCAGACCTGGACAATAAATCTAGGAGGTGATGTGAATTTTCCCTCCTTTCCTATGATTAAAGATTAAATTAGTGCTAAAGAAAACATTCAGAAAGTTTCCAGAGAGATCTTTCTTAAGCTCTGTAGTTTCCCCACATTTCCCACCACCCCCAGCTACTAATCAGGTGTCAACAAAGTGACGGGTACCGGGGAAACACAGGTAAACAAGGCAGACACACCTCCCAACTTCATGGTCCACTGGGAGAGGGTGGAGGATGAGACTTCGTGAATATTGTTGAGATCCAGGAGAGAAAGCAACAAGGAGCAAAATGGAAAATAACTGGAAGGTAGAGGGTAAGGCATCCATCTCGCATAGAATGAATGTCAAAGCCTTTCTAAGCCTTCAGATAAGAAGCCTTACTTTCCTTCGGAAAAGAAGGAGGCAGTCATAAATGAGAGGAAGCTCATGGGGGCAAAGGGACCAGTGTGTTCAGAGGCTCAGAAGTGGAAGGAGCAGACGGTTAGGGGAATTGAAAGAAGAGCAATGTGGATACAGCATGATGATGACAAGGAGGCTGCAGGAGATGAGCCTGATAGATAGCCAAGGGCTCAGTTGCACAGTCTTGACAGCCATGGAAGGAACCGGGTTTATTTTATGGGGGCAGAAAATTCCTATAAAGTTTCAAGCTGGGGAATGACAAGATCTCTCCCATCCCCATCGCTATAAGCCAAATCCTAATTTTGCCCCACCAGCCCCCTGGGGCGGGATCTAAGGACCTCACTCACCTGACTGGTTCCTCTAGCTTCCTCCCGGAGGCCCAGGGTCTCTGTCCCGGTGGCCGGCCCCCATTGTCCTGGTGCTCAAGCTCCAGCCTTGATTATTCGCCCTGCAGCCCCTTTTCTCTGAGGTTGGGGCCTCCCGTTCTCATCACTTTTCCTGGGTTAGAGTATTTCCAAGTATCATACCAGCGCATCTGAATCAGAACCACCCAAGGAGCTTGTGCAAAACCAACTCCCAAGGGAGGCTGATTGGGCAGGCCTGGTTTGTAGAAGCTTCTTTTTTTTTTTTTTTAAGATTTTATTTATTTATTTATTTGACACAGAGAGAGAGATCAGATCACAAGTAGGCAGAGAGGCAGACAGAGAGAGAGAGGAGGAAGCAGGCTCCCTGCTGAGCAGGGAGCCCGATGCGGGCCTCGATCCCAGGACCCTGAGATCATGACCTGAGCTGAAGGCAGAGGCTTTAACCCACTGAGCCACCCAGGCACCCTTGTAGAAGCTTCTGAAGGCTTCAGAAGAACCTCCTCATATGAGGCAGGGCTCCTTTCCCCTGGCATCCCTCCCCAGGTCTAACCCTCTGCCTGCTTTGCCTTCCCGCTAGGCACCCAAACGTAGGCCACCTGCCCAAGGTTCTCCCAACTTCCCAGACTCTGAGTAGCCGAGGCCCGTCTGCCGGGTCCATACCCCCAGCTGTTTCTTGCAGGACATCCTCCTGAGTGCCAGACATCTGTCTGAACCACCAATACCTGTCCACCACTGGGTCCTCCTCCCCAGAGCCACTGGCTGGTCAACTTCTCGGCCCTTGCAGCTCGGTCCTACACGCCCTATAGGCAGACCTACTTCCACCCACACCACCCCATGGCAAAACACATGGGCTTTGTGGTTGGACAAGGCTGAGTCTGAATCCTGGCATTTCTACAGACCAGCTGGGTGGCCTTAAGCAAGTTACTCTCTTTGACTTTCAGTCTCTTCTCTGGGAAATGAAGCTAATAGTGACTGTCTTATCTTTTTTGCCGTGAAATAATACATTTATTATTATCTTATCCTTTTGCAAATGAAATATTATTATCAATTAATTATATATCAAATGATATATTATTATCTTCTCCTTTTGCAAATGAAATAATGTATTTAGTCAGTGGTAGTATATAGCCAGCACTCAATAAATGTTAGTTACTGTTGCTGTTATTACTGTTGCCATGATTACTATTATTATTCCTGGCCAGGTATGATTAGCTTGACAACCGTTCTTTCAAGCAATGACAGAAGCCTTCCTCCTGACATAAGCTTCTCCTCCCTGCTGTCCCTCCCTGAATGAGGACACTGGTCCAGGTGCTGTCGTATGGTATTTCAGGAGATAGAAAATGGCAGGAAGCGAGTCCCTCCAGGAACCAGTCATCCCCTCCCCCAGGGTAGGGCACATGGCCTGTGCTGATTTTTTAGGATGAAGAGGGGTTGAGCCTTTGTGTCCTCCTCCCGTTTCTGCTGCCCTGGCTAAAATCTATTTTTGTCAGCTTTGTACTCCCCTGAGCTATTTGGCTTCAGGGAACAGCTTCTCCAGGGGGGAAGAATAAACCCACATAACCTCTAAGCCTCTCTCTAAAATCAATTGCAAGAGTGGTTCTGCTGCTCTGGCACCTTTGTGAGCTCCAGCTGGGAGACCAGCTGTCGGGATGCTGAGGCCGAGGAGCTGGGCTGAGGCTTATGCACCCCCCCCACCCCCGCCATCCCGGATGGGAGAGGAACGTGTTTTCTTCCAACCCAACTGTCTGGGGGTGGCCTGAGAGCTCCAGGGGCAGGGCCAATGTGGACACAAACCCACATGTGAGCCCTCCCCTTACGTGGCACCTATGGACCATGTCAGGAAGTGAGCTGCCCAGAACCACACTTACAAGGCCTGGCGAGGCCACAGAAATCGTCTCTTGCAGCCTCTCCGACGAGCAGCTGGGGAGAGAAGGCCAGAGAGCAAGGCTCTCTCCGAGCCCTCAGCGAAGCAAAGCCACAGCTCCTGGCCTCCCCGTGACCTCCCTGGGGGACTGACTGGCTGGGCTGCTCAGCCAGGTCATCTGTTGCCCGGAGTAACGGCCACATCTGGCTGCACCAGCGCCCCTCTCCAGCCATCTGGTTGGCCCCCGGTCTCACTCTGTTTACTGCCAGCATCGCCTTCCTGTTTGTTTTCTTACGGGAAGAGCCAGAGGGGCCAGGCAGGGCCACAGCTATTGAATGGCCCTTCTGAACAGCGGACTGTTATTCCAGCAGCTCTGGAATGTCTAGAAGGATGAAATGGAACTGCTGTTTGCAGGGATGGGGAGCGATCTGGGCCTGGTGTTAGCCCTGTGTATATTAAGAGGTCAGAATTTTTAAACAGCACCGCATCCCAGATTTCAAAGACTGTGTGCATCATTTCCATGCCCACGCCTCCCCGTGGCCCATGCGAGGTTAAGGTCAAGGGGCTTTGGAGCCACCACAGCCCAGAAATGATCAGTTCAAAATCAACCAGTCAACTGAGCAGCCTGGCCACTAGCTCCCGCTCTTCCCTCTTGAATCGAAGTTTTGGAAATCACTTTAGTTCCAGGTACCCGGGCCAGACACTGTGGCCAGAATGTCATTTACTATATGTGCAATGCAGAAAGTACCTCGAAATGTATGGGGTTTCCAAATAGAGGGCCACAGCAGCCCACACAGCCTCTTTGTACAAAGCAGACAAGGGTTCCCCCTCTACGACTCATTTTGCTTCCAACTGTTGAAAAATTGTTGTGATATATTGATTTTGTTAGCACAAGCTACCTGATTGCCAGGAAACTATGCTACTTTGTTTACAAACCTACAACATAGACAGCATGAAGGGAACCGCTAGGGTTACGCAATACATCACCAGCCCAGCGGTGTGCGGTGGCCTGGGGCAACCAAAGTGGCCCGGTCCAGGCCTGTGATTCTCCTTTTCCTTTCCCCGAACAGCTGGCTCAGCCTGGGATAGACAGCTAGGGCTGGCCTGTAAATTCGGGGAGCAGATCGAGGGCGCCCTGGGCGAGGCCCTAAGTGCCCCCTCGGCCCTCCCCAGCACAGGGAAATGGCCAGAGGCCCCACACAGAGATAGGAGCTCAGGCCAACATCTGCTTAGAACAGGAAGAGTGGGGCGGGAGGGCCGGAAGCTGCTCCTAGCAGTGTAGATAGACGGTGTTGAAGGGGTGGTGGGTATAGAGCACCAGCCCACAGAGAGAAAAGTAGGGAGAGCAATAAATGGGGCAGAAAGCTGAATGCATCCAGAAAGCATTGAGACTCTACTCCCAGAGTCTTTCTCTAAGCAGGGAAAGGACTATCTTAACTAACTTCTAGGTGGAGAACAAATTCCTGGGTAAGATTCCCTGCAGGCTGAGGACAGAACTACCGAACTCCTAGATACTCCCCACCAAAATCTCTCCACATAGGGGAAGAAGAGAGAAGTCCAACTCTGGGGGCTTAAAATCTATTTCCACCTTCCTTTAGGACCCAGTAAGTCTCCCACTTCTCCTCCCTTGCCCCACCACTCCTCCCTCCATCAATCTGGGCCCTTCACCCTTGTCACTGCCTCTGGGCTCATTATCTGCCCACTGATATTCAGAATGATTTCATTAATGTCATTGCAAATGCAGCCATGAAGAACGTATTAAGGAAGTTTGAACTGGCCATTGCTTCCCACAAAGAGCCAACTTAAATACCAAGCAAAATATCCATTTACAGTGTCAAAGAAAACCCCAAATGCGTAGGGTCGAAGAAATATTGTTTCTCCTGGTCGATGCGAATGGTGCTGCCGGAGAAGCTGCAGGAAAATTATTAATATCTATTTTTGGGAAACGTAGATTAAAAATAAACAGCCGTGGTTGAGGGCAGACATGTGACAATGGAGAGAATGTGAAAAGCAAGTGCAAGGATGTTCAGTCACAAATTTCGAGCCTGAATGATCAAGCTTTATTTGTTCTCTGTATGGCTCATAATTTTAACTTTTTATTATGCAAAGCAGCCAGTTTGGTTTCATGTTGCCAAAGGAAGCTTGGATGATTAACAGATCACATTTGTCAATCACTTCATCTATGAAAAGGTGGGCAAGCCTGAAAGAGATTTTTTTTAAGTTGTTTTCAACTCTTTGGACATGGAGGCGTGGGCACCCAAAGTCAGGATTTTCTCCCCAAAAGCTGGTGCAGATGAAAACTTAAGGTGGGGAAGGAGGGTACAGAGGATGACTCAAGATAATCCCTGGGGTCCCAGGGAAGAAAGCCTCCCTGCGTGCCAGTGAACAGCCTTCAGCCTCCAGAGGTGCAGGGCAGGGGCTGAGCTGCCAAGCAGGAGGGTTTGATCGTCCTTGTTCCTTGGGAGCTCTCCAGGGTCCTGGACAGCTTCCGCCTGAAACTGACCTACTGGACCACCAGGCCATGAGCTGGGCTGTAGTCTCTGCCTTCCTGGCTCTTACCCTCCAATACCAGCTACACCTAATATGAACGGCCTCCCAGCGTCTGTATCCTCTTGCAGTCTCACACGACACGCAAAAGCAGTGTAGCTGAAAGAAGCTAGATTTTGCCATCAGACATGGGTTTGGATCTCAGTTCTACCATTCACTATGTGAGTTGAGAAGGTTACCTCTTCTTGGGGTCCAACTCTCTTTTCTGTAAAGTTAGACAATATTTGCCTTTTAGGGTTGTAAAATTTTTTTAAAGTTGGTGAATATTAAGTACTTACCTTGTGTCTGACATAAAGCAGGTCTCAATAACAAATGCATGACATTATGACATATGTCAGCTTCCAGGCTGTGCCTGGGCTGTTTCAGCAATCTGTCAACCCTTGACTGGTTACCAGATTCCTTTTTCTTGAGTTAGGACTCAGTGGTCACAAGAAACAGAAAATGGACATGGGCTTACATGGCTACTGGTCCTTTCCAGGAGAGACAGAGTGAACACACATCCAATATTGTCACCTGGGTTTCCAAAGAAAACCACCTTCAGGTACCACTTGAGGCATACAAGCTGCTAAATTGTTTTTTGGATAGATAGATAGATGGATGGATGGATAGATAGATAGATAGATAGTTAAGATTTTGGAAGTGATAGAGGCAAAGTTGCATCCAGTCACATATTTTTAAAATGTGCTTTTCTGGGGCTTGTGGGTGGCTCAGTCAGTTAAGCTTCTACCTTCAGCTCAGGTCATGATCCCAGGGTCCTGGGATCGAGTCCCATGTTGGGTTCCCTGCTCAGTGGACCCTGCTTCTCCCATTCCTCCCCGCTCATGTTCTCTCTCACTATCTCTGTCTCTCTGTCTCTCTCTCTCAAATAAATTAATTAATTAATAAAATCTTTAAAAATAAAATAAATGAAATGTGTTTTTCTTGTCATCAGACTCGCAGAGAATAAAAAGCTAATAGTCTTGTCAGAGAGTTACCAACGCTATTCAATAACTTTCGCTGTGTGGGGTCATGATGGGAAACATGGAAGATGTCAGCTTTGCCCAGAAACCCCCAAAGGCATGCCCTCCTGTGTCCCCAGCAGGGCAGGAAGTCAGAATGACCAGGCCTATTGGCTTCTCAGTCCGTGTGCCAGAGACAATGGGACCCTGTAGGAGATACTCCTGACCAAGGAGGACCGCCGTTTGTGGAGCTGAACCTAGAATGTCTCCTTACAGCCTGTTCTAGGAGAAATATCTGGGCTCAAAGGGCTTAACTGCATGACCTCACTCTCCATGCTCTTGGGACCCTTCTCTGCATCCTTTTCCCCACCAGTGTGTCCGAACAGCCTCGCGCAGCCTCTGTTACCTGTCTAGGCAATGCCTCTCAATTTTGCCAACCATCAGAATCTCAGGTAGAGTGTTTAAAATACGGAGAGCCTGAGACCATCCCCACCCCCAACCCCACTCCCAGGGATTGTTTTGAAAGCTGGGGGTGGGGGGGGATGGGGAGGAACCTATTTTTAAACAGCTTCCCTGGGTGATTTGGATCTACATAAGACTTGAGAGCCCTGAACAGGGTAAACAGTCTCTTAGCACAAATGTAAGTTAAGGCTCTATTATGCTAAGCCCGAGAGTAAAGGCTTAGATATGATTTTTATGAACTACTTCTGCTTCACTCCTCAAAGGGAAAAGATGGCTTTCTTGTCTGCTGCACTGGCAAGCTTGCCAGGGCGCAACGCCTTGGGGATTTTGCCCTGAGGTGATGAACAGAACGATTGCTTCCCTACCATGAAGGGTGATGCCCCGTTTTCCCAAGAGCCTTCAGAAGAATGGTACCTACAAGCCTGCACTTGGAGAACAGTGTCTCAGGGAAGGACAGCTACGTGAATGCCCATGGGACAGTGGGGCAGGGACTGGCCTGTGATTACAGGGCCCTACTCCACACTGAGCCACTGTTTATGTAATCCAACAGCCAGGACTAATTGCTAAGGGCCAACTGGTAATGGAAAGCGAGAGCCCCGAGCCTGGCTAAGAAGGACAGAAAGGCTTTGGGGCTGGGTGGGAGACGACGGTTAGGACCAGCAGGGAATCAGAGCAGCTGGACCACAAGCAGAGAATATGGAAGAGCTTGAGAGGACGGGGGGGTCGGAGGAAACTCAGGGCTAAATTAGAGGGAGCAAAGAACTGAATAGAAAACACTAACTTCTCAGGAAGTCTAGGAGAGGATAGTGGGCAGAAAGAAGCTGACCTCAGCTGGCCTACAGAGGCTTACAGACTTGAGTAATTTCAGGGGAAATTTCAGGAGAAGAGTCTGTAGACCTCTCCAGAAACAGAGAATTTGGCCTTAGAACTTGCCTCTAACAAGCTGTGACACCTTGGACAAGCTGCCAAACCTCCCTGGGTCTTGGTTTCTCCATCAGCAAAATGGCCGAGCAGGAGGGGTTGCTCTCCGGGTTCTGTTCCAGCTCCGAGACTCCACGATGTGGCCATCGAGCAGGGGAGACTCAACCCAAGCCACTCTGTGTGCTGGACTCTCCCCCTCACCCCAGGCCGGGCCCTGTGGGGACACCTCACGCTCAGATCCCCCACCCTGAGAGGACCACCCTTAATGACGGACTAGGAGGAGGGAGGAGCCTGGCAGCCTGGGAGGGGGCCATGGAGGTGGGGTGTCACAGCCATCTAAGGAGCAGAGAGGCCTACAGCATAAGGAGACCTGACACCAGACCGACCCACGTTCTCATCGTGGGCTTCTCCCCATAACGCCCACCCCAAGGACCTCAAGGAATCCTGCAAGGAGGGCTCACTACTCTTGTTGGCAGAAGGGAAACCCTAACTCTGCTCACAATCAGGTCGCACGGGCCGGCCGGGGCATCGGGTTTTTTGCTCCGGGCTGGAATGGCCTCATCGCAGTGTGGTAACTGGTTAAGCTGGCATCCACCCAAGCCTCTGATGGATGAAAAACAGATGCTGGATTACAGCTTCCTCGTGCAGTCTGTTTGGTAGCTGTGGGGTCTGCATCAGTCAGTGTCTAGAGGGGGGAACGGAAACCACAGCAGTTATTTTGGCAGAGAGAATTTAATCTAGAGAATTGGTTCAAGCCATGTTGGATGGGAAAGAGAGTGAATAACTACAAAGGCAGCCGCCAGCCTAGGTTAGGAGCAGAGGGAAAGTCACGGGCTCCAGAGTGTAGATGCTTGTAAGCAAGGCTGCAGTGGGGGGAGCGAGCGGGGAGCCGGGCATCTGCTGCCCAGCTGGTGTGTCTGAGCGGGCCCAGGGAGGCTGATTCTAGAAGCGTGCCGGAAAGGCTAGAGACCAGAACTAACTTCTCCTGCCAGGATGCAGGACCTTCATTAGGGTGAGGCTGAGGGGAACAAGAAGCAAATCCGGAAGGAGCAAGAAAGAGTTCCCTCCTCTTGCCTTCTTGTCCCTTTCCAGCCTCCCCACTGGCCCAGCTGGGGCACCACAGAGCTGAATGGGCAAGCATGGGGTTGGCTGGGTGACCATATTTGGCAGCCACGGGGGGCCTAGCACTGGGGGAGAATTCAGGAGGCTGGGGTGGGGCGGTGGAGCAGTGTGAAAACTCAGCTAAAGCTTGCTTTGATGGGATGTTTAGGGACCCAGGGAAGGGCCAGACCCTCGTAGCTGGGTTTGGAGTGAGACACAAGCTCGGGATGGCAGTGATGCCTCAGTAACTCAGGGCCGGACAGCCCCCCTCCAGAGACAGGAAACTGGACACAGGCTGGCCTGCCGCCTCATCCCTTTGGGTATCCTCGCTTCGTCCCCTGCGGGGAGCTCGAACAGACTGGGGGGACTAGTCCTCCGTGCAGATGTGGATGAGAGGTGAGCACACACCCCTCCCGCCCCCAGGGGCCCTGCTTACCCTCCACCAGCCACAGTCCTTGCCGGGTCAAACCCGCTCACTGCCGGAAGGAGAAAGGGTAGGAGCTCCTATTCTCGTGCTAGAGATGCCAGCAACGCGCCAGAGCCATGTGTCCAGTTTCACGTTGGTCCCTTTGGACTAGCTCCATCACCGTAGGAGCGCCAAGTCTGGGAAGCAGCTGCCTGTGTAGACTGGTGCGGAAACATGACCCAGCGGAGCAGCCACACTGTGTGCCACGGGCCCTCAGCCTCTACCCCGTCAGGGCGGCGGCCCGACTTCCCACCGCAGCCTGCGCCCCCCCTTCCCCCAGGACAAGCAGTGATGGAATCGTCAGCCCTCGCCAATGCCTGATGGGCTGTGAGCAACCCCATCCCCTTGCTCCCGGGTGCGCTGACGCTGAGGCGCCTGTCTACACCACTTCCAGCAGAACTGGATTCCCCTTTTGCCTTCCGAGGCTCCCTTCCCCACCCCCACAGCCGTGTTGCCTGAGAATCCCCTCCTGGGCCTCATCATCCTCATCTGGGGGACCGAGACCCCAGGAAATGGTGACAAGGAGAGGAGCCTCACGTTCAGACGGGAGCTGGCCCCCCAAGAAGACCCAGCCAGGGACGACACGTGGGCTCTGGCCTCCCCCTCTGCAGGCAGCCCCGGAGGCCCCCTCGGGAAGTGCCCGCAGCCAGGCTGCCCTTGGGAGTCTGGACGGCCCTCTCCGGCTTGAGGTTTCTCTGAGCGAGCCCAGCTGAGCCTGGGTTGGTATGCTTTCCCCAAAACTCTGTCACACCCATATCTGCATGACACCCGGCCCTTTGAGCTCCAAGCATGCTTTTGAAAAGGGAAAATCTAGGTCAGACAGTCACCATCCAAGCAAGGTTTCAAAGGACTTTCCATTCCCCAAGCCCTTCCCTTTGAACTTGGCCAAAACTTTCCTCCTAGGCTGGTATTTCTTCCTGAGAATGATAGCCCAGAGGTGAAAACTGCAGGGCAGCGCTCACCGCGAGTGGGTGGGGTTGTTTTCGAGCCTGATGAGTCAGCGAGGAAAAGTACTGGCAGCCTAGGCCGGCTGCCCAGTCCCGCCGGGGACGGCCCGGCTCTGTGCCAAGGCCGTGCCAGTCGCTCATGCCATCAGCTGCCACTCGGGGAACTTCCCTCGTGGAACCACAACTGGGTCAAGTCACCACGCTGGCCTTTCCTCCCCACGCCTCCCGATGTGGCCCTGCGGTCCCCGGGCCATCCGCAGAGCTCCAACTCCGTGAGATGCCCCAGCCACACGGGGCTGGCGGGCGGTGCCAACATCTGTGTCGCCACCCCAGGTCTCTTCCCTGGATCCTCGGGTCACTCATGCCCACGTGCCCCGGGCCCCTGGCTCGGTTGGCCAATTCCGGCTCCTTCCTCTCTGGGGGTTTGTTCTCTTGTCGTTGTTCTCTCTGGGCATGTGATGATTCGGGGGATGGGAGCGAGGGGTGGCTTTCTTTCTCTGGGACCCTAGGAAGTGGAGCGTAACTCGAAGGAATAACCGACGCCACATGGCCCCCACGGCCATCCACTGCTCCCCACCCTCAACAGGGGAAAGGGCTTTGGAGCCACTCGGCCGGTCCCAAAGGAGCCCAGAGAAAGCGCTGGGGCCTGCTGTCCCCATCAGCCCAACCCATGGGGAAAGGGGTAGATGGTCGACAGTGTGGACACTCCTTCAAGAGCTGAGGCAAGTGCCACCAATGGACGGACCGGCTGTGGGACTGGAGTCTGAAGCTGGGCCGTCCTGCCGGTTCGGAGAGCTAAAGGCAGGGTCTGCGGACCGGGCCCCAGAACGGCCCTCCTGCACGTGTCTTCCCTCTTACCGGGATGGTCAGAGCTAGATGTATCCCAGCAGAGAGGGGTCCTTCAGTTTTTCATTTTGATTTTATTTGGGGAGAACAGTAACACGTGTATAGGTTCACATACTCACCACTGGAGTCAGGATATAGGACAGTTCCCGTCACCCCCAAAACTTGTGCTGCCCCTTCGTAGACATACCCTCCTTCCACCACAAGCCCTGGCAACCGCTGACCTCCTGCCAACGAAATAAAAACCAAGTCCAAGAATGAATCACATGGTGGGTCGCAGGGATTGTGAGCCATCCAGGGCTTCCCCTGAAAACGCCAGGTGTGCATAAGTTTGAGAAAGCCTCAAGCTGAGGCTTCAGATAGACTCAGGGGAACATGAACATCAGTGGGGAGAGACTGGGATTTGTCACCGGAGAGCTGGGTCTTAGCCTGGACTCAGCTATGTGCCCATTGGCAGGCTTCCGGGCTTTTCTGAACCTCCATTTACTGGGACTGATGCTTGCAGGTTTGAGAAGGGTGTTTCCGTTGGGAGGTGCTCAGGCTTGGTGGTGAGTATCCGAAGAAGGTCTGCACAAAGTCATAGGCCCCAAGGGTTGGAGGAAAGAACCCCACCACCACCTTGAAACAGTAGAAAAGTTACTTTGTAGCCAGGCAAGCTCCCAGCGGAGGAGTCTTTAGGGGCATTGAGAACAGTTCCTGAAAGGAAGAGCCAGGGAGCAGACCTGTCCTGGCAGAGAGAGCTCCACTCTGGCAAAAAGGGGGCATAACGGTGAACTTTCTCTTGGGACCCCACCCCTATGCTCCTGCTCTTCCTCAGCTCCCTGGGTTTGGTCCCTGAGAATCTAAGCTTCCGAAGCAGGGAGGCGCCCAGAGCAGAGGGTCGGGAGACGAGGTTTTGACCAGGGAGACCTAGTTCAAGGCTGAGCCACCTTTTGGCTGGCTGACCATGGACAAACCCCTCAACTTTGCCAGCCTCACTTTCCTCATCTGTAGATGGGTGTGGTAACAGCACCTCCATCACGGGGCTGTCCTGAGTGTCAAATGAAGCAACACCTGGACAGCCCTCCGCGTGGGCCAGGTGCACACTGTGTTTTCGGAAAGGTCAGTTTGTTTGTTGCTCTATTGCTGTGATCATTTTTTTAAACTTCAGGGAAGGACACTGGACCTCAGTTTCCTAACCTCTCTCCCAGCTCTGGTCTTGGTTAAAAGAGTGGGTCCTACTTCATCGTTCTTGAAATCTACCGTCATGCGAAAATGATTTCCTGGAAACAAGGGCTACCCTGGAAAAGGGCTGGTTCTGGCCTCGTTTTCAGCACTGGACCCAAACTGACTTTAGCCTCAATGTTGTTGGCTGCAGACCAAAAAGTCTCAAGTGCCTCGTCACTGGTGGAAGGAGTCAGGCCAAGGGCTTCTGGAGGCTGAAGCGGGCACCAGAGAAGCCTGGGGTCCTGACCTGGCCTGCAGACATCTGTCCCTCACGCTCCCTGTGGCCCACAGTCAATCTCCAAACGCGTGTTTTAAGTCACGGAGGTTTTTTTCTGGACTCGGCCACACGCAACTTGGTTCAACGTCCCCCTCCCAACTCATAAATGTACAAGCAGAGTCCATTTTCCCTCAGCAGGTACCCGAACACTGCATAGTAAAGTGGATTGTTGTAAAGCAGCCCACATTTTCCCGGAGGCCCAGGGTTGTAATTGGTGGTTACTGGTCTGATGAGTGGTGACTTAACAGCAAATTTATACCACCAACAACGTCATAAAAGCAAATACTGTATGTCTCCATAATCACTTACGATATTCCAGCTCTGCTCCAAGGCCTATAAAATGGGCATAAATATACTGAACACTTTACTACATGAAAGGAACCAATGGCCTATATGCAATATATGTGCAGCTATAAAAATACAACCGTGTCATAAATTTGAACTAAAACCAATATTCCAGCCTTAATGGACATCAATTAAATATTTAATTAATGCCCGTTTTCCCTACACACTTTGAATTCCAAGTGAATTTGGGAAGGATGATTTGGGGGGCTCTGATCTCTTGTAAAAACTGCCCAGGGGCGTCCGTGTGGTTGCCTTTGTCCCTCGATATATGAACGTCCTGAAGGAAGCGACAGCATCTGGCTTCGCGACTGAGCAAGTGAGCGAGTGAGAAGTGGTTGTTAGGAATGGTGTGAACCCCACGGAGGAGCCAAAGCGCTGCCCCCCACTCTGCACCCGGCCCTCTCGCCTCTGAAGGAGAGGTGCCCCGTCCGGTCACCCCGTGAGGCTGGCGACTGCCCCAGAGCCTGGCTGCGGCGCTGAGGGGAGGGAGGGGGGCTTGATGGAGTCGCCACAGGAGGGACCACGGGTGTCAGAATCATGGGCAGCTGCTTCACATGCAGAAGTCTGGGCCTCCCGCTGACATCCCACGGCACTGCGCCTGGGACAGGACCAAGGAACCTGCATCGCAGCCAGCCCCTGGGCGACCCTGGTGCCCACTGGGGCTTGAGAATCCCTGCACGGGGGACTCCCCCGTCACCCCATTCCTGCCCACCCCTGCACACCAGCAAACCCGCAAGCCACGCCGGAACAACCCTTCCCTCCCTGCGGGGCCCCACTGTCATTTGTTTGCGGGGCATCTTTCTAGACCTTTTTAATATTTTTTTTAGACCTTTTTAAAAATGCACTTGCAGACCCATATGTCATTGGAAGCTCTTCTCATGTACACAGATGGCATCATGCTACGTGTATTGACGGGGAGCTTGCTTTTCTCACTTTACAAAACGCCAGGCAACCCTGCCACGTCCGCGCCTGCAGATCTGTCTCATTGTCTTCTCTCTCCATCTCTCTCTCTCTCTCTCTCTCTCTCTCTCTGTCTTTCGCACGGCATTGCACAACAAGGTTCTGCCGTGGGTTATTTCATCACTTCCCCACCAAGGAATGTGTCCACAGCCCCCCTCCTTTGTTCTGGCCACTGGCCATGTTTCTTTGCACAAGCCTTGGGTTCATTCACACTCTTACTATTTACAGGCGCCTGGCCTGGGCAAGGAAGGGGACAGAGAGCTCTGGGGACTGCTCCTGGTGGGCCAGGCAGCACTTCAGGGAACAGCCTTCCGACGACAAGCAGGCCATTAGCTCAGACATTAGCTTTTCTCACTAACTTGCCTACCCCTTAATCACTTGGCGCCTGGAGTACCCCCCCAGGTGTGTCTCCCTGTGGTGCCCCCGTCTGGCTCTCCCTAGCCCGCCGTGGTCTTGGGCCGTTCCCCTCCTCCACCTGCGGCTCGAGGCAGGGCCCACCTTCTTCGCCCGCCGCTGCTCCGTCCAGCCCACGTCCGTCCAGGGTTGACCCCCTTTGGGCCCTGCCGCCGACCGGCTCCAACGGCCGGGAGTCTCCACTCTCTGACTGAGTCCCATGCGGGAGGCTCGGGGGCTGCCTTCCCCCTCCCCCGGTTGTATCCCTCTGGGTAAACCTACCTGCTCCTCAAATCGCATACAGGACTCACTCTTCCATGAGGCCCCCTCAGGTCACTCCCACCACAAAGCCTTCCCTCCGGCCTTCGGACGCCCCAAACACATGTCCCCTCCTGTTGGGAACTTCGCTCTAAGTAGGGCCACAGGCAGCAGCCTCACGCATCTGCCCAGCTGGACACCCTGTGCTGTGCACATCAGAAGCCCTACCCCAAGGCTGCCTCGGCCAGCAAGAGAGGAACCTGCGAAGTTCGCAGGTACTTGCCCCTTCTTCCCTTGACGTGTTCCCTGTGTGACTTAAAGCTTGCTGCGCCTCCTCTGCACGTCAAGGATGACCCTCTCAGCTGACGGCTAGCACTGGCATGCAGAGGCCTCGTGATGTCTGAAACAGGATGTGAGAGCCGTCCCGGTCCCAGCATCTGTGTTCTCTGACTCAGCAAGTGACGGCCCAGCCCTTCCTTGGACCTGGCTGCGGGCCCCGGGAGCCCTCCACCTCTCAGCCTCTGCTAAGCCTCTCTCAGCTGTGGGCGCTGAGCTCGCAAGCTGCTGGGCTGGCCTCACCGAGGCGCTGGGCTAGCCCCGAGCACATCTATCAGCCCTAGACTCTCACGCTCTGATGGCAATAGTCTCACCTTGGAGAGCAGGGGTGTCATCCGGGGCTTTTGTTGAGGCTGATTGGAGGCCCCACCAGCGTTTCTAATTCAGAAGGTCTGGGGTGGAGCCTCATAATGGGCATTTCTAGTAAGTTCCCAGGTGATGCTGAAGCTGCGGGTCTGGGGAACACACTTCGAGAACCACAGACTTCCAGGGTTTGGAACTGGTTCCCGCTGCCCTAATTTGGGGTGAGATGAGCCTGAGGGAAATCCCTAGTTACTTTACGTCCATCGCCAAATCTTGTTCTCTTTCTGCAGCTGGCTTTATGCAGCTGACAGGGAAGGTTCCCAGCAGGGCTGGTGGCCGGCCACCTGGCTGTGACTGCAGGGTAGGAGGGCACAGCTTTGCAGGGTGGTGACAAGATTGCTTCAAGGGACCCCTGGCATCAGAATCACCATTACTAGAGTCCCCTTCCTCTTCCCTGGCACAGGCTATCTACCCCCTTTATCTCAATGCTTTGTGTCCTTCGGAGGGTCACAGGCCACTTTGCAAATCTGACAAAAGCAATGGAGTCCTGTCCCTAGAAAAGCGTATCTACTGACAATTTTGCATGCAATTTGGGGGGACATCACAGATGCCCCCAAAGCCCACCACAGAACCCAGATCAAGGACCCTGCTCTACTTAGATGATTCTTAGCCTTCTCTGTGCAATAAGATGTCACCTGGGAACTGAAGAAATAGATACCCAGAGATGCCCATAACCACCACCGCCGCCGCCGCTGCCACAAAGGTGCTGACATAATCCATCTGGGGTGGGATGGAGGCTTGAAACTTTTTTAATGTGCAGTCAAATTGAAAACACTGCAACTTGCCTCCTTCCTTTCGACCACTCCCTCCTCCCCTTTCCACATAGCCTCAGTCCTTCTCAAGGCCCTTCTGCTTAGCAGGGCCCCAGGCCAGTCCTGAGCCTCTGTTGCTTGCCGTGATGATTATGGGTGGATGGGATGGCTTGGTCTGTCTGTCCAGGGTCACCTCTCCTCAATTATCATCCTCACAAAGGTTCATGGCCAATCTCTAAGCTGTAACCGTGTCTTCTCTGAGAGGGCATCTGGAGCAGTCAACCCCATCCTTCCCACCTGGGAACGGCCGTATGCCCCATTAACCGGGCAGCTCCTTCCCACTTAGATTCAGATCAGCAAAAGAAGGAGCTGCTATTCTGTCCTGTCTTCAGAAACAATTAAGATGAAAAAGTATCTCAAGCGACCACATGGAAAGGTCGGCTTCAGCACCAGGTGTTCACACGCCTACGAGAATCACAGTGTCAGGGGAGCATCCCGGGAGGGTACTTTAAGACTTCCAAGACTAGAGACTCCATGATCAATACTTGGAGACAGCATAGGCGATTGTAATTTGATTAAGTGAAGCGCTTAAATAAAACAATCACAGTCTAATTATTGCTCGTCGCTGACTCGAGGTATACTCTAAAGTTAGAAAAAACCATCTGTGGTTTCTCCCTACTCCTTCTGGGGAACCAAGCAGGAAGAAGCAGAGATTGAGGGTGGGGAATCAGGGGGAGAAGAGGAAGAGTGAGCCCACTCTTGTCCCTTGCCTAGGCAGCTGGGGCTTCTGTCTGTCCAGCATCCTATCCCCTTTGTGGTACAGCACTTCACACTCCGTCTGAAGGACTAATCCCCCCATTCCATGATGTCTTGGTACCACTGCCAAACTTCCACCATTCCACCCCCACCCCCTTGTCCCTAAGCATTATCTGCCCCAGTTGGACCTTCACTGGTTGAATTTCAACTTGACCCATATGACTTGAAACCACTTTAGTGGCAGCAAGTTCAATCAACTGCCCTTTGGTTCTGGCTACTAACCAGGTCCCCTGTACTGTGAGCCTGCTACCAGCCTGGATTACTCAGCTTTTCCTGCATCTTTGCAATAAATTCCTTTTTTGTTTAAATTAACTAAAGTTGGTGTCTATTGTCTCTAGGTAACACAGGCTGACTAACTGATCCATATCACCCCAAAGTGCCCTCGTAGGAAAGATCCGAGGAGTGCCAGATAAGAAGAAGCTGTATCCTGTGTTTTTTACCAGGGCAGGGTGGGGGAATGCAAGCCACTCCAGGACTAGCCTGAGTGTAGGTCAAGGCCTACACTAGCCTGAGTGTAGGTCAAGCATCGTGCAGGTCAAGGCCATATTGAGTGGGTACAAACACTGCACGTATGGCCAAGTTCAGCCATATCAGGGGTGAGGTCCATGAAGCCAATGCACTGTGGAATGGCCACTTTCCAGCAACCAGAGGTGACACAGCAATGGGGCAGCTGTTCCTTCTTTGCAGAGCTTGGTCCACTCACAGCAAAAATGTCCATCTGTGCTAGAGTTATGGTTTTCCCGAGGTTGCTGTAACAACTTACTACAAACTACCTGGCTTAAAACCATAGAAATTTGTCCTCTCAAAATCTGGTGACCAGAGGTCTGAAATCAAGGTGTTGGTAGGGCTATACTCCCTCTGAAGACTCCAGGAGAGAGTCCTTCCTTGCTTCCTTCAGCTTCATGGAAGTTCCAGGAGTTTCTTGACTTCTAGCAGTACAACTCCAGCCTCCAATTTCATTTTTAGATGGTCTTCTTTCCTGTGCTCATGTGTCTCAAACCTCCCTCTCCATTCTTTGATAAAGATATTAGTCATTGGATTTGAGAGCCACCCTAAATCTAAGATGATCTCATTTTTATGTCCTTAATTGCATCCGCAAAGACTTTTCTTTTCTTCTAAATAAGGTCACCGTCATAGATTCTTGGAGTTAGGACTTGGGCATATGGCATTTGGGGCCACTATTCAACCCACTGCCGCTGGTATCTGAGAATGGAAACCAGCCCTGCGTAGCCCCACCCTCCATCAGAAAGCAGTCTGTATCTCAGGGAGAGTCAGTACTGGAGGAAGTTTGATTGACTAAGCATCTAGCAGAGTTAGAATCGGGTTAGGAACAACCTAGGCATGATGGTCCGGGGTATGCTATAGGTCAAAATATACTGTAGGGTGAAGATTATAGGATTAGTTGTCAATGAGATTCCATACTCACTGCATGGTAATATAGCAGATGCTTCTTATGCACCATTCCACATCCCTCCAGGGTAGTTAATGCCCCAAAGGTAACCTCCACAATAGAGGACACAATTGGAGAAAGAGTTGGTAAATAAATGCCCTAAACATAAGACTCTGAAAGGTAGAGAGAAGAAGGCAAACCAGCTAGGGACCTTGGAAACCAAGAAACGACATGACTTTGAGTTCCCTGAGTTTTCTTTTTGCCTCATATATTCCAGACTTGTTACTGAAGAAGCTAGCAAGCTGGCAGCACCAACAGACACAGACCACAAAAGCCCCACCAAAATACTGTCTCAGCCAAAAGCTCAGGAAGCCTATCTAGACAGAAAACCTTTAGACAACGGCTGCTCTACTTCAGCAAACACCACTGAAGAAAAATCACTGTGGTACCATTCCACCCACAACCTGAGGAAGACACACATATATACACACAAGCAAAAGCCAAGTAAAGAGTCTAGATTTCCACCCTTACCAGGCTGTAACAAGACACCTAATCCCCACCCCAAAGCAGAGAACTGAGACTTGCATCTCTACTGAGTGGAGGCATATTAAGAAAGCTTCAGGAAAAAAAGAAGAGGAAGGAGGAGAAGAAGAGGAGGAAGAGGAAGAAGGAGGAGGAGAAAGAGAAAAAGAAGAGAAGGAGGAGGGGGAGGAAGAGGAAGGAGAAGAAGAAATAAAATATTTTAAAAGCCAAAAGAAAACTTTAGAACAGAAAAATACAATAACCGGGCGCCTGGGTGGCTCAGTGGGTTAAAGCCTCTGCTTTCGGCTCAGGTCATGGTCTCAGGGTCCTGGGATCGAGGCCCGCATCGGGCTCTCTGCTCAGCAGGGAGCCTGCTTCCTCCTCTCTCTCTGCCTGCCTCTCTGCCTCCTTGTGATCTCTCTCCCGCTGTGAAATAAATAAATAAAATCTTTAAAAAAAAAAAAAAGAAAAATACAATAACCAAAATCTAAAATCTCAGTGGGTGAACTTGAGAATAGAGGGAAGAATCAGTGGATTCAAGGATAGAAAAAATAGAAATGACATAATCTGAACACATAAAGAAAATAAAAGTAAAGAAAGAAGGAAGAAGGGACACCTGGGTGGCTCA
Organism: Ailurus styani; assembly: GCA_002007465.1. Lineage (NCBI taxonomy): Eukaryota > Metazoa > Chordata > Mammalia > Carnivora > Ailuridae > Ailurus > Ailurus styani. The sequence continues at coordinate 7,615,667 of LNAC01000020.1, read as the reverse complement.
GTTGGTTAAGCAGCTGCCTTCGGCTCAGGTCATGATCCCAGGGTCTTGTGATTGAGTCCCACATAGGGCTCCTTTCTTGGCAGGGAGCCTGCTTCTCCCTCTGCCTCTGCCTCTGCCTGCCACTCTGCCTGCTTGTGCTCTCTCTCTCTCTCTGAGAAATAAATAAATAAAATTTAAAAAAAAAAAGAAAGAAAGAAGAAGAAGAATGAACGAAGCCACAGGGAACTGCAGGACTATAACAAAAAATCTAATATTCATCATTCATGTCATTGGAGTCCAGGAAGCAGAAGAAAATGAGGGCAGGACTGAAAAAATACTTGAAGAAGTAATGGCTGAAAATGTTCCAAATTTAGCAGAATGAGTAAACCTATAAATTCAAGAAGATGAACAAACTCCAAACTGAATAAACCCAAACAAATTCATACCGAGACACATCATAGTCAGACTTCTGAAAACCAAAGGCAGAAAAATCTTGAGAGCAGAGAAAGAAAAATGACCTTACCTATAGGGGAAAAGCAATTTGAATGACAGTGGATTTATCATCAGAAACTAACGACCAGAAATAAATGGCACCTTTTCAAGAAAGGAAAGAAATGAAAGAAAAGAACTGTCAAGACAGAATTTTATATCCAGCAAGAAAAATTCTTCATGCATGAAGGGGTAATCAAGCCTTTCTCAGATGAAAAAAACTAAGAGAATTTGTTGTCAGGAGGTCTGTCTTAAAAGAATGGCCAGCAGTTCTCTAAACAGGGAGAAATGGTAAAAAGAAAGCACTTTGGAACATCAGGAGGGAAGAAAGAATAACAGAAAAAGTAAAAAGATGGGTAAATACTCATGTTCTTTTGTTCTTGAGTGTTCTAAGTTATATTTGACAGTTGAAGCAAAACTTATTAACACTGGTATGGATGGGCGCCTGGGTGGCTCAGTGGGTTAAAGCCTCTGCTTTCGGCTCAGGTCATGATCTCAGGGTCCTGGGATCGAGGCCCGCATCGGGCTCCCTGCTCAGCGGGAGCCTGCTTCCCCCTCTCTCTCTCTGCCTGCCTCTCTACCTCCTTGTGATCTCTCTCCCTCTGTGAAATAAATAAATAAAATCTTTTAAAAAAACAAACAACAAAAAAAAACACTGGTATGGTTATAAATTATGTAAAGGAAATATTTAAGACAACTATATTATAAATGGGAGAAGGTAAAGAGATAAAGGAAGATAAGGTTTCTACATTTCACTTTAACTAGGAAAATGGCAATACCAGTAGACTTAAAAATTAGATATGTTTAATGTATTACCAAAAGTGACCACTAAAAAATGCTGCACAAAGAGGTACTCTCAAAGACACTATAGAGGGTGCCTGGGTGGCTCAGTGGGTTAAAGCCTCTGCTTTCGGCTCAGGTCATGATCTCAGCGTCCTGGGATCGAGGCCCGCATCGGGCTCTCTGCTCAGCAGGGAGCCTGCTTCCTCCTCTCCCTGTCTCTCTGCCTGCCTCTCTGCCTACTTGTAATCTCTCTCTCTGTGTCAAATAAATAAATAAAATCTTTAAAAAACAAACAAACAAACAAACAAAAAAACAAAGACACTATAGATTAGGGGTACCTGGATGGCTCAGTGAGTTAAGCATCTGCTTTTGGCTCAGGTCATGAGCCCTGTATCTGGCTCCCTGCTCAGCAAGCAGGCTGCTTCTTCTCCCTCTGCCCCTCCCCCCAGATGGTGCTCTCTCACTCTTTCACTCTCAAATAAACAAATAAGATCTTTTTTAAAAAAATGCTATAGATTAATCAAAATTGAATTCTAAAAAATGTTGAAATATCCCACAGGAAGGTAGGGAAAAGAAAGGGAGAAACAAACAAAAAAACTCAGACCAAACAGAAAGGAAAAAGAAAATGACAGACTTAAGCACTGATATATCAGTAATTGCATTAAATGTAAATGGTCTAAATACACCAATTAAAAGGCAGAGTTGACAGAGTGGACTTAAAAATATGACCCAACCATATTCTGTCTACAAGCAACTCATTTCAAATATAATGACATAGGTAGTTGGAAGGAAAAGATGGGGGGAAAAAACATATCACTCAAGAATTCATCAAAAGAAGACAGGTGTGGCTATGTTAATATCAGATAAAGTATAGCTGAGAGCAAAGATGATGACCAGAAACAGAGAGAGGCATTATAAAATAATAAAAAGGACAATCCCCCCAAAAGGGCAATCATTAAATATATATGTACAAACAAAAGAGCTACAGATATGTGAAGAAAAAGCTGAAAGAAAAAATATCAAATATCTATTATTTTTATAATCTATAATTATAGTTGGTGATTTCAACATTCCTCTTTTGACAACTGATAGGACAACCAGACAGAAAATCAGGAGGATGTAGAATTCAACACCACCATCAGTCAACAGAACCTCATTGACATTTAGGGAACACTCTACCCAATAATAGCAGGATCCACCTTCTTCTCAAGTATCCCTGGAACATATAGCAAGATAGACCATATCCTGGGCCACAAAAGAGACCTCAACAAATTTTTAAAAATTTAAATCATACAGAGTGTGTTATCTGACCATTATAGAATCAAAATCAATAATAGAAATAAAACTGGATAATTGCCGAATACTTGGAAATTAAACAACACACTTCTAACTAATTCATAGCTTACAGGGGAAATCTCGAGGGAAATAAAAAAATACCTTGACCTAAATGAAAATGAAAATATAACATATCAAAACTTACAAGACAGAAATAAAGCAGGGTTAAGAGGAAAACTTATGGCACTAATGCTTACGTTAGAAAAGAGTAAAGTCTCAAATCAATAATCTAATTACCAACCTCAAGAACCTGGAAAAATAACAAAATAAACACAAATCAGAGGAAGGAAATAATATGGATAAGAGCAGAAATTGGAAACAGAAAAACAATAGAGAAAATTAATGAAACAAAAAGTTGGTTCTTTCAAAAGACTAAGAAAATTGATAATCTTCTAGCAAGAAAATGACAAAGAAAAAGAGAGAGAATACACAAATTACCAATATCGGTAATAAAGCAGGGACTATAACACCTGTAGATGTACACCCTGTCAGACATCAAAAGGATGATAAAAGAATACTATGAACAACTCTACACAAATAACTGACAACATAGGTGAATTGTACTTACAGGTAATGCCATATTTAATGGTGAAAGACTGAATGCTTTTCCCTTAAGGTTGGAAACAATCCAAGACAAAAATATCCATGCTTACCCCTTCTCTTCATCTTTATACTAGAGGTCCCACAAAATGCAATAGGACGAGAAAAAGAAATAAAAGGCATCCAGATTGTAAAAGGGTGAAATAAAACTGTGCCTATTCACAGATAACATAGTTTTCTATGAAGAAAATCCGAAGGAATATATAAGCTACTAGAAGTGAGTTTAGCAATTTCGCAGGACACAATGTCACTGCTAAATAATGATTGTATTTTTATTTACTAGTGATGATCAATTGAAAATTTAAGATGTTTAAGTGTCAGGACACCTGGGTGGCTCAGCCAGGTAAGCATGTGCCTTTGGCTCAGGTCGAAGGAGCCCTGCATCAGGCTTCTTGCTCAGTTGGGAGTCTGCTACTCGCTCTACCTGCCATTCCCCCTGCTTGTGCTCTCTCTCTCTCTCTCTGACAAATAAATAAATAAAATCTTTTTAAAAACATAAATAAAATGTTTAAGTGCCATTTACAGTATCAGCAAAATGTGGGATATTTAGGCATAAGTCCAACGACAATATGTCATATTTGAGATCTTCAGGTCAAAAACTACAAATCATTATTAAAGAAATCAATGAGAAATAGAGAACTGTATTGTGTTCATGTACTAGATGGTAAAATTTTCTTAAAATACTACTTCTCCTCAAACTGATGAATAAATTCAGTGCAATTCCAATCAAAATTCTGCTGAGTTCTTTGCTAGAAATTGATAAGCTGATTCTAAAATGTATGTAGAAAGGCAAAGGAACTAGAATAAACCAAAACAATTTTGAAAAAGAACAAAGTGAGGGGACTCATACTATCTAAGACTTATTAAAAACCTGGTAGCAATCAAGACAGCATGTTACTGGTGAAAGGTAGGCTGTAGGCCAGTGAAACAGACCACAGTTCAGGTGACACAAGACGGAATGGGGGGTGAGGGGGGCAGGAAGACAATCTCCTCACTTCTGTGGGAAGGTGGCACCGTTCTGTGCCTTGAGAGGTGGCAGCTTTAGAAGCATCAAAAGCTAGTCCCTCTGGCTTGGATCTCAGCATTTTTCCCAATGAGCACTAGCCATTAATACTTGAAAAGTTTTTCAAGAAGCTTCTCAGATAATGAACATCAATGGTGGGGGAGGGGAGGGTGCAAAGCTGGGGTGGAAGATTTAGGAAGACGCTGCAATCAACCCTAGTTAATAGCCTGGTTTATGAGCACATATTGACTGCCCGCTGAAACTCCTAGATGTGAACTGGGTGAGAATTTGGTTGGGGCGGGGGCAAGGGGTGCTGGAAGAGCTCCGTAACTAATAGAGACAAGAACCTAGAAAATGTGACCTTTCCCATTAGTATGACCCCAGTAGCATGAAGAGCCTGGGAAATTTGGGTTATATTTACTTTTCTAGATTTCCCAAAACAGCTACATAAATAATAGGTGTTCAGTAAACATCTGTGGAATGAAGAAGTAAATAAATTATCTTATCTACACAAACAGATTCCACTGGCTGATGTAATTGACGTAATTCATATAAGGATATAAATATAATTCATGACTTATGTGACTTACACTGAGGGTAGGAAATGGGTCTTTATCTCTTTGTATCTCCACCAAGCACAGGGAAGTGTTCTCTGTACAGATATGACGGATCCCTGCCCGATATTAAGTACAAGATAACACCCCCACTTGAATGAGATGCACTCACCTATTAGCTCTGGTTTACAACTCCCTGCCAAAGGCACAAGGCAGTGCACCAAGTTCCCGTCACACCACCTTACCACAGGGACAGTAATTCAGAGTGCTGCTGGTGGGCAGGAGCTTATGCTCATTAATTGCTAATGAGGAGAGGAAATTATTTCCCCTAAGAAGTTAAGTTTCTGCTGATATCTTGGTGGAATTCCTTCTCTCCCCCTTTGTTTACTAGCACTCAATGCTAAAAGGAGACATGGTTTATCTACATTTTTTTCTTCTGGATAGTTCAGTCACACTTTAGAGGTCAAGCTGTCCTAAGAAAAGTGGTTTTCAGTTAATAGCTAGGAAATGAAGCCTTTCTTGTCCTTTCTGGGCAGTTTCCTTTGTGAACAAATTAACAACCTTGTAGCTGTTTAACTCTTCTTGAGCCAGTGGTGTGTCCAGAATGGTCCAGGGTGAAAAATTAACCCTGCGACTCAAGATGTACTGTGAATGATGAAAGCCAGGACCAGCTGCAGGAGGAAGGAGAGGGCCTCTGGAATCAGCTCTGGGTCCCTTCTGCCTGCCCGGAGCTGGTGGGCATCAGTGATACCTGTTGGCCAACTGGTCTCCCGGAAGATCTCAGACTTCAGGCTGATGTTCACAATGGCATAGGTTTTGTGGTATTGAATAGATGGTGAAATTCCTGCTGTGCAGGAAGATCCTGCCAGAATCTTGATGTTGGCCCAGCACGGGTAGGGCTTCTGAGGAGTGAGGAATTCCTCCCCCACCACCCCAGTGATGCTCTCCTTAGACACACAGAGGTCCTTGTAGAACTCTACATAGGACAGAAAATATGGCCTGAAGGGATTGAAAATCCATTTGAGAATAACTGGGATGTAGGAGACGTGATTCCCCCCAAAACTCAGCCCATTATATGTGAAGGAGGCTCCCCATAACATAAGAGGACCCCAAGAGGGCTGAGCCCACCAGGCATGTCTGGGACTCTAAGGAAAAAGGCATCCACAGGACCCTAGACTCTGTCAGGGCAAACATTTCCCAACAGTATCATCTAGAGAAGCGGTTCTCAAATGTTAGCAGGCATTAGAATGATCTGGAAGACATGTTGAAGCACAGCTGCTAGACCCCATCCCCAGAGTTTCTGGTCCGAGGTGGGGACTGATAACTGGCATTTCTAACAGGTTCCCAGCGGATGCTGGTGCTGCTGGTCTAGGACCGCAGCCCAAGAACTTCGGGGCTGAAGTGTGACATTGCCAGGCCTCTTCTTCTGTCTGCTGCTGTCTGAATAGGTCCATCCGTCAGCTCTGCCTTCCGGTGGGGCTTGTCTTTCTCCCCTGCAACCCCCCAGCCTCACTCCTGGCGTGGCCTTTCATGCCAATGGTTCCTCACCTCACCCCCAGGACTCTGGCCCCGGTCTGGGCTCAGCTCCGGCTTCATCCAGGGACTTGCCTTGACCTCCATGCTGGCAGGTTCCCACCCCCTACCCTCCCTGGCAGGCCAGGTCCAGGGAATTCTCCACCCAGACAGTTCCTTGCTGCCCCCTCCTGGTTCCTGGAAGCTGAGACTTGGTTCCAGGGAAATTAACCCTTTGGAGCCTGTCAGTCTCAGCCTTGACTGATCTTGCATTCCAGCCAGATGGAGAGAAACGATTCCTCCCAAAGAACCCTGAAAATATTTGCGAAGTTCTAGATCGACAAACTCAGATGCGAGAGAATACAAGACTATGTTTAGGTCATGTGTATCTCTCTTGAATCCATAGCTCTGTTCCTGAACTTGTATTTCCCAGTCACTAACCCAATGAATCCCAGAGATGATTCACAAACGGTTGATCCGGGGCTAGGAGTGGCTCCTAACACTTAGGTCTTCAGTCTGGCTCTGCCCCCAGGTTGGTCAATGATCTTCCCCAGGAGGCTAAGAAGAGGCGAGAGCCCGGGCTAGGGGAGACGTTGCACAGGCTTCGAGGTGCCGTGCCACCAGAAACTGGGAGACACAGTGCGGTTACTGTATTCGTTGCTTTTGAAGATCCAGGAAAGCGGCTTGGAATAAGAAATGTTTTTTAATTTAACTTGTCTCGTGTTGCCTGAGGACAAAGGGGTTCAATTACACGTGGGTGAGAAGGTCAGCACAGAATTCTGGGAGCTTCTGAAGGGGCCTTGGAGGCTTCAGGGCTGTGGTACTGAGTCTTCGTCCCGTCTCATTTCTCCCAGAACTTATGACTTTAATTTACCTGAATACAAGTGCGTCCCGGCCCCGCCAGCGTTAGCTGCTGGGACAGGGGAGGGGGGGAGCGTTGCGGGAGGCACTGGAGGGGAAGAGAGAGTGGGAGGAGAGCCGTTTTCAAGGGAACTAAAGAAGGGCTGAGAGGGGGTGAACAGGGGCGGGAGAGCCTGGAGGGAGCAGGGAGCTGATGGCGGGGAGAATGCCGGTCCATGACCCTCCTCGGGCGGGGAATTCAATATGAGAACAGGGTAATGAGGTGCGAGCCTGTATCTGGGGGAGTGGGGGCCGAAACAGGCTGGGGGGGGCAGAGGCGTGTGTTAAGCTATTGGTATCAAATCAAACTGAACGCCCAAACATCAGTGGGAACTCAGGGCCTTTGAACTGGGGATCCTGGGGGAGGAGGTAGAAATGGGGGAGCCTAAGTCAGGTTCTCTGCCTTCCAGCAGCTGATGGGTTATGAAGATCCTCCCTGTGCAACGCCCCCCAGAACACCCCTCCCC